>JASVEL010011787.1:0-81807 GCA_032618575.1 Nicotiana noctiflora | reverse complement strand
TGTAAACACGTGATTTTTGACCCTCCCCGAGATTTTTTATATTTTTAGCATAAAATATTTAGTTCAGGCATAATATAGCTATTTTAGCTAATTTTGACTCTTTTACTTTATTTTTACCTTAAAATGAAAAATAACAAAAATATAATTTTATTAATGTTTCGTAGTCATTTTTAAACTTGAAAAAATATAAAAAATAGTTTTATTTTAATTACGAGTATTATAGTTATTTTGATTACCTGGGATTAATTAAATAACACCATTCTCGGTTCCGGGCAAAGAATAATATTCGGGTTCAAACTACCCGGTTTTATAATTTTCGGACATAGCCCGTAATAACCCGACACTACACTAAGGGGGAGGGATGGGAGAATGATTAAAAAATAAAAAGAATAAAAAAACAAAAAGAAAAGACAAAAGGAGACACAACAAAGTGGGGGGGAAGGCCATGGTTCATGGGTCTTTTGATTTTTAAAGAGAAAAGCATACAATACAAAATGGGGGGGGGGGGCTGACTGATTAAAAGGGAGTATGGTGATATATGTTCTTTTCTTAAGAAGATAAATCGGGCAGCAAGGGGCGGGCACGGCAAAAGAAAAGAGAGAAAAAAGAGTGCAAAAAAACAAAAAACACATAAAAAGAACTCAAAAGAAAAAGAAGAGAAAACGGGAGGCAGTAAAGAGAAGGGGCTGGATTCTTGGTCTCTGGACGAAAAGAAAAGGAAGAGAAAGACGGCAAAAACAGGATTGAAAAGAAGAAAACAAAAACGGGCAGCAAGAGAAGCAGTAAACATTTCTGTTGAGTTCGTCGTCATTCGTCGAGGTCCGGTACGTCGTTGGTTAGTCGCTGTCCTTGGTTCCAGTTTGGTTCGAGTTCTGTCCGGAGAGGTCGAGGTTTGAGATCGTCATAAAAGGTTCGTTTTCTCGTTGTGTACGTTGAAAAAATATGCAGAAATAAAGATGCATGTTCTTTTCCGATATTGTTCTTCTCGCTAATATTTTGGATCGTTTCGTATTTGATTTAGTTTCGTATGGTTCGGACTATTTTTGTAAATATATGATTTTGTTGAACATGCAATGTCGAAGTTAGCTAATGAAAATGACTAATCCTTCATATGCTCGCCAACTAGTTATGCTTTCATTGTTTATGTAATTGTTCACCATAGTCTTGAATTTGCTCACTTAGTTAGCTACTCGTATGTTTACTCGAATTGGTTATAGTTGAGCACGATGTTGTCACATTATGGAAACTGGTTCATTATTCTTTAACTGAACGATGTAATTAGATTAAAGGAATCGGGGGTGCATTTCATGTGACCCGACTCCAATTTTGAACAAGGTTAAATAAAGCGTGTCGTGAACCACAAGTGCATTTCATGTAGTGTGGCTCGCAACATGTTTTAAATAATCTTGAATTAACTCTCAAATAAATATAGCGGAATGTAGTTTGCTTTTAAATTAGAATTAGAGTTATGCCTCGCCTAACAAAATTGTACAAATCGCGGGGCCCTTATAAATGCATATGCAAAATATTTAGATTTCGAGATGTGCCGTTTCTTAGCGAATTTCCCGGCCTTCTCAAAAATGTAAATAAGTAATCGCTCTAGGCGCGTATTTTAATAATTTTACCTTCTTAAATACGGGCGTGCATTTCATGCGGCCCAAATCCAAATCCCAAAATGTTGAATAAGAATGTGTCGAGGATCCGGGTGCATTTCATGTGACGTGATTCGAAACATATTTTTAGGCAACATTCTCTTTCGTAAATAATAATAATAATAAAAGCGGTAAAGGGATATTAATTTGCATTAAGTATATAACTGTAAAAATCGGATAAATAAGCCGAATATGACAGTTAAGCGACCGTGCTAGAACCACGGAATTCGGGAATGCCTAATACCTTCTCCCGGGTTAACAGAATTCCTTATCCGGATTTCTGGTTCGCGGACTGTTAAACAGAGTCATTCTCTTCCTCGATTCGGGATTTAACCGGTGACTTGGGACACCATAAATTTCCCAAGTGGCGACTCTGAAATAATTGAAATAAATCCCATCTCGATTGTCCTTTAATTGGAAAAACTCTTCGCATCCTCGCGGGTGCGGAAAAAAGAGGTGTGACAGCTCTGGCGACTCTGCTGGGGAAATAAACCCAGAACCACTGGTTCAGGGTTTAAGAATTCGAGCTTGGAATAATTGTTGTATTTGGCTTATTTATTATATGATTTTATTATATGTTTGTATTAATGTGCAAAATGATATTTTTATCGCTTTGATATTTTTTTTGAACTGTACATATAAATTGTGCCGGAACCAATCTCCTCTCTGAGTCTTCTAAATCATGAAGAAGGGTGCACTTCGTGTGACTTCTTTTATGTATAGTGTCTAATTCCCATTTTAGAACGAGGTTTGGATAAGTTGCAAAACCGGTGAAGCTTCTGTATTCCCGGGTTGCTGCCTCCTCCTCGGCTCGAGCTGTCCGCTCGGGTAAGCCAGGTCTAGAACAATAAACCCAGGTTTTTAAACCTAGAATAACAAAGCTTCATGCCGGATCCCTAGTAGGAACGTTTATTTGCATCATGTTGCATTTGACTTGGGGGACTCAACACAGGGGTTGGGTCCGTCTAGGACAGGTGACCTGAAATGAAAAGACCATCCTGCTGCATCCTGTTTGTTTTATGCATATATTTGCTTCAGACTTGCAGGCTAACCGTTTTTTTTTTATATTGAGGAAAATGAAAAAAAATAGTCTCAAAATAGTTTGTTTTTTTTACTTACTTAAAAAGAAAAAAAAACGTTTGTTGTAAAATAAAAAAAAATGTTTGATCAAAATAAAAAAAATAGTTTCAAAATAGTTTGTTTTTTTACTTAAAAAGAAAAAAAAAAACGTTTGTTGTAAAATAAAAAAATATGTGATTTCAAAATAGTTTGTTTTTTTTTACTAAAAAAAAAAAGAAAAAAAATTAATTTTGTTTTAAGCTAAAAAAAAAAAATGTGCGAAAAAATAATAAATAGTTTGTTTCCTTTAAAGATGTAGTTTGTTTGACCGAACTACGCAGGTTTGATTCTCGCCATTAGGTGAGATACGTAGGCAACCCTCATCGGGTTCAACCATCCCTTTAAAAAATCAAAAAAAATATGTGTGTTTAATTTTGTCAATAAAATCAAAGTGATGCCGTTTTTGCAAATAGCCGAATGTTCCGAAAGGACGCCGGAAGGCTGTTTTTGCAAAAATAGCCACTTTGAATCTTTATAAATAATTTTTGGGCACAACCTTGAAATATTCCCTCGCGAAAATGTTGAAAGGTCGTAGCCGCAAAAATCAAGTTGGGGTTACCACCCTTTTTCAAAAAAAAAAAAATCAAAAATGTTGAATTTTAGTTTTCAATAAATCGAAGTGATGCTGTTTTTTGAAAATAGCCGAATGTTCCGAAAGGACACCGGAAGGCTGTTTTTTTGCAAAAATAGCCACTTTGAATTATTTTTAATAATTTGCGGGCACGACCTTGAAATATTCCTTGTGGAAATGTTGCAAGGCCATAGCCGCAAAATCAAGTCCGGGTTCATACCCCTTTTGCAAAAATAACCAAAAAATGTCAAATTTTTGATTTTGTTATAAATAAGTCGGGTGATGCTATTCTTGCTTAAAATAAGCCGAATGTCCCTCAAAAAGACACCGGAAGGCTGTTTTTGCAAGAATAGCCACTTTGAGTCATTTGTAAATAATTTTGGACACAGCCTGGAAATATTCCCTCGCGGAAATGTCGAAAGGCTGTATCCGCAAAAAATCAAGTTTTGAGTCATCACTCAACTTTACAAAAATAATCACTTTATCCAATAAGCCATTACATGGCCGGTCCTTGCATAAATAGCCACTTTTGGCATTTGAACTTCTTCAGTCTTGTATTGGCCTGTGTCGGTGCTTGAATGATGCCCCATAGGCCCCAGGATTAAATTTTGAATTTACATCTTCTTTATATAATTTTGCAAAAAAGAGCCACTTTGTCTGAATAAGCCATTATATGGCCAATTTATGAAAATATTCTTGTGTTGGTTTATGGTGATGCCGGACGATGCCCCATGAGCCACGGAATGAAAAAAAAATTTCAAGTTTATCTTTCTTAATTAAATTTTGCAAAAATAGTCATTTTGTCAAATAAGCCATTATGTGGCCAATTTTGTAGAAATAGTCATAATTGACGCCAAAAATATTCTTATTTTTTGTAGAAATCTCCGATACAAAATGTGAAAGTTTTTCAAGTTTGTAGTTGGAGTCGGCTTATATAAGTTTCCTTCAAAGAAAAAAAAATCAAAAAAAAATCGAATAAACATATCTTTATTTCTTGCATTAATTTGCAAGAACTACGCTCGGTCTGATTCATGCGGGGTCATGATACGTAGGCAATCCACATAGGATTCGACCATGTCCATAACCAAAAAGAAAAAAAAAAAAAAAAAAAAGAAGAATGATCAATAAGCGGGATACCTTAATGCTGACATGCCGGCTTTGTTTTGTTGTGTCCATTTCCAGAAAGGTGGTTGGTTGTGGTTCTGAAATAACTCTTCCCCGTAAGACGAAGTCAGAGGACAATGGCAGATAATCTCAAGACTGAGTGGGTTGGTACAGGTACCCGACAACAGCTGGTTGAACGGAACCACGGGTTAGTAGAGGAAGTCAAGATATTGAGACAACACGTGGCTGATATGTATCGGGCGTGGATGGATGGAAAAGCACCACCTCCGCCACCACCTAGCTTCATGGACTCTGTCCTTACCCGTACAATGAACCCGATGCCAGATGATCTCCCGCACTCTCCGTATATACCCGCCTATCACACCTTTTCCAGCCCCTCGAGTAGCTCAATTACTCGTCCCCCAGCTATGTTTTCACAATGCTACTCCCGTCCCCAACACCACTACTCTCCCCGGGACAACCAAAATCGTACTTCACCTTCCAGGTACCCGGCTCCACAAAAGGCCTTCCAACCCCCACGAACATACCGGAAACCCCCTGGGTCTGGTTTCAGGCCAAATAAGGCGTTTAGGGAGGAAAGGTTGCTGAAGCGAGAAAAGGCGCTCACCCCTATCGGAGAATCCTATGCAAGTCTGTTTGAAAAGTTAAAACATGTCGGCTTGATTACGCCACTCCCCGGATACACTCCCGATCCACGTGCAAGAAGCTTCGATCCTACTGCACGATGTGCATACCATTCCAATGTCAGAGGGCACGATATTGAGAGTTGCCGTACTTTGAAAAAGGAAATAGAAAGAATGATTCAAAAAGGGTGGTTGATTGTGGTCGATGATGATGACATGGGGCACACAAATCCTCTGGGGGGTGTATTGACTGGAGCTAAAAATGTTGAAGCAGTTGGCAGCCTTGGCAATATTGATGCAGAACTTAGTGGCTAAAATGTTGTGCTTGGAAATTGGGAAGATACTCCATCTTTCGGTCAGCCAGATGGAGCTTTGGTGGTTCGTTTTTGTGGTCATTTTTGTTGTCCGAGTTATTTTCAGGGTTTTCTTGTGGTCAAACCCTTTTGTCCTAGCAGTTTGCTTTGGTCCTGCCCAGTTTTGTTTCAGGGCTGTACTCTAGTTTGTTTTGCTTGTTTTATCATTGAACCATTTCGTCATTAGTTTAATGAAGCTTTCGGTCTTTTGTTACTTCCGGTCATTTTATCTGTTTAGTTCTGTTTACCCTTTAGATTTGTCTTGTGCTCAAACGCCGAATCTAGTGACATGACATGCGCACACATAATTGTGGCTTAATTCTAAAAGTTAACCATGAAGCAATTGGAAGATGATCGGGTCATTTAAAGGAAATAAAAACAATTTGAGATTATTTGGATCCCGAGTCCTGTGAAACCGGGGCAACTAAAAAGGAAACAGTTAAAGGCAAGCTGGCCAAATCGACGTGGGGTCATTCACGATAATGAAAATGAGAGTGTTGTCCAACTGTGCTTTAAAGATATGACGAATGTTAATTGTGTTGTTTACACTTGGCATGTTTTGAAGATTGGAATGACGAAGGCATTTTGTTCTGCTATCTAAACACTTTATCCATCGTCAACCCTTTGAGCCTTATTTTAAATTCTTTCATCCCCTCCTTCGGAATTAGTTGCAAAGACTAGAAACACAAGTTTGAAAGGCAAAAGAAGAAAGGGATAAAGAAAAGTAAAGAAAAAGAAAACAACAAAAAGAGATAAAGAAAAGAAAAAGAAAATGTGTGAAAAAAAAAAAAAAAAAAGAAACTTGAAAAAGAGGAATTGGGAACTACGTTTGACCTGATTCCTTAAAAAGGATACGTAGGCGCTTCACAGCTCGGTCATAGTGTAAATAAAGTAATAAAAAACTCCCCAAGTAAAAACCGGGGCAAAGAAAAATTGTGTTTATTGTAAATAAATTTAGGTCCGAAGGTTGTAAATTTTGAACCCAAAATTGAATTTGTTTTGAGCCTTCAATACCCTTTCTTTCTAGCCCTATCCAAATCCCACATTGCGGTCCAAAGAAAGACCTTCCGATCAGTCTTCAAAAGATGCCGCGTCAGGCGAGGGATAGGGTCCTATCATAATATAACACGTTGATTCTCAGCAGAAAAGACGTTGATTCTCAGCAGAAAGGAAATACGAGAGAGTCTTGGCAGTGACACCCCAATCCCCAGCTAAAAGTGATACAAATGAGAGAGTCTTACCGGTGAAAACCTTCACAGGCACCATAAGGCGACGAAAGCTGAGAGAAAATCAAAATGAGAGAGGCTTGAAAGTGAAAACCCTTCGGGCACTACAAGTCGAATAAAGGTGATAATCAGATGGAAATCACGAGACAGAAATCGTGAAAGGCAATTAACGACGAAGGATAGACCATATGTGCATGTCATGACCGGTGGAGTTGGTATTCGCGTTTGATAAGTTTTGTAGATATTTCTTGCTAGAGAGTCATTTTCTTTTTCCTTTGTCTTCTATTTTGTTTCTTTTTATCTTTCTCATTTTTATCAAAAATTCCCCATCAAGGTCTGTCTAGTCAAGAACAAGTGAGAAATGACTTCAAAACTTGCCACCAACTTTCCAATTATTATGCAAAGCAAGGAAATGCCATTGACGGCAGAGAAGTAGGGTGCGAAGAAGATTATTAAGCTGGGGCAGAAAATTTTCTTTTCAGTTTGAAAATTTTCTGGAAGTCAATACCCACTTGGGGAAGAAGGAAAGTCTTAAGGGAAATGGTCTTCGAACTAGTGTCATCCTCGACAACCTTCAAGAAGAGTGAAACACCAATTTTGAGGAAATGAAAATCCACCGGCAGTGTTATCTTCAACAAGTTCCGAGGTGGTCGGACAACACAGAGTGGTAAAGGAAGAAAGGAAATCTCATCTTCAACAAAATAACCCCCAGCAAGTTGAGAAACACAGAACGGGGAAGGGATAAATGGAAAAACCCATCCCCAACATGAGTATCATCAAATAATAACATCCCCAGCAAGTTCTGATAATGAAACACAGAGCAGGGAAAGAGGAGGAGAACAATCCCCGGCAGGAGCACCACAACCAGCCACCACATTTTAAAACTAACCAATTTTTCTTTGATTTGAAACAGGGAAAAAAGGGGTTGTCAGCAACAAAGCATGCCACGAAGAAGATTCTCAAACTGGGGCAGAAAATTTTCTCCTGTTGCGAAAATTTTCTCGAAACCAAATACTTGGTTAGGGAAAGAAGCTAGATAACGCGAGGAAATGATCTTTGAACCCGGTTATCCCAGCAGATTTGAAAGAAAGAAAACAACAAGCTGTGATAGATGAAATTATACCCCCAACAGACGGGACAAGACGAGGAAGCTTGCGTTCAAAAAGGCAAGAAGCCGGTATCACCCTCAGGCAGTCCTCGGAAAATGAAACATTGATTTCGAGATTTCACCGGCATCATTATATCCTACAAGTTTTTCAAGGGAGCGAAGCGCGAGCCCCGAAGGAGGTTTGGAAAGAGGAAGAAGGAAAGGGGATCCCCGACAGGGTAATCCCCAGCTGATGACACTTCAATCCCCAGCGATCTCGAGAGAGAATAAAGGTTCTGAAGGAAGTAGAAAAGGAGGAAATAAAGAAGATTTTCCCCAGGCAGCATTACCCCAGCAGGTAAGTAATTAGTTCCAAAGACATCCCCAGCGGTCAAGAGAAAAATAACACAACCCGGGAGGAAAGCAATTCCAAAACAAGGTAATTCGGAAGAAAGGATGGCCCAAGAAGCGATGCAGGAAGAAGAAAGTGGTGCGGGAAGCAAAGGAAGGCGACATGGATGGGATGGAGTTAGTAAGATGTTGTTGAAGTCAGGAGCCCGCCCGAAGAGAGGAATGGCAATTTATTTTCAAAAGATGTTGTTGAAGTCGGGAGCCCGCCCGAAGAGAGGAATGGCGTTTAATTTTCGGAGTTGATGATTGAAGTCAGGAGCCCGCCCGAAGAGAGGAATGGCGTTTAATTTTCGAGTTAGATGGTTGAAGTCAGGAGCCCGCCCGAAGAGAGGAATGGCGATTTATTTTCAAAAGATGTTGTTGAAGTCGGGAGCCCGCCTTGAAGAGAGGAATGGCGATTTATTTTTCAAAAGTTGACGTTGAAGTCAGGAGCCCGCTGAAGAGAGGAATGGCGATTTATGTTCAAAAGATGTTGTTGAAGTCGGGAGCCTTCCCTGAAGAGAGGAATGGCAATTTATTTTCAAAAGATGTTGTTGAAGTCGGGAGCCCGCCTGAAGAGAGGAATGGCAGCAAGAATAAAACGAGTTGATGGTTGAAGTCAGGAGCCCGCTTGAAGAGAGGAATGGCGATTTATTTTTCAAAAGATGTTGTTGAAGTCGGGAGCCCGCCTCTGAAGAGAGGAATGGCGATTTATTTTTCCAAAGATGTTGTTGAAGTCAGGAGCCCGACTGAAGAGAGGAATGGCGTTTAATTTTCAGAGTTGATGATGTCAGGAGCCCGCTTGAAGAGAGGAATGGCAATTTATTTTTCAAAAGATGTTGTTGAAGTCGGGAGCCCGCCTCTGAAGAGAGGAATGGCGATTTATTTTTCCAAAGATGTTGTTGAAGTCGGGAGCCCGCCCGAAGAGAGGAATGGCGTTTAATTTTCAGAGTTGATTGAATTCAGGAGCCCGCCCGAAGAGAGGAATGGCGATTTATTTTTTCAAAAGATGTTGTTGAAGTCGGGAGCCCGCCCGAAGAGAGGAATGGCGATTTATTTTCAAAAGATGTTGTTGAAGTCGGAGCCCGCCCGAAGAGAGGAATGGCGTTTAATTTTCAGAGTTGATGATTGAAGTCGGGAGCCCGCCTGAAGAGAGGAATGGCGATTTATTTTCAAAAGATGTTGTTGAAGTCGGGAGCCCGCCCGAAGAGAGGAATGGCGATTTATTTTCAAAAGTTGATGATTGAAGTCAGGAGCCCGCCTGAAGAGAGGAATGGCGTTTAATTTTCAGAGTTGATGATTGAAGTCAGGAGCCCGCCTGAAGAGAGGAATGGCGTTTAATTTTCAGAGTTAATGATTGAAGTTAGGGAGCCCGCCTGGAGAACGGAGTGGCGATTTTATTTTGAAGTAGTAGTTGAAGTCAGGGAGCCCGCCTGAAGAATGGAGCGGCGATTTATTTTTGAAGTTGGTTAAGGAAAGCGGCAGAGTGTAACGGAAATCCCCAGCATGAATCGGAAGGAAGGCAACAAGGATCAGAAAAGATAGCTTCAGACTTCGAAGGAGACTAGCTCGAAGATCACAAGTAAGGGAATTCACTTCGGAGTGCAATGCAAGATAGCAACAAAAGAAGCTTGCAACCAGAATGCGAGCCAACAGTCCGAGATGATCAACAGAAGTTAGTCATAGTGAAAAAAAAGGCAAGGAGTTAATCTAAGTGCAGAAGTTGATGAAAGATGTGGTGTGCTCAAAACATGGCCGAGGTCACAAGCACTGCATACCTGGTTCAGATCCAGAAAGCTGAAGAAGATTGAACTAGTACCTACAACTAGCAAGTATCAAGGTTCAAATTTAGAGTCCGCATGAAGCACCAACCGATACTCAAGATCAAGCTTCAGAAGACTTATAGATACGAATTTTGTAACTAGTAGCTGATAGGCTTAGTTAGTCTTTTTCATATTTTGATTTTTGATGTAATAGCAGGACCACGGACCGGAACTTCGATGGAACAGAACCTCGACGGAACGACACCTCGACGGGCTCTCCTCCTCGGTATACCCCTTCCTCACTCACTTTCGAACTACACGTGGCCTGATTCCTTTATAGCCAAGGATATGTAGGCAGCTCAGATACAAGGGCTCGGTCACATTCCTCTTCTCTTAGTTTAGTCCCTCCCAATAAGGGTCAGGTCAAAAACACTTGTCTAGTCGTTCTTTGTCTGAAAACTCTTTGTGTTTTCAGTCAAAGAGGGGCAGCTGTAAACACGTGATTTTTGACCCTCCCCGAGATTTTTATATTTTTAGCATAAAATATTTAGTTCAGGCATAATATAGCTATTTTAGATAATTTTGACTCTTTTACTTTATTTTTACCTTAAAATGAAAAATAACAAAAATATAGTTTTATTAATGTTTCGTAGTCATTTTTAAACTTGAAAAAATATAAAAAAATAGTTTTATTTTAATTACGAGTATTATAGTTATTTTGATTACCTGGGATTAATTAAATAACACCATTCTCGGTTCCGGGCAAAGAATAATATTCGGGTTCAAACTACCCGGTTTTATAATTTTCGGACATAGCCCGTAATAACCCGACACTACACTAAGGGGGAGGGATGGGAGAATGATTAAAAAATAAAAAGAATAAAAAAACAAAAAAGAAAAGACAAAAGGAGACACAACAAAGTGGGGAGGGGAAAATGCACACACATGCACACATGCACACATGCACACTACTTTAAAAAAAAAAAAATGGGGGGGGGGGGGGACTGATTAAAAGGGAGTATGGTGATATATGTTTTTTCGGTCAAGAAGAAGAAAGAGGAGACAATCTCTTCTTGATAAATAAGGGGCTGGCACGGCAAAAGAAGAGGGAGAGAAAAGAGTGCAAAAAAACAAAAAACACATAAAAAGAACTCAAAAGAAAAAGAAGAGAAAACGGGAGGCAGTAAAGAGAAGGGGCTGGATTCTTGGTCTCTGGACGAAAAGAAAAGGAAGAGAAAGACGGCAAAAACAGGATTGAAAAGAAGAAAACAAAAACGGGCAGCAAGAGAAGCAGTAAACATTTCTGTTGAGTTCGTCGTCATTCGTCGAGGTCCGGTACGTCGTTGGTTAGTCGCTGTCCTTGGTTCCAGTTTGGTTCGAGTTCCGTCCGGAGAGGTCGAGGTTTGAGATCGTCATAAAAGGTTCGTTTTCTCGTTGTGTACGTTGAAAAATATGCAGAAATAAAGGTGTTGTTCTTTTCCGATATTGTTCTTCTCGCTAATATTTTGGAGTGTTTCGTATTTGATTTAGTTTCGTATGGTTGAGACTATTTTTGTAAATATATGATTTTGTTGAACATGCAATGTCGAAGTTAGCTAATGAAAATGACTAATCCTTCATATGCTCGCCAACTAGTTATGCTTTCATTGTTTATGTAATTGTTCACCATAGTCTTGAATTTGCTCACTTAGTTAGCTACTCGTATGTTTACTCGAATTGGTTATAGTTGAGCACGATGTTGTCACATTATGGAAACTGGTTCATTATTCTTTAACTGAACGATGTAATTAGATTAAAGGAATCGGGGGTGCATTTCATGTGACCCGACTCCAATTTTGAACAAGGTTAAATAAAGCGTGTCGTGAACCACAAGTGCATTTCATGTAGTGTGGCTCGCAACATGTTTTAAATAATCTTGAATTAACTCTCAAATAAATATAGCGGAATGTAGTTTGCTTTTAAATTAGAATTAGAGTTATGCCTCGCCTAACAAAATTGTACAAATCGCGGGGCCCTCATAAATGCATATGCAAAATATTTAGATTTCGAGATGTGCCGTTTCTTAGCGAATTTCCTGGCCTTCTCAAAAATGTAAATAAGTAATCGCTCTAGGCGCGTATTTTAATAATTTTACCTTCTTAAATACGGGCGTGCATTTCATGCGGCCCAAATCCAAATCCCAAAATGTTGAATAAGAATGTGTCGAGGATCCGGGTGCATTTCATGTGACGTGATTCGAAACATATTTTTAGGCAACATTCTCTTTCGTAAATAATAATAATAATAAAAGCGGTAAAGGGATATTAATTTGCATTAAGTATATAACTGTAAAAATCAGATAAATAAGCCAAACACGACAGTTGAGCGACCGTGCTAGAACCACGGAATTCGGGAATGCCTAATACCTTCTCCCGGGTTAATAGAATTCCTTATCCGGATTTCTGGTTCGCGGACTGTTAAATAGAGTCATTCTCTTCCTCGATTCGGGATTTAACCGGTGACTTGGGACACCATAAATCTCCCAAGTGGCGACTCTGAAATAATTAAATAAATCCCGTCTCGATTGTCCTTTAATTGGAAAAACTCTTCGCGCTCTCGCGGGTGCGGTAAAAAGAGGTGTGACAGGCATGACGTAAACTACTTTTTGCCTCCACCTTGAGCCTATGAACCGAACTCCAAGTTTTAACTCAAGCTTACGATTATGCTCTTGGGGTGGGACAAATTCTTGTTAGCCAAAAATAAGATAAATTCTCATGCACTTTTTGTCTCTCTACCGAGGAGTCCCACCTTGCCGAGACGACCTTGAAAATTTTAAAATATAAGGCTCATCTACCTCTTTCATTGACTCCTTTTTATGCTCATAAAGATCCCTTCCTATTACACCGTTCGAACATAATGTAGAGAAGTATTTGGAATGAGCTCCAACACGCTCAAATACATGAACTTCATGATTTTCGGCATTCTCAACACCAATCATACTAGAGTCAACCATATTTATATCTTCAGCATCCCTGGTTGACTCTAGTATTACATCTTCAACATCAGTATCCTCAAATTCTAGTTGGTTAAATTGTTGGTGTTCTACTCTGACCTACTCCATTAGCACCTCAATTTCAGTATCTAATTTATACTCTTCTTGACTAGTATCCCAAATATTGATTTGTTGAGCATTAAATGCTTCAACTAGTTGACTCACTTGTGCATCTAGGTTATGAATAGTAGCATCTTGCCTTTGTATGTACAATTATTTCTCATTAATTTGTTCCACAGGGCTCCTTAGCATATTCTTGATCCAATTCAGGTCATCTTCCATGGGTTCTTTGTTCATATTAAGTTTACAAGAAAAAGAAGAATCATCAAAGTAAAGGGTAGGGGAAAGATAATATACATAAGCACAACCATGAAAGTGACCATCTTGACCACCACATATATTCCTCACATTCCACACATAAGATTGAGTTGGTGTACATAACTCGCTTTACGAATATTTTGATAATTTTTTCATGGGTGATTTTGCTCCACAATAAGCATTAGGAATATCACTAGTAAAATTACCAACATCGAAACTTTCATAATTCCAAGGTGTCATATTTCTCAATTCAATAAGTAAAACAAAATATTTAAAAATCAAATACAAAATAAAATAAAATTATAAGGTCATGTTTGAAACCTAGCAGTATGTACACTTGCAACTATACCGTTAGTTCTCAGGCAACGACGCCAAATTTTGACCACGCTCAACTATGACTTATAAGAAGTATTACGCGGTAGTTACAAATATAATCCTCTATTTACAAGTCCGAAGTCTAATTCCACAGGGAACTAAAGATTAGCTACAATTGTTCAGTATCGCTAGAAACACAATTTCAAATAATTTTCTAATTATAAAGAATATAATATTTATTTTTACCTAATTAACTAACAAATCTAAAAAAACATTAAAATTGTCAATTAGCAAGGATAATAATTGAAAACAAGATTAAGGAGGTCTAGAGATATGATTTCTCCAATTGTTGAATTCCTTACCGCTATGCCTTCTATAATTATCGTCTAGGTTTTCTCTACCGATCGTGAGTACTTTGATTGTCATAATTCTTTCTCGAGCAACTACCACAATTTACTAGATGTATTCTCCCGAACTACACTAGCTAACACTAATTTACCACTCACCACGATCACACCAAGATTTTGTTATCTCTAGTCCCGCCTTTAAACCATTCGCATTAATCTCTCACATAAGTTAGGAGATATGTTGTTCAACAACTACCTAAATATGTACTTTCTCTTGAGCAGTACACATTAAAGAGGCACAATCAATTGATGATCATTCAGTCAACAACAACAAACACATAGTTGAACTAGTAGAGAAATCCAAGGTTCAATAATATAGAAAACATAACAAGAATTCATCCTCCAAATAGTTAACGAATTAGCTATTTATAATAATATGCACTACAATACTAGAATTCATAACCAATACATGAAAATAGAGGAAGAAAGAGGAAAAAACGTGACGTTGGATCCTTCTCCTTCTTGCTGCTAGCATGTTCTTGCCTCCCAAAAGTCTTCTCTACCTCCAAAGTAGTGTCTCTCCTTAAAAGCACGTTTTAGGATGTATTTGTAGCGACTAGGGTTTGTATGGGTCAAATTTTCCTTCCCCTAATTCGGATTAGAAAAACTGATTTCTTTTGCTTCGATGACTGTCTCGCAAAGTGAACCTCGCTTTGCTGTCGAACTTTTCTGATTTCTTCTGCTCCGATCTCAACCTGGTGAAGTGAACCTTGCTTCAGTTATCTCTTGACCATTTTTTTCCTCCTATTTGATCCTTTTCCGTATAAGTTTGTTCCTACACATAAAAAACACGTAATGAACATATTTTTACTTCAAAAGGAGTGTGAAAGCTTGCAACTCACATAAGAATAACATACAAACACAATCAAAACATGCACTTTTCATTCCTTTATCAAAGACCTTATTTTTACTCTGGAAGGGCAAATAGATTATTTTCTATAGATTCCAAGCTAAAAAAAATAAAAAAAATTGACCAAAAAAAAAAAACGCGCATTGCAGTGTTAGTGATATTGGTCTATCAACCACTATTGGTCCGAGAAAGAAAAAAAATACTAACTAAACGTTCTATCCTTATCTCGATTTTAACCTCAATACACCAAATCTTTTGGTAAATTACACCTAACTTGTTACTGCATGACATTCCTTTTCTATACTAGCGTGTATAACTTCGTCATTACAAAATTATCATGAAACATATTTACGAGTGTTCAACCAAAATAATATTCAGAACAAAAAATGAAACATAACAAAGGAACCATCTAAATGTTTCTCCAAAAAGGCTAATTAATATAAGCTAGAGAAAAATGACATTAGCTGTTCAATTTGCACGTCAAAAGGAGGAACGTAACGGAGTTGCACAAATAACATAATCCCTACATTTTATGTACTACTAACAACTAAACTACTACTATCATTTTTCAATGACTTGTTTCTGAATCTAGATCAACCTCCTTCTTGTTGTTGTGCTGGTGACAGATCTACTAATACTTGTCCGACAAAATATTAGACAGAGAAACAAAAGTGAGCAGCAACATTCTCATCTCCTGCAAAAGTCACCAGTTGTTCATTAGATAGACAAACATGACCAATGACAACCAAGAAAGTGACCACATATTTAACAGGGGAGAGTTATGTGGCTGGGGTGATAGTGGCCCTCACATCATCTATATATGTGAGATCATGTTTCCTATCTCCCACCTAGAGAAACATCTACATTAGTGGGGGCTAAAGTGACACTTAGTTCTATAGTTATTCTTGCACTTTGTCTCCACCAGCACTTCGTGATCCGGCCCTTTCCGGACCCGCGCATAGCTGCTCTTTAATTAGTTGCTAATATACTGCTAATATGTAGCCTATTTTGTTCAAGCAGCTAGCTGTAATTACAGTTGTCTGCAGACTATGACACAACATGTCAACATTTGCAAGTTGTATCTTTAAAATTTATGAAAAGTCATACTTCAACTTATGAACATTAATAAATCTGTCCATTAGACTATTGTATAAATGATGTACTTATTTTTCCCTGAAAATCTGGCTTCAGATCCAACAAACCAATTGCAGAAGTTCAATATTGACTTGGACAAATGACAACTTCCTAAAAATAAGGAGCAAGTTTCAGAATTTTCAAATCCAGCAGATAGTTGGTGTAAAACATATATGACCTTAATCCAATGGAAAGCTTCTCTCTTTCATTGTCACTTTGATATAAACTAATGTATTAGAAGTAATATGTCACTGAAGTTTACACATGGAAAGATTCCAAGTATGAATAGTTCCACTTAAAAACTAAAAAACGACTCTCCAGAGGGTTACCTTTTTTTTTCATATTCATATTTATATCCTCTGCAACAATTGTTGGGATGGACTTTCGTAGAAAAGAAAAAAGCCCTTTATCGGATTGGAAGCGATGACTTAAGCCTCTTTCTTCTTCTTTTCTTATAGGGCGTTTAAAGAGCGTGACTCTATAGTTTAATTAAGTTCAAATTAGTTAATTTAAAAGGCCCCATTTGATTCAATTCATGAATTAGCCCACTATGAGTCTACAACTGGAACAATTGTTGGGATGGACTTTCGTAGAAAAGAAAAAAGCCCTTTATCGGATTGGAAGCGATGACTTAAGCCTCTTTCTTCTTCTTTTCTTATAGGGCGTTTAAAGAGCGTGACTCTATAGTTTAATTAAGTTCAAATTAGTTAATTTAAAAGGCCCCATTTGATTCAATTCATGAATTAGCCCACTATGAGTCTACAACCATACAACTATATTCTGAAATTATTACTGCAAACAAAAAAAAGTCTTAAAGATTCTTTATAGGCCTTGTACCTGGATATCGAAAGGCATCATTGCTTGAGCTTTGTAGATATGTACCCTAATTTGTGGAGTTTTCAGTACTTTCACTCTCACTGACATTGTTTACCCTTATGATATACACCTACAGAGAGAAAAAGGAAAAGAGATACAGTTCAGAACTTCAAATTGCTTCCCCTTAATAATCTGCTTCTTTCATTGTACTCATGTCAACGAGATGTTGTAATTACAAACATACTATTTGGACAATGTTGCATCTCTCAACTTTCTTGAACATAGGGCATGGAACATGAAATTTGAGCTAAAGATGCTCAATGACAAACTTACACATCCTTAATAGTCAAAGGGTCACCTTAAATTTTGTAGGGCAAACATCCTTAATAGTCAAAAGGGTCACCTTAAATTTTGTAGGGCGTATCAAATGGAATACTATTGCATCTCCATCGGCCAAGTCATGATCCACAGCAAACTTCTTCCATCCGCCACTTAGTCCGTTCTTTTGCGCCAAGTACACTGTTGGCCACTCTTCTCCTGTTTCATCTATTAAGGTGATAGTGTCATCTCTTCTTGGAAGATTCTTCCTGCAGAAATTAGACGGCAGACCCTGCATTCATGAGTGTAAATGAGTTAAGCATCATCCTTGTTCATTCTAATTGATTCGATTAAACGTAACTGCATAGCATTTTGATATTAGAATACTAACCATAACTATATAATAGAAAGCAAACCCCTCAAAAGATTGCACAGTATGCAAAACTCATTATGTGAGCTATAGCATCCAGTTACCTATAGCATGCTTTCAGAGACATAAAGAGAAGCTTTAGCAAGTTGATTGCTTTATTTTCTAAGTAAGTAGTTCCGCTTATTATAGGCAGACAAACAGTTCGTGTACTTATCATTTAGGTGACTTGATAGTGTAAGAATATGTTTTAGTGTATAGAAGTTAAAATCTTTTTGCATTGATCGTATTAAAATTGGGTGCTTTATACTTTTAGAGTAAGTGTGAACTTCTTTTTTGGCCCATTATTTTGAACTCTTTGGAAAAGTAAAGTGATAGATCTCTAAAGAGGACTATATAATCTATCAAAATTTTGGGCAAAGACAACACTTCTTTGAATCAATATATCAATCAACTACACCACAATCCCAAACTAGGTAGGCAAGAAGGATCCTATACCAAAAGGAGAAGGAGGAGTCAGCTTTCTTTGAAGATCGAGGAACGTAGTGTCAGACAATTATGCCACTAGAAAAATTCACATTAGGTTTAGGGATTATCAGGCTTGAAGGATCCTATACTAAAGGAGAAGGAGGAGTCAGCTTTCTTTGAAGATCGAGGAACATAGTGTCGGATAATTATGCCACTAGAAAAACTCACATTGGGTTTAGGGATAATCAGGCTTGAACTGATGACTTCCACCACATCAAGGTGACACTCTGCCGATGAGTTATATCCCTTCCCCGCCCCATCGAGAAATAGAACTGACTAATCCTAAGTCAAAGGGTCGAGAAACTCAGCGCCACTATTCTTGAACAACTTGGAGCAGGGCCTTCTTTTCGCACTATTATGGATATGAAAATAATGGTCAAAATCAGATTCAATTGTCAACTTCCCCTATCGGAAATAGGATTGACTACTGATTCCGAAGGAACTGGAGTTACATTTGAGACCCCCGAAAAATGGACAAATGCCTTTTCTTTGGAATACATACAAGATTCGTCACTACAAAACGGCTAATGGTGTTGGCTATATGGATCCTTAGTATTTTCCACCTTAATTGGACCTATTTCATTTCAGAACTGAGCAATAATTCCACTTTCAGCTTGCATTCTGAATGTTGGATCATCCTACAAAGTTTGTAATTAGGTGCAGCATTCTTCATTGAATGAGCAGTTAACACAACTGATTTCCAAATCCTTAAGTTATCCTATATGATGACCTAAAGTTTAGCTACTTACCTGCTCACTAAGTCAACAGTGACAAAATTTAAGTTCTATGCAGCGACAGTGCGAAAAATATTAACACAGTTATACCACATAAAAAGTAATTGCAGGCAACTCTGTTTAATAAACATTGATTGATAACTTAGAAAAAATGCCAGTATGTAAAAATAAGAGGCTAAAACTGACCAGCCAAAAACCTCCAGAAACATGGGAGGGAAGCATTGGTCTAACTAATATAGGATAGTCAGGTCCAAGACTTGCTTCAAGTTTCTCTGCTTTCTCTATCGAAGCAGCCCTTTCTTCGTCCGTAGCATACACCATATTCGAAAAATCCCTCTTCCTTGGAGTGGACATCCTAAACAAACAAACATTGAACGCATTACAAGACATATATATATATATATATGTAATCATTTTCATTTTCACCTGCAGCAAGCAAATGGGTAAAACGAACGCCTTTTAATAAAAAGAAAAATTTGTGTATACCTTCTAGGTATCATCACCTTGTCATAATAAATCACCTGTACTCCAAAAATGGGTAAATAAATTTAGTAAAATATGATTCAAATATAGCCAGAATGTCATGTATTTCGGACTGAAAAGGGGGAAAAAAGAAGAAAATATACTTCTTTGTATTCTGGTGCAGGTTTGTTAGCAACACGAGGTGATCTTCGAACTGAAACAAGCTCTGTTCTGATAATCCTAGGTTTCACCTTCTTCATCTATTAATTCACCCCAAAAAAAGAAAAGAGAAAATTAGGTTAGAAAATACAGCAAAAGGGGACGACGGGAAAAAGAGAGAAAAGAAGAAGAATAAAAACGTACAGGAGAAGGTTTGGGGGAAGAGGAAAGTTTGAGAGCTTGAGTAAGCAGAGGAAGATTAAGTTCCTCCATTCTTTTCTTGTTTTCTTCCAATCGCTGTTGGCGTAACTCTTCATATTTGACCTTCGACATCACCATTTTTGGGCTTTTCTGCTTCTCGATCTTTTTGACAAAGGAATTCTCAATGTTACAAAAGATTGAAAAAGATAGAGAACACAAGATTCAACAAAGAGACATTTTTCTTATAGATAGTAGAGAGAGAGCAGAGTCGACCGTTGGAATACCACTTCAGTCTGCCCACCCCCTCCCCCCTCCCCCTACCCGCCCCGAGATTAGCCTCTGCATTTCTTGTATTAGGGTAGGGAACGTAGCTTCTTATTGGGCAAGGTCTAATCAAACCGCCAATTTAGTGATTTCAAAATCTTCTTTTTTATTTTGATAAACTAAAATTTCCCTTACGCTTGATGGAAAGAAATTTTTTTTAGTTCTTATCTTAATACTCCTATATTGCACGAATAAAATAAGGGGTCATTTGGTACAAGGATAAGGATGATAATCCTACGATAGAATTTCATGTATTGGCAATATTTTCACTAAGGGTAGTTTGACATGATAAATAAGTCAAAATAATTCTCCAATAAAAATTTAGTGTTGCTTTATCACTTTTTTGGTTGCTAATTCTAATTCTATAATAAGTTATCATACGATTAAAAATAGTATTGAGATAACTTGTACCTGACAAAGGCTGGAATAATAATCTCTGGATAAAATAGTAAATTATCAATATCAGAATTAATACAATATACCAAAAAGCAATAAGAAATAATATCAAGATAACTACTAATAATCTCAGGATAAAACAATAAATTGTCAATCTTAGGATTAATACAACATACCAAATAGTCCATAAAAAATAATATCAGGATAACTAATCCCGGTATAACTTAGTATTCAAACCAAACAACCCATAAAATGGTGGGATTAGTTTATCCCTTATAAAAGGTGGGAAGTTAATTCCATGGAATATTATACCAAACGACCCCTTAGCTCCTTGTTGTTGCGCATCACATGAATCATGAATGCACTTATGCTTGAAGCCATTTTGTACAGTGAGAAACTGAGAACTCATTAATACTAACTCGTTTTATTTAAGTGGCCGTTTGGACATAAAGAATTATAAATTCTAAAAAAATTGTGAAAAAAAATTCAAATAAAATGGATTTGAAATTTGGACATGATTTTTAAGTTTTGTGAGTGAAAATTTTAGAAAAATAGCTTTTTGAAGTTTTTCAAATTTTTGAAAATTTCCCAAATTGCATCTTCAAGTGAAAATTGAAAATTTTATGAATAAACGCTAATTTCGGTTTTAAAAAAAATTGGGAAAGAGGGAAAATTTTCTTATGCCCAAACAGGCTCTAAGTTGACCGAGTATGGAACCAACAATTATGTAAGCAGGCTCACTCAAGAAAAACATATAAACGTCTATATGCTGTTTAGCGCAAAGAAGCTGCTGATAATTATAACAGTTCTCTGTTTATGTCTTTTTACTTACTAGATAGCTATAGCCCGCGCTTTTGCACGGGCCCAACATTTCACACTTTTAGGCAGCAGAGTTTTTTTTATCAATCTTTGATTTGGTTTAAGTATTATTTCATATCATTTAGAATATTGATGATTATGTAAATGCATATTATTGATTAGCCATTGCTATCTACTAAGCATGAACCTTAGAACTTGAACTGTAAAATGACTTCAAGCGTTTCAAACATCGTTTATTTACAAGGTACTGTGTATTAAAGCCTCAAACATGAAGATACAAAAACTTACAAAGTCTAATGCATGCCATGGAGATCAAACGTCTCAAACTTTCAGGTGTAAAAACTGAAGAAGTGCACTGCTTACGGAAACAAAAAAAAATGAAGTATTTTGTTGCGCAATCATAAAAATCGTGCCAAATTTGAAGAAGTCTAATGCTTAGAAAAATAAAGAATGAAGAATTGTACTTCTCAATCGTAGAAGTCAACCACCAAGCTAGGTTACATATGCTTAAACTTAGGGAATCAATCCAGATTCAGTACTTTCAATTTCATGATTGTATACCTGGTTGAACACAACTGAACCAATGAACAATGACAAATCATATTTAGCTGAAACAATAAAGGGGCATTAACATATAATGATACTAACAATAAGAGACACTTGAAATGCACTTAACATTTTCATAATGGGTGGACAATTGCCAAATTTGGGAGGAATTGGCTCTTTGAATTGGTTACCATCGAAGCCGAAAATCTTGTTTTCATAAAGGCTAATTTCCTTTAGTATTTTGTACCATCACATGCATACTCATTCAAAGTCCTGCGTATCAACAACATAGTAACGTTAAATCTTGAAAAATTTCGAATGGTAGAAGTTAAATATTTAATCCTGCATTTGGAAATAGCTTTTAATTCCCACAAAGAAGAGATCTGGTGCAAGTATTGAAAGAAAATTCATCTAAGAAGCATCATAACCCTTATTGTAAAAGAAAAGTGGAAATGCGTATTAGTGGTTCTATTGATATGTTCCAAAAATTATCAAATAAATTGACTTTCATTGAAAATGATTAATAACCAAATAAATATACAGAAAGTACAAAAATTACATAAGTGGAAGAAACCTTTTCAAGGGGTTACAATGACAGATCTTGCACCATAAAGAAAAGTTTCCAAGTTCATCATAAGAATCTAAGTCAAAGCCATTCTAATTTTGTAAGTCAATAAAGAGATGGGTTCTTTTTGCTTTGAGCTTCAAGAATCTTAAAGTGAAGTCAATAATTTATCAAAATAATCTTAATATGCTATCGCTATGATATCCAGATGCTACATTAGTCAATAACATAATCAAAGCGCCCCATTGTTGAACTCTTATTTTGAAGACAAACAACCAAGAAAAGTCATACTTTATTGGCAGCAACAAGTAGGGATCACTCTATTTAACATTTATTACATATCAAGTAATGAACCTTTTCGCTATGAAATTACTCATGAATAAGTTTTTATAATACTTCAGGTTAACTTGATAGAGTCAACAAGAAATTGCCTTGTAATGTCCATGTTGTTTCTTATTGCTTGCAATTATTGTTTCATCTATGACAATTTCAGAGTATCTCTCAAGTTGGGACTTCTTTGAATATATTCATTGATCTCAAATTGATTGACAAATTAAATGTGAAGATCAAAGTGACGCCAATGAAGGCAATCATGTGGAAAAATCTCCATCGATTAACAAAAATAAACTTCTCACTTTTGTATATAGTGTGTTTGGCGAATATTGCTCCGAAGATGAAGTTGTACCTTTCATATTTTCTTCTAGATGCCACCACGCTGAAAGCAATAAGAACTTTTAAGAAGAAACTTAAAAAAAAAAAAGAGGAAGTACTTTAGTATCTTGAAAGTAGAAAAATAAATAAATTGTGAATTGAAAATACCTTACGAGGTTAAGGTGATCAGAAGCGAGCGAACATCATTTTTGGGTTAGATACATCCATCGATGGGTAAGATAATCTCTTTGAACCACTAATAGTTGGTGAAGCTAATCCAATATTCATCTACCCAATATAGAAAATCATAATCCGCCAATCAGTAGATCTGAAGGTTAGTATCATGGTACTATCTGAAGAATCGTCTTTGGTTTCTTAAAGAGTTGCAGAAGAGATGTAAGTCCCTGCATCGCATAAGTTTGTGCAATTAAAACTACTTTCAAGTAGGCATATAACTGAAATATTGATTTGCATAGAACTAATTGCTTTTTATATCTCCAGTAATTGAACACATTATTGGTGGTCATATTGTCTCATTTCCTTCCTTATATCATATTACCGAACACATAAATATCATATCAAAGTAACCAAACAACAAAGAAGCTAGTTTTCGGTTAACTGTCGAATTAACATAGGATATCAACTCTATAATAAATATAAGTGACAAATGCGATAAACAGAGTATGACAATTAGCACCCAAAAAAAGAAAGATAAACCATGATGCAGCTATTTGGAAAAATCATAACCCTTTTCGAGAGTAGCAAGTTTAAGCCAATATCAACTTTTGACATGCACAGCCTGCGATGGGAAAATGTTCGGAGTTGATGGTCTCATTCTAGATTTCTTTGCAACTTCTCAAAAGCAAAAGCTTCTATATTTCTAACAAGTTAGGTATTTTAGCTCTTTGGTAAAAGCTGCAGCAAAAAAGATGGGAAAAAACAAATATATGTGTAGCACTGCTACATCTATCAACTTAAATAAACAAAAGAAAACAACCACATGTCGATTACTATACATTGTGTAACAATCTAATACCCGACAATACAATTATACACTATGACTACAAAAGTTATGCCAATCAATCTTTTATAACTCTAGCATTATAGAGGACCTTATACTGCTTCATATGTGCTCGTCAAGTTGAGCACTTGCAAGTTCAACGTGAGCGCTAAAAGAGTACTTGTTGATTTTTTATAATAACATAAATGTGTTGAAACAGAAGAATTCTTGTTATAACCCACATCATTTCCATAACTTAAATGACCATTTAATTAAATAAATTCACAGACTATAACTTTGTTGTTCATTAACAAAGGATTAATGAAACTTTAGCACATTAAAATTTAGCAAAAAATAAATATTCATTTTAAATTCATATTCTTCTATAGTGAATTAACTTTACCGATCAAAATATGTCATAAAACAGTATAGTGAAAAGTGCCAATCACTACTTAAGAAAATAAAGAATGTTATATCACCATAGAATAACAACTGCCAAGGAAATTAACGCATGAAATTGAAAATTGTAAAGTATTTAAGTGGCCATTTGGACATAAAGAATTATAAATTCTAAAAAAATTGTGAAAAAAAATTCAAATAAAATGGATTTGAAATTTGGACATGATTTTTAAGTTTTGTGAGTGAAAATTTTAGAAAAATAGCTTTTTGAAGTTTTTCAAATTTTTGAAAATTTCCTAAATTGCATCTTCAAGTGAAAATTGAAAATCTTATGAACAAACGCTAATTTCGGTTTTAAAAAAAATTGGGAAAGAGGGAAAATTTTCTTATGCCCAAACAGGCTCCAAGTTGACCGAGTATGGAACCAACAATTATGTAAGCAGGCTCACTCAAGAAAAACATATAAACGTCTATCTGCTGTTTAGCGCAAAGAAGCTGCTGATAATTATAACAGTTCTCTGTTCATGTCTTTTTACTTATAAATAGTCAAACCCATGCAACCAAATTATAACCCAGGATTATATTCTACAATCTACATCAGCGAAGTAAAAAATTCTGTACAACCAGAGTAATGCAATAAATGAACATGACACACTTAGAAGAAGTAACACTTGGTAAATTTGTCTTTACACATCAAACTCTATCCAAAATTAGGTCATTGTTTAGCCGATTTTAAGTAATGAACCTCTCAATTCCTGATAAGAGTCATTATCATATTATGTCTCTGTATTCTTCATAATCCCATGTCATTTTTCTCTTCATATAGCACCCACTAACATCATAAGCTGCAAATCCTACAACCTTGAGCGACGAATACATTTCATAGGATTGAAAGGTGAATGTCTCCGCGTTGATGGAAATGATGCTTTCCTGAAAGATGATGATGACCTTATGTCCCAGTCTTCAACAACCTTTGGGACACACACATCAAATAAAATTTGACCAAGAACACCATGAGCATTAATTCTTGG
Organism: Nicotiana noctiflora; assembly: GCA_032618575.1. Taxonomy (NCBI): domain Eukaryota; kingdom Viridiplantae; phylum Streptophyta; class Magnoliopsida; order Solanales; family Solanaceae; genus Nicotiana; species Nicotiana noctiflora. Next base: position 56,527 of record JASVEL010011787.1, on the reverse strand, counting down.
TGGGGTCGATAGTGGAATGTATCGTTCTTTCTGTTCATGCTGGATTGACCCAACATTACTGCCCTCGTGATACTCCACTGAGCTCGGTACAAAGAAGTGGTCGTTCAACTCGAGAGCAATTCTCTGGAAGCTTTGATTTGCAGTAGCAGCGGCTTTCCTAAGATTGCCTAGAGGCTCGGAGATTTCATCATGTGATCCTTCCAACCCCATCTTCTCCCCTTCAAGTTGACGAATTTTTTGAGAATAGATCATAGCAGCTTTTCCAAGAACCTCAGTCACAGCAGCCTTGTATTCAAGTTGGTGGTACCGATAATGACCTGGGTGACGCAAGCCACAATAGAAGAGTTTCATCAAAATCACATGACTCTAAAAAGCTTTAAAACCTGCATATATACAACAACAACAACAACAACCCAGTATAATCCCACTTAGTGGGGTCTGGGGAGGGTAGTGTGTACGCAGACCTTACCCCTACCCTAAGGTAGAGAGGCTGTTTCCAAATAGACCCCCGGCATCCTTCCCTCCAAGAACTACCCACCTTGCTCTTGGGGAGACTCGAACTCACAACCTCTCGGTTGGAAGTGGGGGTTGCATATATATAATACGGAAATGTACTATCTGATTCCAACTTGATGGATCCGAGCTAAATGTCGATGTCTAACAATTCCATAAAACAAAATGCTCGACCTCAGAAAATGACACAAAGAGACAGATTTGATTACAATTGAAGATCGACCGGAGATGTCAACAAGACTGCTTTGGAATTGGTAAGTACCGAAAGCGAACCGGACTATCTGATTCCAACTTGATGAATCCTAGTTAAACGTCGATTTCTCTAACAATTCCATGAAACAATATGCTTGATCTCAGAAAATGCTGAGAGAGACATAGATCGGATTGCAATGGAAAATCAACTGGAGATGTCAAGAAGACTGCTATGGAAGTTGGGAAGTACGGAAAGAGAGCTTGGGGACAGAAATACAAGATTCTTGTGGATGTGACTCAAGTTCTTGAAACTAGGTCTTTCAGTCTTTTTTTTTTATTTTGCACCGGGTGTCCGAGTCTCTTCGAGCCCCGACTAATCCGGGGGTGCACAGGCTCTCGGCAAGGAGTTTCCCGCAAGTGCACCACGGTTAATTCAGGTTTTACCCAGTCCGATGACCCTCAGAAATTGTTTGCACCCAGTGGGTTTCGAACTTGAGACCTTGAAAGGGAGCAAACCCCAAGGCTCAAGTCAATTGCCACCAGGCCAACCCCGAGGGAGTCTTTCCTAAGCACGTTAGCACGTTACTATAAACATCTACAGGCCATTACTATATAATTTCATCTGAAGTTCTATTCTTTCTCCTCCCTCCTATGTGTAAAAGATAAAATATCACGAGGGTCATGTTCTGGTCCTCTACTGACATTAATTATCAGAATATAAATAGCAAATACAGTAATATCGGCAAAGGGTCAAAACTATCCCTATTGCTTTTGTAAATGGTTTACATTTACCCTTCATCCATCTATCGGTCCAAAATTACATACTATGTTAATTTTAATAATAAAAATATGGGACCAGACTATGAAGAATGCGGCTGATCCAAAGGGACGACTCCAGACGGATTTCTCGATCACAAAAAGAAAAAACTAGTTTTTTTTAAAAAAAATTATTGATATCCAATAGATATAAAATGGCAGATGCCAGATTGCATGTCAGGTACATGAAGCAAGAATGTTTCCACAGGATTAACACCATACCTACGTGAGGGGAGCTACTCCATTTTAGTAGTTTGACATCAGAGCCCAAATCTTTAAGACGCTGAGCAAAATTGCAAATAGTTTGATAGGGAGCAAGATCATCATCTTCTGAGCACAAAATGAGATACGGAGCTCCCGTGCTCTGTGAAAAGTATTAAATTAAGCAGAAATATACTGCAGGAGAAAACGACAAAAATAAGCATAATCAAAGCTGAGAGACACTTACAACAGAAGCATATAGAGTCTGCCAAAACTCGGCGCGGTGTGATTCAAATCTTCTAAGGAAGAGGGCATCCAAACTGGAAGCAATTCCATTTGCTATCCATGAGGCTAGGGGAGGAGGACGTGACATTCCAAGAACTGTTGGATGTAGTATAAAGCTAGTACCCAGATCACTAGTAAAGTCAACTGGAGAAGAATCGAAAATGTAGCCCGAAAGACAGTCTCTAACAAGTCGAAACTCACCCTTCAAATTAAACAAAATAATCGGATCAGATATCACTGACACTGTTATCATGTTACTTAAAAAAACAAGGCAATGAACTATCTCAATTATGACAGGGGGTGGTGGAGGGAACAAAAGCTTTTAGAAGATAAGGCAACCAAAACGTGACAAAGAAAAAGAAGAGTATTATGATAGGCAAACGAAGTTCCTGGTGTACAGGAATCTTTTAGATAGAATTGTACAGTAAGCTTGAAAATTTGAAAACATAAATCATGTCATGGTATGGAACTAAATTGACATTTAAACACTAAGTCGATGCCGAGCTTGTTTCGTTGTAGCAGACTCCTTGAATCATATCTATAGATTGGGAAAGGACATAAACATCATGAGAGAAAAACATAATGGAGTTTACCAGATTGACATGTTCTTCACATTTGCCCTCTATTATCTGTGATAAAAAATAGAACAATAAAATTAGTTGATACATATATATAAAAGAAACTTAAACTATTGTATGTACTGATGTACATATGGGTAACAATGATCATATTACATTTTTCAAATAATTTTCAAAAGAAATGTTGCTTACCTGGAGAACCTTATACATGCATGCTTTTGGTCCACCCGAAAAAGATACAAAGACAACAGGGCATGGTCTAACTTTTAGTTCCTACACATACAACATTACAACAAAGTGGTCACTAGAAAATCATATCACGGACAAAAACATGGCTATCAGAAATATACAGAGTTCAAAACATGTTAGTTATAAAATTGGTGATGATTTGCACCGACTATTGGGAGATTACTTGTTGGGCCATTCCACTCTGAGATAGGTTCATCCTGAATTACACACTCTCATGAAAGCAAGAAGCTTGCGTTTCAAATCATCTGAAATCTGGACTAATTGGTGTCTCATGAGGCCATAATTCAGAACGGCGTGCAGTCTATAGAAGTAAGGTCGGGTCTAAATCTTTCTACTTCATATTGGACATAAAAGAAAGTACTTTGTATTTAGCTTCTTTGACACAGCTCTCGTAAAACTTCCTTGCCAGTGCCACAGCCTCAATTTTTGATGGAGCAAATGGTGATTATCTCCTTCCAAATGGTTCAGGACTTCTGGAAAAGAGATGTTTCCCTCTGCGACATCCTTATATGATACTAGAGGAACAGGAGGTCGTTCCCTTGGAAACCAACTTGGAAAACTAGATAATAGTTTGTACCAGCGAATCCTGATGCAAGATAATTCGCCGAGAGGGTGAACGAGACTACTTCATAATGTTAACATGCATCATATGGGATTCATAATGGCATTGCCTGCTTGGACGGAGTGAATGTTGGAAAACTGAAGACACGGAATCTGGAAAAAGGTCCCAAGTTGCCTAATCACGCAGATGTTGTTGAAGGAGAGAAACAGAGAGATATTACTGTCCCACGAATTTCAAAGAAGATTATCCATATAATAAGGTTTTCACAACCCACCAATGGTCCTTATCGTGCGTGGAGCATGGATTTACCGACTCAAATGCCTTGGACTCACAATTTTTTGGTTGGAGGAAGAGTTACTGAAGGAGTTGAAGAGCTGGATTCTTTTGGTCCTCATTAAGATTTTGCTATATGTAAACTAGATCCTTGCGGACCCTTCTCTTCTTGTTGTTTTGCTTTAACATCTCCATATTTGCTTTATATTATCAATAAAAATACCTGCTTTTAAAATATGGTAACTTCACATAGGACTTACCTCAACAAGCTCATTCACAATATTTGCTGCCAATGCTGCAGCTTTATCAGGAAAAAACCTGCAAGATTAATGAGTAACAACCCCATAAGTCTACATTGAAAGTTCTCTTTCTTTAAAAGTTGGACCGCATGAGAAAGAAGCAGCTAACATACTGAGAACACCACCAATATATAACTAGAAGTCCGGAATAAGGGTAAGCTTGATATTACCCTAGAATCCACCACCTTTTATTCTTTATCAGTAATAAAAGCATTTCATTAATGAGCATCCAGAGGTTGCGAAAATGTATAAAACATATAATTGACTCCTATCTGAAACTTAAGAAACCAACAAAATCCAAAGCTTGACCTACGTCATTTACATCCGCCATTATTCTATATTCCTATCCGGCAAGACAAGAAAGAAATCTCCAATAAAAGTTTTTGGAATGGTCCAATAAAGATGGTTCAAGAAAACCAGAACAAGTTACATTCAGGTTATAGAAACATGAGATTACCTCACTTCCACAACCCAGAGTTCAATTCTCTATATTAACCGAGATCTACTAAACATGGATAAGTCCATCTCTATTTAAGTTCAATTTTTGCACCACCATTTCTCACTATTAAAGTTCATCGAAAACCATATAAGTCCAGCCTAAATTTGCTACTACTACACTGCTGGAAAGCTGTTTCCAGCCTAAATTGACTGACATTCTATCTTTATGATGTACTGCTTCTAGTGATGAGAAAGTCATAAAAGAACCTAACTTTGAACTAATTCAGGTAAATTAAGGCAAGCAAACAAGGAACTCAAATTTCATTATGATTATTTGATCTTTAATTGGGATTAAGACTTCAAACTTAAGCTAAGAAACAGAAAAAAAAAAAAAGAGCATACATGTTAAGGAATTGAGAGTGGCAAACAAGGGAATTCCATCCAAGAGAAGAGTAGAGGTCAACATAGTTCTTGAGGTGGCGATCTTGACTTGACATCCATGCGAAAACCACAACTATTCCTTCCACTTTCCCTCTCTCTTTTCTCCCCCAATAATACCTTCCCCCAAAACCCCACATCTTCAATTTCCACCTAAATCTTGAAAAAATCTTCAAACCCCACAATCTAAAACCTCTGTTACAACTCACAAAAACAAGATTCAAGAAAGTTGAAAATTTGGTGTGATGAGCTTAAAGATTGAATTTTTATTATGTGGGTGTTTTGTTTTTTCTTGATATGTGTAGTGATAAAATTATTTGCAGCTTGTTTATATATGTGATTTTGATGGTTCAAGCTATGGCCATAGTTGATGCTACTTTTTGGATTGTTGTGTAATCATTGAGAGGCTTCTAGTATCTGTACTCTGCTCATTCAAAGTACTATTCTGCCCTTGATTTTGTCTACGTGGCAGATTTTAGTTGGTAGTTAATGGAGTTAGCATCACGGTTGGTGAAACTAAGGATTGGTAAAATGCCAATTTTTGTAAAGAATGGAAGTGGAAAGTCGTATTCGATAATTCCTGTTGTTGTTGTGAGAGTATTGGCAACTGCAAGCCGTTAACGAAAAATCTTTAGCCAATTATATTGCATTTATCTTCTGTTCAAAGATAGTACGGCGAGCCTCGGAACAACGATATAATTACCTTTGTATTGGAACAATGATATAATTATCTTTGTATAACATATCGATCTCGAGTTCGAGCGACAAAACCTTTTACTAATGCTTGTACTAGAGTATGTTATTACTTTATAAGTGTGCGGCTCTTTTCTAAATTCAGCGTCATACTTTGTATATCGAGCTATCATTTTATTTGCGTTATTTCCTACTTATGACAGCCAGTGGCGGATCTATGTGGTAATTATGGGTGCTCAAGCACCCATTACTTTGACTAGAATTAGTAAATTTGCTTAGGCAATTAAAAAAATATTCAGATAAATATTGAACGAGCACCCATAATTATACTCTTTTTTTTTTGTCTTTCGGAATTTTTTCCGACTTGCACCCATAACTTTAAATTCCTGGATCCGCTACTATCGATATTACGTTCCTTGGGGTACGACCTTGATAACAGACTGTCGATATCACATTCTTTGGGGTATAAGCATTTTCCGTCGCATAATTTGGATACCGAGTTTTTTTCTTTTTTTTCTTTCTATTCAATGATTTCATAAATTATTTTTGACGTGCCATATTTCCTAAGATGAGATTTCCTATTGCCGACTATTAGTACTATATATATATATATATATATTATCAACATTACAACGTACTCCTGGTCAAGGATACTTGAATTCAAAGTTTCAAACTCGCCCAACTAGGCATTATTGAAAATACAAAGTCATTAAATAGCTAATTGCGTGTTAGTGTTCACTTGAAGTAATTAGAAGTTAGCTAAATAAAAACTCATCTAATTTATTTTGGACATTTATAGTAAGAAAGCTACTAAAATTCAATTAATCACGACGCAATTTCAATTGCAACTATTTTTTAGATGTTCAGAAAAAAAAAAGATGACCAAATATAAATATCATTTTAATTACATGATCCATTTTACAAGAGATTTTTTTTATTAAGACGTAAGAAATGGATATATAAAACATATACTAGTAAAATTTCTGTAGGGCCATTTACTTTATTCAAATTGAAACTGGCTATTACAATTAAGTGCACAAATACATGTTTCATGAATGCTATTTAAAGATAAACCAATACTTACTTTGTCTTGAAATTTTAAATTAAAAATATAAACTTCAGGACTATTCATAATATACTGAAAAATTAAAATTCAAACTACACTAGTTAATTTCTAAATAGCAGTCTTTTAGAGTATATGTGGTCATTTCTACCAATAATTAACTATCATTAGTCATTATGTCATTTCCGATATCTAATATGGACTAAGTTTTCTAAGTACATCTCCCTAAAGCTAGGTAATTAATTATCTTATGGCCACGTATTTCATTTTTTCCTGTTATGTTGCGGTCGTGATTTTAAAAATTTCCCATGATTCATGAATGCAGTAGCATGAAATATAGGATTACAGTGGACAGATTATTGTATTCGACTGTATTAACGGTGTGAAATAGGGGATTACACCATTTTTAAAAGGAAAAGTGAATTAGTTATCATAATAGACTCCTAATATAACTCAATAAACCCAAATATAACACACAAAATTTATATTTTCAGTTATAAAAAAAATTCTCAACCGAACAATACCCCAAAAACATAGCAATCTTCAGATAAATTATATAATACATCTGAATACATAAATTATACTATTAATTAAAAAAACTTATGAATACATTCATGGCATATAGTGAGATGGTGAATACAATAATATACATAGAATACACTGGGATACATTAAAATACAATGAGAACAAAAGACAGTGAATACAATAAAATATATAGAATACAGCGAGATACGTTGAATTACAATTAAAAAAAATAATGAATAAAATGAAATACATGAAAATACATTGACATATATTAACAAAAAATCATCCTACAACATCCATGTCTCAAATTTTTCAATTGGACGGTATTCACGAGGCTAGTGGAGCCAGCTTATACAGCAGTGAGGAACGAGTTTAGGAGGAGAATGGAAAGAAAACGGCAGTGACAAGCCTTTGCGGATTCGACACTTGCTACATAGTCCCCATTACAATTCCAATAATAACGCTAATGTTTGCGGGCATGGAAATACACTGCTGCATGACAACTTCTTGACATGTAGCAGTTCAAGCAGTACCACTTGCCTCGCTATGGTTGCTTCCCCTGCTGACCCAGTCAATTCTGTCCTCAACGTCATAACATAATCATTACTTACAGTATGTTTTTCACATTAAGAGTACCAAAAAATATTGTACGAAAATAATCATGATATGTGATATTATGCCCGATGCTTCTGAAGTCCAGATTGAACTTGAAATTGACTCTGGAGACTGTAACAAGAAAAGGATAGGTGAATATGTTGAGGAAAATTTAAGGAGACCAGAAATTTTGAACAGGGGAAGAGAATGAGATGTATTAGAGAAATAAAATAATGTAACTGATTAGCGTATTTAGTGGCTTAAGGCTAGGAGGTAACCAAAATTAAATATTTTGCTATAAACCTTAAATGATATCTATAGAATATAATTGTTTTAAATGGTATTTGTTTAAAATAAATAAGATGTTAACCTTTGCTTTATGAGGTAAAATTTTTCATAAATTTAGGCATATCTTTCAGGATTCAACAAGCTCTTCCAGTTATTAAAATGGGAACAGAACTAGCAGAAAACTCAAGAAAGAAACCCAGCATATAGCAGAAAGAAGATGATTCAGAAAGTTATGTTAGAAAAATGTGTCTTTGACTCTTCAAAAATCATGTTTATATAGGTGTTGCTCAACGGCTATATATCGATTAGTTAACGGCTAGTTTGACTCAATTAAATATAAAATAATTTACTAACTAATAAGCAAATGTAAATTATATTTCAAAAAAAATCAAATCAAGATGGATATTACCTTTCTACTAATTTTACAATAGAATTTGCACCATTTTGACTATTCTATTAAATATATGTAGAATAACTATGATCATCAAGACTTACAAGCACGAAAAGAAGTCACTTATTCTTTTTTGTTTTGCACCCGCTATACTGGTCTAAATTTGGCGATCTGGTAAGAGTAGATAAATAGGATCAAGGACAGATCGACCACGATGTAATAGCGGAAAGCCGTCTCCAAAAGGATTGTAGTCGAGGACGGGCGACTAGGGTAAAGAAAAAACGGTAGGATAGATTTGAAAATGAATACAAGGAATATTCCTTTTGATATTCCTTATTTTTGTACTTTTTAGGATTTCTTGAAAATACCCTTATAAATAGGAAGAGATAGAGAATAAGAGGGGGATCTCTTCACTTTTTGAGAAAAAGATATTGTAAGAGGTTGACTTGAGAGAATATACAAAAGTTATCTTGTTCATTAATTATCTTATTCAAGTGCACATTATTTGATCTTTGTTCACAAGATCCAAATATTCCATAACCATCTTCACTTCTCTTCTTTCCACGCTGATGTTAGGAGAAAGAACCATCCAAATCATATAATAATTAGATGGTAGATTATTTCTTGTTACATTTATTATCATTATCCACATTTATTGCATATTTATGTTATCATATTTATTAGCATCAATTGAATATAAACGTGTTATTTAACGTTATCAAACGTCGTTCATCCTACCGATTTCCTACAATATCTGAACCAAAATTTATTATTTTTAGCTAAGATTCATCATTCATCTTATCATTAATTAGTTTAACTAAAAGGCTCAACGCTGTTTGGACAACAATTTGGCGTCGTCTGTGGGGAGTATTTTAGTTAAATTTTTTAGTTTTTTCTAGATCATAAAGGACATCCATCTTTTTCTCGTCTGCACAAACTTACAATGGCAGGGAAAGGAGATTTAAGACAATAAGCAATAATGAGTGTCACTACTAACATCTTAAATACCATCAATAAAAATGGAAGAGAAGACGACGAGAACGTAACATCGGGTGTTACACCCATGCAGAATGACTCACCTCCCCTTCATGGAAGTGTAACTGCATCATGTGAGAGAGGAGACTCCACATCTACAGACGAATAAGCACCACCAGCCATAAAACAAATTACTGGAGGAGTGGATGACAAGCACTCTAAATAACATACTCGACAAACCCACTCAACGGGCAAGTAGGAATGTCATACAGACGAATACTACGACGATTGCCGACGAGCAACCCGTTTACCCAATAGGTAACACTCACACCGTTGTTGATACATGTAATGACGTACTCACGAACATTTTAAAAAAAATGGAAAAAATGGAAAATGACAACAAGGAGCTCCGCGACCAGATGAGGGAACATCAAGAAAGGGTCGACAAAATACCGGCCGCACCAAAACTACTACCAAAATGGGATGTCGGTCGATTCGTCGAACAACCATAAAACAAGGAGGCAACCCCATATTCCATAACCAAAACCTTCAAAATGCCATCATACTTGAAGATATATGACGGCACGACGGATCCCGAAGATCACATCATTCACTACGTCACAGTAGTAAAGGGCAACGACCTCTCAAAGGAGAAAATACCATCAGTGCTACTAAAAACATTTGGTGAGACCTTAACCGGGGGAGCCTTAACTTGGTACTCACAATTACCAGCACAATATATAACAATGTTCGAGGAAATGGCCAACAAGTTCGTCACCGCCCACGCTGGGGCTAAGAAAATGGAAGCCAGAGTAAATGATATATTCGCCGTTAGGCAATCGCCTGGTGAGGGACTTAGGGTCTTTTTAGCCCGATTTAACATGGTAAGAATGAGCTTATCAAATGTATCAGAAGGGATGGCGGTAGCAGCTTTCCAGAAGGGGTTGAACAGGAATAGGTCAAGCGCGACAAGAAAACTATTAAGCATACTCATGAAATACCCTCCAACCACTTGGGAAGAAATTCACAGTGCCTACTATGCCAAGGTGAGAGCGGACGATGACAACCTTAACAGTCTGATATAATGGTTAACATCCGGTCAAACAGAGTCGAGGAAAGACCTTCATAGTGATGGTCGAAGAGATCATTTAGGACCCAGCCCCAACCGAGACAAGCACCAACCTTATGTTGAACAGTTGTCCCACCCTCTCCTCGCCATGCAGAAGGACTGTCTCGGACGCATGCAGGGACTCAACGGAATGAAATAGGTATTCATTCGCTCTTATCTGCTCACAATTTTTGTGGTTCCCCTTCAGAGATAGTCTACGCGCTATATAAGCTTGGCCCGAAGTTAAAGTGGTTGCAGAAGATGAAATCCGACCCATTACCTGAAAGTCGAATTTTCTCTAGGAATTTCATCAAGACCAAGGTCACAAAACTGAGGACTGCATAGACCTACGGCAGTAGGTGGTGAACATACTCCACCACAGGCACCTAAATGAGCTGATGAGCGACCGAGAAATAGCCAATTTCGACTGCAGAAGTGAACAATACCAAGGCCTACCAAAGCCGCCCTCTCCTGCCAACACCATTCAAATGATAATTAGTGGAGGTGATGAAGCATCAATCAACCACATAAAGTTTACCACCACCCATAAACTGAAGTGGTCCATCACCTATGAATGGTATGATGACCTCGAAGAAAGTATCATCTTCGATAAGTTAGATACCAAAGGCTTGTTTTTTCCACACTCCGATGCTCTTGTTTTTACTTTATGTATTTCAGATACTGATGTAAAAAGAAAAATGATAGATGATATAAGTGGCGCGTGTATTTTTCATCCTAGAGTTCTTGCGCCGATGCAACTCGAGGACAAGATAGTACCATGTTGCATAATGCTAATAAGTTTTAACAATACAGTCGAACAAACCAGAGGAGAAATAATGTTGGTTGTTTTGTTCGAGGGCGTCACCATGGAAACAACGTTCCATGTCATGAACTAGGACATGGCTTACAACGCAATCATAGGATGACCATGGAGGCATAGCATCCGGCCCAGTTTGTATTAAGTAATAAAATTCCCTACCTGTAGGGGATATTCAGCATCCGAGACGAACATAGCATAGCCCAAGAATGCGACCGCATCGCCCAAGATTGTACATTCACTCAACAGCTAAAAGGAAAAAACTCAGAAGCATAGCAATTATCAAAGTTGGGGTCTGAACTCAATGATCAAAAAGATGCTATCAAGGACCCCGACGCCGTGGAAGCCACGAGATCAACAATAGAAGATCTCGATCTTAACCAATTAGATAGAAACAACAACAATAAAAAGGCTTATATAAGCCATAAGCTCTTCGAGCCAGCAAATTTAATATTGCCGATCTATTTACTTTTTCCCACGCAGATATGACAAGTATTCAAAAGGACGTTTCCACACTCAAGTTGAATATCGATCCCTTCTACCCACATTAAGATAAGTAAGAAGAAAATTCAATGTTGCAATCAACGAGGCCGTCAGCGAGGAAGTGGATAAACCACTCGATAACGACTCCATATGAGAATCGAAATACCCTTAATAGTTTGCCAACGTAGTCATGGTAAAAAAGAAAAATGGGAAAATGACGGATGTCCGCGGATATCACGGACCTAAACAAGGCCTACCCAAAAGAATCTTTTCCTCTACCTCATATAGATTATCTCTTTGACGCAATAGTAGGGCACGGATTATTGAACTTCTTGGATGCCTACTCAGGTTACAACCAAATCCTTATGGAGGAAGATGACCATGAGAAGTCTACTTTCATCACCCATCGAGGAACGTACTGTTATCGAGTCAAGCCATTTGGCTTAAATATGTAGGGGCGACTTATCAAATATTGGTAACCAAATGTTCAAGGACCAATACACAAAAACTATGGAAGTATACATAGACGACATATTGGCCAATTCCAAAAGTGAGGAAGATCACATCGACCACCTGAAAGAAGCCTTTGGAATACTAAGGCAATACAACATGAAGCTGAACCCCAAAAAATGTGCCCTCGGTGTAACTTTAGACAACTTTCTCGAATTTTTGGTGTTACAAAGAGGCTTCGAGGTCAACCCCAACCAAAATCAAGTCCATTGAAGGAATACCCTAAGTGTTAACTAGCAAGAAACATGTGTAAATATTGATGGTCCGCATAGCAGCCCTGTCGAGGTTTATCGCACGATCCTCTGACAGATGCCACAAAATCTTTAACGTGCTCAAAAAGGACAACATGCTCCAATATAATGTAGAATGCGTTGAGGCCCTAAGAGAACTAAAGGTGTACTTGTCTTCGCCCCAGCTACTCACTAAAGCATAATCGGTGAACGCCTTCTCATATACTTGGCCGTATTAAAGGTCGCGGTAAGTGCAGTATTAGTCTGCGAAGATAAAGGTACACAATCTTCGATTTTTGTATTAGCAAAACTCTCATCGACATCGAAACGAGGTACCCCCACCATGAAAAAATTGGACTTGGCATTGGTGATATCTTCACGAAATCTTAGACCAAATTTTCAATGCCACCCCATATTGGTGATAACAAACTTTCCCCTATAAAGTATCCTGCATAAACTCGAGCTATCGGGAAGATTAGCCAAATGGGCCATAGAATTGGGAGAGCATGATATAATGTATCATCCGCGAACAGTGATAAAATCACAGCTACTCGCCGACTTCGTCGCCAATTTTAGTGCCAAAATAATAACTGAGACCGAACAAGAAATTTCTTGTACCTCATCTATTCTACCCAACCTATGGGTCCTATACTCTGACGACGAATCCAACACGTCAGGATCTGGACTGGGACTCGTACTCGAGGTCCTAACAGGCGAAGTTATTTGCCATACGGTGCGTTCATATGACTAACAATGAGGCCGAGTATGAGGCCACAATTGCAGGATTAAAGCTAGCCCTCAAATACAGAGCGTGATGGGTCTTCCTTGGATGTGACTCGTAACTCGTTGTCAACCAAGTCACAGGAACTTTTCAAATCAAAGAGCAAGGGCTAAAAAGTACCTAGTAGAGATTCATAAACTGCTACCAGAGTTTGACGAATGCCGACTCGATCAGATCCCTTAAACACCAAACATCGAGGCAAACGGTCTCGCAAAGTTAGCAGCGACCACCAAAAATATTACGAAGGAAAACGTGGTCACCCTCATCTACTCATCAATAGACCAACTCGAGATACACTCTCTAAATTTGATTTGGGACTGGCGAAACCATATTATAACATATTTGCAGGAAGGAGTACTCCCAACAGAGAAAAAGGAAGCCAAAAAGCTTCAAATGTAGGAGGCCTGGTACAACATCATAAATCACAACCTATACAAAAGACTGTTTGGGGGCTTCTTATCCAAATGCCTAGGGCCAAATCAAATAATATGCGTGCTCGAGGAAGTACATAAAAGCCATTGCGGTTCGTATACTACAACCGAGCCCTCGTCAGATGCCTCATTCGGGCAAGATATTATTGGTCAACAATCAACAAGGAAGTCGCCGATTATGTCAAGAAGTGCGAATAATTCCAGAAATATGCTCCTATGATACACCAAGTGGGCGGGCACCTCCACTTTATTATATCGCCATGCCTTTCATCAAATAGGGAATGGACATCGTTGGACCCCTCCGAGCAGCGCGAGGTAATGTATGTTTTCTTTTGGTATTAACTGGTTATTTTTCCAAATGGGTAGAAGCATGTGTTTTCACCCAAATATGTGAACATGAAGTTATCATATTTATATGGAGATACATCATATGTCATTTCGTCATCCCCAAAGAAATCAGTTGTGACAACAGACCCCGATTCACTAGAAAGAAGACCGCCGAGTTCTTCGAAAAATGGCACATCAAGCTAATACTCACCATGCCATATCACCCTGCTGGTAATGGCCACGCTGAATCCTCCAACAAAATAATACTTAATATCTTGAAGAAAAATCTTGATGACATCAAGGGACTATGGTCGGAATTACTATTAGAAGTACTGTAGGCATACTGTATCACGCCAAAAACAAGCACAAAAGAAACACAATATTCACTAGTCTACGAGACTAATGCCATGATACCAGTTGAGGTCGGAGAACCCAGTTTGAGATACTCCAATGAAAATGGACCAAACAATGACGAGAATAGAAAACAAGACCTTGACAAAGTAGAAGAGTGAAGAGGCATGGCTTACATAAGAATGGTAAACGGTACTATAACAAAAAAGCCAAAGTACGACAACTCAAAATCAAAGACTATGTACTCAAGGCTAAAACACAAGAGAGCAAAGATTCGAGAGAAGGCAAACTAGGAACTAATTGGGACGGGCCATAAAAATCACGGCAGCAACAAACAAAGGATCATTCCAATTAGAAACAATGGAGGGAAAGCTACTACAAAATAATTGGAACGTCGCGCATCTCAAATACTTCAACTTCTGAAAACAGACGCCCTCCACATCATACTTTTTTTCCCTTACTCATGTTTTGTTCCAGTTGGGTTTCTCGGGGAGATTTTTAATAAGGATACAAAGGGGATGTCTCGAAGTTCAAATGTAATTCATCGCCCTGTTTTCCGACTACTTTTACAGATCGAATAATGAAGGGATAGATACATGGAAATTTCTCCAATATATCTATGAAACAAACAGACATGTAATCTTCTCCAATGAATGAAATAAAACAATATCTTTACTCTCCACCAAGTCTTTTCACATTTTACAATCGACCTCGCTCGAATTATTTTACATTAGACCTCGCTCGAATTACTCTACATTCAACCTCGCTCAAATTATTTTACATTCAACTTCGCTCGAATTACTCTATATTCGACCTCGCTTGAATTATTTTATATCTGACTTCGCTCGAATTACTCTACATTTGACCTTGCTCGAATTATTTTGACATTCGACTTCGCCCAAATTACTCTACATTCGACCTCGCTCGAATTATTTGACAATCGACTAAGCTCGAATTACTCTACATTCGACCTCGCTCCAATTATTTTATATTCAACCTCGCTCGATAATATTTTACATTTGACATCGCTCGAATTATTTATATGTAACCTCGCTCGAAATATTTCACATTTGACTTCGCTCGAATTATGTTGCTTTTGACTTCACTCGAACTACTTAATATTCGACCTCGTTTGAAATCTTAAATGTTTGGGTACGTCAAACATCGATCTGATTAAAAATCAGAGACTTTCTCACATAGAAAAAAGAAAGGAGAACGGATCTCAAGAAACATGTGGCAAAAAGGGAGTTTTTCCATTACAACTGTCAAATTACAATACTTTTTACAAAGGGCCAAAAGACGTCCTCACAAAAATAGAAAAATAAAACAAAAACTAAGTACTACAGCTTTACGTTGCATCATCCCTATCGACATACTCATCATCATACCAAGAATCGGAGGTGAGCCTATCTGCATCATCGTCGACATCATCCCCAATAGGCATACCAGGGGTGTAACCACAAGTTTCACGGGTCGCACGTCCCTTAAAACGAACGCCCTTGAGTTCTACTTTGGAAATTTTCTCGACGGCTCAAAGACATATAAACGTCGAGTTCAATCTCGGCATGAACCCACATCTCATACAACTCCCGCGACACTCTGGGATTGGAAGAAATAAGGGACGTAAATGGTTTTGACTACCATCACACCTCCTCGGCCTTCAAGGAAATGACCTGCTCATTCAATCCAAACAAATCTGCCTCCAAATCCTGGATCCGCTCTTCTAACATCGCCATCATAAGCGTAGATGTCTCCACCTCATTATCCCGCTCAAACCTACAAATGCGGAGGGTATCTTCTAAAGTCGTTGCTTCAACCATAACGGTCATTCTGCCTTTCTCGACACAAGTCAATTCTTCAACCTTGGCACTCAACTCACCACTTAGATTGACACCTTTCGCCTCCCTCTGCCCAAGTTCAGCAGTTAAGGATGCCACATGAGTTTGAAGATCAGCATTCTCAGCCAACATCCCCTTTCTCACCTCAAGCTCGTCCTCCTTTGCCTTTAGAGTTGCCTCAAGCTCGATGCACCTACTGATGGATCTCATTAGATCATAATCCTTCCCCTTTAGCTCTTCATTTTTCTTCTTCAACTCCTCATCTTTCTGTATAATCCCATTATGAAACAACTAGAATTTGCTATCCTGGTTAAAGACGTCGGCCATAGTTCGGTGCTTAGTATGGTACTCCCTGTAGGTAACCTTCTTAAAGATGGTCTTCCTCCGCTCCTCCCGCTGGTCACGCTTGATCCCCAAAAATAAGAGTCTAGCGTGCAAAAGAAAGAGTGAGTTTAAGCAAATTACACATTTGAGACAAATCCTAACATTAAAAAGCACTTACTAACAGAGTCATGCCAAATATACTCCGCGACAACTCCGCATTGCTCATCGTTTGTAGTTCCATGTTCTCAGAAGCCGTATACACGGGGCAAAGGAAGACACTACCGGTTCTGAGTTGACCAAAAGGTCATAACTCACGAGAATTATTACGTGCTGGTTAGGACCTTTTTCCTTACCTCCACGCGAGTGTTCCTCTCTAAGAAGACTCGTACCTCCTCAGGATCGACATCCGTTCCAGAACCATCATCCCCGGCTGGTACGACTCTATTTCCACAGTCGCTGGACGCGCCACCTTCTACGGACCTTACATGCTCCCCGCCATTCGACACTCCCTCGGCCCTAGAGGGCCTCCTCTCCATAATGGCACCCGCCATAAAATTGGTCCCAACTTCTGGTGCAAGTGCAGAAGTCGCTTCCGAAGCAATGATTTTCTCCAACTTTATATCAGCGACGACGACTTTCCCGAGCTCCATCATTTTCCTTTTTCTCGATGGCGACTCCTCTCCATTGGACGACTCGTTCCCAAAATGATAGATAGGTCGGGAAGAGATCTCATCTCATACAACAACAGTCTGAGGGCAGAATCCATCATTGGCGAGCTTTAGTATGAACTTTACGAGCACACTCGGCTAAAGAAAATTGCATCCTACGCGATGTGATAGCTTGGATAAATGCCGGCACTGGAGCCTTTTTCTTGGAAATTCTTTGACCTAACACCAAAAGGAGGTTGCATCAAAGAGCAACGACAAACAACAATAAGCTGAAACAAAAGTAAAGCTTACCAGACAAGATCTTGGGTCCAAAACGCTTGTGAAAAGACGCCTAATCACGAATCCCCACCATGTGAGGTAGCACGCGAGCCACCGAATCTTCAATGTCAAAGACAAGAGAAGGTGCACGCCTCTCAGCCGAAAAATAAGGAAACCGTAAGTGAGCTTAAAATGAAAGGAGAAAAGATGATAATGAGCATACGACAAAGACACTTAAGATTATGGTTCCACTGCTCGGGAAACCCAGTCCAGTCCGCCACCAGGTGCTCGATCTTGATGAAGGAGTACTTATGCTAGAACTTTCGATTCGTTCAGTCGTCCATCTTGACCACTAACCCTCTGGTTCCATGATGTCGTAGGTATATGATAGTACCTCTATAAAAACTAAGCAAAAATAAGTGCAGCAGGTGGCGAACGTCGACCTCACAACCATCCAACTCCGCATACTTTGTCAGCATCAAGAATGTGAACACCTAATTTTAGACCACACCCCAAATCCTAAACCACTTTAGTGTAACTATTTCTTTTTAATTTTAATATTTTAAAATTTTATCTTACTCTCAATAGGTTTTATTTAAGAAAATTTAAAACTATTAAAAATATTCATATTCTTAGAATATAAGATTTTTTCTAAGTGTAATATATATATATATATATATATATATATATATATATATATATATATATATATATATATATATATATATATATATATATATGTATATATATATATATGTATGTTTAATTTTAATATTTTAAAATTTTATCTTACTCTCAATAGGTTTTATTTAAGAAAATTTAAAACTATTAAAAATATTCATATTCTTAGAATATAAGATTTTTTCTAAGTGTAAATAGAATTATATATATATATATATATATATATATATATATATATATATATATATATATATATATATATATGTATATATATATATATGTATGTATATATGTGTGTGTGTGTTTTATCTTCTTTTATTTAATTAAAAGAAGGTTAGAAAAAATTAAAAAAAAAATTAAAAAAAATACACACACACACACAAAAAAAATCGTATCCCAATGTTCTCCGCCCCTTCAATTACCACATGTTACTCACTCTTTATAATATGCACACACTTTGTTTGATTTTTATTTTTATTAAAAATAATATATATATATATATATATATATATATATAATACCCATGATTCCCTCTTTCCAGCGCCATTACTCACGTCCCATCTCACCATCCCTCACGTCCCTCACAACACACACATGCGATCCTCCCCCATATTTTCACACCTTTTCTCCATGAACACACCTTAACAAAGAAATTTTACTTAAATATATATATATATATACACACTTTGAAGACAAGAAGAGGAGGAGAAAAAAATTAAGAAAGAAGAAAAGAACTGGGAACAGAGGAAACAACACGCTTTAGAGAAAAAGAGAAAGAATGGATGTTGAAATAAAAATCAGCACTAAACAACCATCTCTTTGATACCATTAACTAGGGGTGTACAAAGGAAACCGACAAACCGCACCAACCCGATAATCCGAGTCAAACCGAGAAAAAAAACCCGACAATGGTTTGGTTTGATTTGGTTTGGTGTGGGAAAAAAAACCCGACCATAATTGGTTTGGTTTGGTTTTGACTAAAGAAAGTCAAACCGAAACCAAACCAACCCGACATTACATATATAAAAATATTAGATATATTTAATATATAAATATACTTATTTGTGATATAATTTATAAATATTTCTTATAAAAATTTATAATTTTATCTTTTAAGATTGGATTTAGAACTTTTGAATGTTCCAATAAGTTTTATA
Source organism: Nicotiana noctiflora (assembly GCA_032618575.1). Taxonomy (NCBI): domain Eukaryota; kingdom Viridiplantae; phylum Streptophyta; class Magnoliopsida; order Solanales; family Solanaceae; genus Nicotiana; species Nicotiana noctiflora. The sequence goes on along the minus strand of JASVEL010011787.1, from coordinate 37,190 downwards.
GCTATTAACATTAGTAAACTAAATAATGTTGTCAAAAGCCTAAACCAATAATAAATCAATATTAATGCTAACAAAAGATATTCAATTCAATGCTATGAACGGGAATGTATTGAATATTTATATTTTATTTTACAACAATTTAGATAAAAATGCATAACATATTTTTATTTTTTCTTTATTAGCGTTTAGTCATGTGATTGACACTCCTTTATTAGTCTACTTATTTTATCATGACTTAATTACTTTTAAATTATATTTATTTTTATTATAGCTTTTTAATTAGTAATATTTATATTATATAATTTTATGTCTTTATTGTTGAATATTTTAGGATAATGCCATGAAACTTCTCATATTTTGTATTATTTTCTTAAAAAATACTTAGTATAGTTGTATCTTACTAGGATTAAAGAAATATTTTGAGCACAATTTATATGTTTTGTTTTGGGGAGATTTACCGAAAAAAACCCGAAAAAACCGAAAAACCCGAAAACCCGAAAAAACCCGAGAAAAACCGAGAGTAAAAAACCCGAGTTTATTGGTTTGGTTTGGTCTTTAAATTTAATAACCCGATACATGTGGTTTGGTTTGGTAATTGTAAAATCCGAACCAACCCGACCTATGTACACCCCTACCATTAACACCACTTTTGTTTCAATTTAATTATTGAGTCTGATATAATTTTTGCGTATAATTTGATTGATATGTTTAAATAATAGAAGTATCATGTGCGTATTCCGTGTCTCATTGCCTTTCAATTTAAAATAATTATATTATAACTATGTGTACATTCCGTACCTTGATTTAATATTTATTTTAAAGAAGTACCTTTTTTATGTATCACATCTGCGTGAACATAATTAATAAAATTTAATAATTAATTAAGTGATAATCAATCAAATACAAGAATAGCTAAAAATTGATACATAAATCAATAAAGCGACCATGCTAGAACCACGAGACTCAAGAGATGCTTTACACCTCCCCCTCGGTCAACAAAATTTCTTACTCAGTCTTCTATTTTCGTAGACCATAAATTAAAAGTCAATCTTTTTTTTTATAAGGGATTCAATAAAAGGTGACTTGGAACGCCAAAACTCAATTTCAAGTGGTGACTCTAAATAACAAATAATCCATTTTCAAAACGTCACTTTATTATACAAGTATGGAGATAGTTGCACCGGGCAGACGTTGTAAAACCAAAAAAATTCCTCCACTAGCGGAAGGAGAGGAAGAGTATAACCAATCAAGAACGGATAAACATAGAAGGCACAATATTCCGATAGATGAACCTCCACGGCGCGCCTCCGACCGGAACAATTTCGACATGGGGAGGGATGCGATATTTGGATCGGAAGTTGGCTACGTGAGACGGTCCAGTCTGAGAGAGCACCTGAGCGGGAGCAGGCGTAGGATGCTTTGGAAAATCATTTCTAGGAAAAGGGTTGTTGGGGATTATCTCCTCCGCGGTAGGGAAACTATCATCCTCTTTAGCCATGAATTCCTTACTGCCGAGAGGAAGGGCCACCGATAACGGAGTGGCATCGGAAACCTCGTCATGAATGTGTGGGGGTTGTGATATATTTTAATAATGAAACGTATTCTACCAAGCCTAAAGAAGAAGACAACAACTGGGTAAGAAAGAGTGAAATGAACCGAAGAAGCTATAAGAAATCGAGAGAAGAAATTAGGGAAGAAGATCAAAGAAAACAATACTTATGTAAAGTGAGCAATGGTGAAAACTTTCAAAAAATGAGACTCCCGTCTATTTATAGGATTGGGTGGCGCGAGAATCGAAGCATAGGATTGTCAATGGCACCAAAACCAAAATGGCAGACACACAGACGCTGCACCGCGAAGATGCGCAATGATGACGCGCGTGGCCATGACGTCACCTCACGATAGCCCCACCAACCACAGCTTCACTGGCTGCGCTGTTTTCTCGACCTCGGTTGATTCGATCTGATCAACATGACCAAATTTCCTCTAAACGAATGCAACCCAGGTCGGCTTATCGAGAGTATGCACGACCACGACCTCAACAAACGGAGGGACTAACTGTATTGGTCTAAATTTGGCGTCCTGGTAAGGGTAGATAAACAAGATCGGGGATGGGGTCGACCACGTCGTAATTGCGAAAAGCCATCTCTAAGAGGATTGTAGTCGAGGAAGGGAAAGTGTGGTAAGGAAATAATAGTAGGATAGATTTGAAAATGAATACAAGGAATATTCCTTTGAATATTTCTTATTTTTGTGCTTTTAGGGTTTCATAAAAATACCTCTTATAAAGATAAAGAGATAGAGAATAAGAAGGAGGATTCTTCACTTTATGAGAAAAAGATATCGTAAAAGGTGGACTTGAGAGAATATACAAATGTTGTATTGTTCATTGATTATCTTATTCAGGTGATGTATTTGATCTTTGTTCACAAGATCCAAAGATTCCATAACCATCTTCACTTCTCTTCTTCCACGTTGTGAGGAGAAAGAACTATCTAAATCATATAATAATTGGATGATAGATCTTTGTTATTACATTCATTGTCATTATCTACATTTATTGTATATTTATGTTATCATATTTATTAGCATCCATTGAGTACAAACGTGTTATTTAACGCAGTTATTCTTACCGATTTCTTATACTATTTGATATAGAATTTAGTGTTTTAAACTAAGGGTGTGTTTGGTATGAAGGAAAATGTTTTCCATGGAAAATATTTTCCTAGAAAATGTTTTCATGGAAAATGAGTGATTTTATCACTTATTTTCTCTTGTTTGGTTGGTAAGAGGAAAATATTTTCCGGAAAATATTTTCTATGTTTGGTTAGAGAGTAAAAAATAGTTTTTTTAGAATTTTTTTTTGCAACTCTCCTACCCCTCCCCCTCCCACCTCCCCCACCCCTCCCTTCCCGAAGTCTCTAAAAATTGACACAATCTAAAGGAACTAATGTGATGCTTTACTTTTTAACGCAAAAATTGCGTATTTCCGAATCGGTAAATTTATAATTTCTAAACCCGTAAACTTCCGAGCTCATAATTTTGGAACTTGTAAAATATTGAGTCTTTAAATGATAACTAATAAAATTAAAAACTAAAAAATATATTTTAAAAGTTTTTTGGGGGGGCTGGGGGGAGGGGGGTGGGGGTGGGGGTGGCAGAATCGAAAATAAATAAAATTTTAAATTACAAAAAAAAAGTAATTTTTTTGTGGGCAGGGGGGGGGAGGGGCGGGGAGGGGGAGGGTGGGGGGAGGGTGTAGGGGGGGTGTGGGGGGAGGGTGGGGGTGGGGGGAGGGGTAGGGAGTGGGGGTGGGTGGTGCAAAAAAATAAGAAAACAGAAATTTAAAATTATAGAAAAAAATTAAGGTAAAAGAAATTTTTTTGCGGGGTGGGATGGAGGGTTAGTAGGGTGGATGGTAACGGAAAAACTGAAATTTTTCTAAAAAAAATGTTTTTTGGAGAGGGGGTGGGGTGGGTTGGTGATGGTGAGAATGATTGAGAAGGAGCTTTGAAAAATGTTTTTCCTTCTTTTGATAAGGAAAACATTTTCCTCCAATTGGAGGAAAATAAATTGATAAGGAAAATGTTTTCCAAAACATTTAAGCCAACCAAACATGGGAAAATTGGAATTTTCCTTCGTACCAAACACACTCTAAGATTTATTCTTCATTTCATTGTTAATTAATTTAAATAAAAAACTCAACAGTTTTTGGTCAAGCACCCGCTTCATTAGCCACTATGTCCCTGGCCACGTCCTTGGGCTCTCATATTTAAAGTCCACTTTTTTCTTTCTTTCTAATCCATCAAAGACAAGTGAGGCTTGCTCAGTTGGTAAGCACCTCCACTTATGACCGTTAGGTCCTGGGTTCGAGTCACCGTGGAGGGAAAGTGTGGAAACACTATAGATCCTCCTAATTTGGGAGGAAAAAAAAAAAAAAAAAAAAAAAAAAAAATCCATCAAAAAATTTAATATTTGTTGTGGTCTGTAAATATGGTTCTATCAAGCAATATCTTCGGATTTATGTTCAAACTTCAAAGTGGTTTATTGTTCTTTAATTTTTATTGACCACATCTCCGTAGTCCTTACATCTTATTACTTTAATTTATATGTACGGTGATAATTTTGGACAAAGGTGGCTAAAGCTTTCTTTGTAATAGTACAATCGGCGCCGGGAGCAGATTTAACGGAGGACAAAGCGGCGTCGTATGAGTCTATTATTTTGCTCTCTGCTTCCACCCATACGTATGCCGCCATTTTTTTCGGGTAAAAGACTTAGAAGCAATAGCCAAGTTGTGTGGGCGCTTTGTCGTACTTCACTGTGCTTATGGCTTCCACCTGTTCGATGAAATGCCTCACCGGAAAACACACATGATTGATAAAAGATAATTTCCTTTGCTCGCTGTGAAATGTCTCAGCTCAAAGTTGTCTCATTTATCTGTAAAACTTTGACAAGAAAATTGCATTCCCCAAGTCACAAGCTTCATCAAAATCTAAGACCAAATTCATTAGCATCCAAACATATTCCTGGGCATGCCAGCAAACACGAATTACAACATCTATTTGCTACAAGGATGTCATTTATCTTGAATAAAAGTTCAAGGTCTTGGGTACCATCATTCATCAGTGGGTCCTTTCAGCGGTTTTATTGTGCAGAAAATTTTGCATTGGAGAAAACAACAGAAAACTGTAGCAACGATTCCATTGATGGTAAGGTTTATAATGTTGTGATGGATCACTCTAAGCCAGAGCATAAGATGGAGAGAGCTCTTGATAAGCTTGAAATAGAATTAACGACGCCATTGGTGGTGGGGGTCTTGCAAAAGCTTCATTATGAAGAGAAGTCAGCGTTTAGGTTCTTTACGTGGGCAGGACATCGAGAAAATTATAGTCATGAGCCCCAGGCATATAATGAGATGATTGATATATTGTCTAGTACGAAATACAAGGTGAAGCAGTTTCGTGTTGTCTGTGATCTTCTAGACTACATGAAGAGGAATGATAAGCGTTTGGTTCCTATAGAAGTCTTGTTGACAATTCTTAGACAGTATACTGAAAAGCATTTGACACATCTTCATAAGTTTGCAAAGAAGAAGAAGATAAGAGTGAAGACACAACCCGAAGTTTATGCCTTTAATTTGTTGTTGGATGCTTTGTGTAAGTGCTGCCTTGTGGAGGATGCCGAGGCTATGTTTAAGCGGGTGAAGAGTAAGATTAAACCAACTGCTGATACTTATAACATCCTTTTCTTTGGTTGGTGTCGTGTTAGAAACCCAGATAGAGCTATGAGCATTCTTGAACATATGATCGATATAGGGCATACGCCCGATAACTTCACCTATAATACTGCCATTGACACGTTTTGCTCCGCAGGGATGGTGATGAAGGCTGCTGAACTTCTCGAGTTCATGAGAACTAAAGGTTCAACCATGTCTTCTCCCACTGCAAAAACTTATACTATTATGATCTTGGCTCTTGCTCAAAATGATATGATGACGGAATGTTTTAAAGTTCTTGGGGATATGATAAACAGTGGATGTGTTCCTGATGTTTCAACTTACAAGGAACTGATTGAAGGTATGTGTTTGGGTGGAAAGACTGAGGCAGCTTATAAGCTTTTGGAAGAGATGGGAAACAAGGGCTACCCTGCTGATATAGTTACATACAACTGTTTTCTTAAGGTCCTTTGTGATAATAAAGAGAGAGACGAGGCACTTAGGCTTTATCAGAAGATGATCGAAGTGGGCTGTATTCCAAGTGTACAGACTTATAATATGCTAATTGTTATGTTCTTTACAATGGGCGACATAGATGGAGCCTTTGAGACATGGCATGAGATGTCTAAGAGGGGTTGTACGCGTGTTACTGAAACATACTGTGTGATGATTGAAGGGCTTTTTGATTGCAATGCTACTGAAGAAGCATGCTTTCTTTTGGAAGAAGTAGTTAGCAGGGGTATGAAACTGCCATACCGAAAATTTGACTCATTTTTAATGCGACTTTCAGCGGTTGGTGACCTACGAGCCATTCATAATCTGTCAGAACACATGAGAACATTCTACAACCCTGCTATGGCACGGCGTTTTGCCGTCAATCAGAAGCGGAAGAGCATGAGCTTAAGAGGAAAGTGAAAATTGTTTGTATTGTCTAATTGGAGGCTGACATCCAACCTACTGCCTTGAACTCATGGTTTGAGAAATTCATTTGATGAGGAAATGCTGATCTTTGAACCTAACAGATCACTTGGCAAATGGCTTGAAGTTATAATTGCAAATAAAGGATTTGTTGTGGTCAGTAAGATTCATTCATTGAAAAGAAAGAAGAAAGAGGTGCATCATTTCATTCTGTTTAACATAATAGTAGTTTACATCACAAAATGTTGTGTGTTAATCTTAGATCATTTGTAATTGTTGAAGAATAATTGATCTGTTTACTTGGTTCACTTGGCAATCCTCTGCTCAAGATTCAACTTTGTAAGAAGGACGTTAATCTACTTTTGGAATATATATCTGCTATGTACATCTCTATTTCTTAACATGGTATGTATATTTTCTTTCACTTTAATCATTTAAATTTTTTGAGGAACCATAACCTGGGATTTTCTAGGGTCAATTAATAATATAGTTTTCTAAGAACCTCTCTTGGTCCAAGTTTGCATAGATCTCCAATTTTACTTATTCAGTTGGTTGGACTGAGGATATATTTAGACAGTGACTTGTACCAGATTGGGATTAGAACTGTAACTGGATGGTGACAACGTCATGGCTGTTCACATTGGCGAAAAAATATTGGTTTAATAAACTGGAAAGTTGACATATTCAATGCCTATTAATTTGGAGTAACTCAAACCAGGATAAGATATGCTACAAAGATATAGTGTGATTACCGCTTGGGGATATGGTACTCTATAGTCTTCTCAAAATAATAGCGAAAAGAATATATTATAATCTTTGTATATATATATATATATACATCAATTCTGTATATTATATACAAAAGCTATATAATTTTATATAATTTTTCAGCTATCGAGTATAAATAATTTTTAGCGTGGGTCAAAAATAATAACACGCCAACGTGAATAAGTGATTTACAAGTATGACGACTGATGACTAGAATAATTTTATGTAAGACTAGCATATTCCATATGCACATTAACTCCTTAAATTAAAATCTCGACACAAAAAGCAATTAATTTTTTATGAAAGTAGTAGTCCATTTTGGGGCCAAACACAGACGAAAGCAAAGAAAAGAAAAATTAAATTTAAAGAACCTATGAAGATTTGCTTAAAAGTTCGATATTTACCTTGATTTGGCTTTTATGCTTGACATTATTGTGATACAATATTTTAAATACATTAAATACATTTTATAATCACATAAAAGGTATCTATAATTCGTAATATAGCAAATTGTATCTGTAGATGACTAATTACTACTAAAAGATAGTGCTTTATAAAAATTTCTCTAATTTTATTCATTATTGGGTGGGTAAAATTTTCTTTAGTGTCATTGACACGCCTCAAACTAATTCTTACTCTCCATAACCTATTTTTCCAACAAATTCATTCGAATACCATTGTTATAAAAAAATATAGAGAGGTTATAATTCAGTGAAAATGTTTTTCGCTTATAGCATGTTTGACCAAGGTTCTAAAATCAGTTTTTCTGAAAAGTATTTTTCTTAAAAATATTTTTCAAAAAATTACTTAAACATTTTGTATTTAACTAATTAATTTGAAACACTTTAGAGCAACAACTAGTGTTTATAGAAACTTTTAAAAAATTCTTTTAAAAGTATATATTTCTAAAAAATGGAAGTTACTTTTTTCTCTTTCCCAAAAGTAATCTTTTCCCCTCTAAAAGCTTAATTGAACACCAACTTAAGAAAAAAGTACTTTTTGACCAAAAAAAAAAAGCTTAGTCAAACAAGCCACTAATAACATGTTACTGGTTTCTATAATTTCTACTACTCGCGCATTTTTTTTTTGGCGTATAACATTAGAATTGCATCTAATGGGTTCATAATAATAATTTTATATTCTCTCAAAAAGTGAGTTTACTTCAACTAAAATCCATAATTAATTATTTGCAAAGTACTCCATGTCTTCATCTGGTCCACACTAAGTGACCAATTACTTTGAACACACTTATTAAAGACATATTAAATTTTAGACGAAAATAATTAGTGTGACTAAATTACCCTTCATTAAATGTTACATCATAGTTATAGCAACACTTACTTTTCTTCTCGAATGTGAAGAGTCAATAACTTTTAGGGATCATACATAAGGGTAATTTTGGAAAAACAAATTAAAAATTTTCTTGATTATATAAATGAATACTTATTTTGGCCCAAATAAAAAAAGGGAATAATTTAGTATACGCAAAACCCAAACCTAAAATGGTACTTAGATCATTTCACTTCAGCAATGTTTGTTTTCATCTTTATCATTTTATAGAAAATTTCAAAATTATATTACACTTCCCATCTAAGCAGTTTTTAATTAAATCCAATCTTTTCAACATGACATGTACTATGAGTAGTAAAGTTTCATACTTGTGTGTACCTAAGGGATCCAAGACTTTTCCCTTTTCAGCCTTTTTACACCTAACTTTTAATCTCATTTATATCGCAAAAAACATAATCTTTCTTCTCCGACATATTTGTTTCCCCGTGCTGTGACACGTTGCATCACGTAAACCATAACTATCTCTATCTAAGTAGTAATCTATCTATATAGAATAGTAAAGGCAAAACAATATTAGAATGCCAAGTGGCACAACTAAAACACAATAAGTGTTAAATTTTAGGACAAAGTTCCAATACATTTGAAAATTCAAAACTATTTAAAAGTTTTAAACCTTCCCACTTAACTACAACATGGATTCCCACGTTGGAATCAAAAAGTTTTGGGCTTTTTTAAAAAATTATTTACTAAACCTTAAAATAAAACAAAAATAAAATAATTTACTCCAAGTCTAAAATAATAAAAAATAAAATTATTTATTAAATCTATCTATATAGATTAGGAAAGATAAAGTGGCACAAGAAAAAATTAATAAGTATTAAATTTTAAGGCAAACATCCAATACATTTGGAAATTCAAGGACTCTATATAGATGTCAACTGAACTGAAACTTTTAACTTTGTGAACTTCTTTAAACAAATTTAAAAAAAAAAGGCATAACAAGCATGGAAAAAAAAATAGTTTTTAGGTATAACGAACTAAAAAAACATTCCCAACAAACGTGGGACTAAATGTATGTGAACTAAATTGGAAGTTTAAAACGTAGGGTACTTCTTTTAAAAAAAAAGAAAACAAATAGTTTTTTAAAACATGGGACTCATATGTAAATTGAATTAGCAAATTTTTAAATCTCTATTTTAAAATATTTTTTGACTTACTCTTTTAATTTTGTTATAATTCTCATGTTATTAATAGTTGATGATATAACAAAATCATATTTTATATTAAAATATTACACGCAAAACACGTTTTTGATAGTAACTTAAATTATTTATTAAATGCAAAAATTAAAAAAAAATTAATATAGAGAAGTTATTGGTAAATCTTTTAAAACCTTCGGCAGTAAAATTATTTATTAACCTTAGAATTTTAAAAAATAAATTACCCCTATTAAGTTAATATGAAGATTGACCCACGTTTTTTTGGGCAGTTTTCTTGATTTTTTTTTTGAAAAAATAATATAACATGGAAATTCAATTAAAAAAATTACTTTCTCACACATTTGGCATTTGGATAAGGAAGTTGCATAGAATAGAATATTATGATCCGCATGAATTGACAAACCTACGGCAAAAAGTAAACCAACTTAAAAATTGTAATGCATGTCTAGGATTTCCTTCCAAATATTTGTTATTTTGTTTGTAGATAAGAAAGAATAGCAAGTGAAGCAGTATAAGAAAAAATAATCCTGGGATACTCACAACTATTTCAAACATTAGAAACCACTAACTACTCCCACTTCCTCCATTTCTATTCCTCATATTCAGTTTCAAAACTAATTAAACTTCTCTTCCTCCATGTATTAGATTTTAAAACACTTACGATTCCCTTTCTTATCACCGAAAAATTTTCTGGGTAATTGCACCCCAAAATTGATTTTTTGTGATTTTTCATTGTTTGATTAATATGTCATAGATGGTCGGTTAGTAAATTGCTAAGCTTTTGAATCATTTTGCAATTATGCATCTCAGGTGCAATACTCTCTTCTGTTTTACTATTTTTCCTTCCAATGTTGAATGTATATATTTCTAACTCTATGCAGGTTTTAGTTTAAAGTAGGGATGGACAATTGAGAATTAAATCATCAGGAAGTGATGGAAATGTGACAAACAAGAAATGTAAAGAGATTGTCAAAGAATATCTTCAAACATGTCCATTTACTAAGAATTATTTCTTAATATTTTTTATTATTAATAAGATCATGCTACTGACATATGTTTTTTTTGTTTGATTTGAGTTAAATGTCATACCAAAAGAGGAAGTTAAGTCCTACTTAGCATTTGTTATTTCTCACAATAAGAGAATCAACAGACGTATTAATAATACAATATTTCTCATATTTACTTTTATTATGTGTGTATATGTTTGCCAAATAACATAATATTCTTGGCACGTCTGCATCAGAAGTTCTTTACTGAAATAGAAAATCGTTGAGTGAAGTTTGGCATATGGAACATCCACATGTCTTACAGTGCTGAAAGATATTTTTTTGAACATTGCTCAGAAGGCAGAGCTACGGGAACCTGAATCTGATGGAAACATCAGAACACTGATTATAGCATTCGAACCCACTCCAGGTAAGTGCTTCAGTTTGGATTAACATTATATTGTCAACCGGCTTATTACAATCTAAAGAAACATGCAAATTTTCTACATAATAGGGAAACTGCTTTCGTTGTCTCACTACTTGATATAACAAATAGGTTGATGCATATATGTAGTTTGTAAACAAAATTGAGGAATTAGACAACGAATATCTTTAGTAAGACAATTGGATATCATGCACACATAACTCTGGGGCTTATATGATTTTTAAAGTGTTCAATGAAAGAGCTGCTCACTTTGATAAGCTTTATGGATATTCTTTGTACTTGTGAATATTTAAGGATAATCCATAGATTGTTGGCATAGCTTAAGGATGTTTTCGGCCAAAAAATCTAACTCTTCGCTTCTAAAATTAATTCTCTATTAGTAAACCAAGTTACTCAGTTTACTAGAATCCATTTTATTTATATAAATTTAACACTATCGTGATATACTGTATTTTTATCAACGTAACACAAAAACTTTTCACTTTTTAAAAATATTAAAAACACACGAAAGAATTTATGAAGTTGTTGTTTGTTTCCTCTATTTAAATAGCTAAAAATATATTATTTTTTCAAAATTCTTTCATATCAAATTAGCCTTTATTTTCAGCAGATGAGGTTGTTCTTAAAAATGGAGTATTCTCATTCAAACCCATAAAGTATTAAGAATGATTAAACTACATGGATTAAAATTTATAATCTGGGCGACTGTAAATGCAAAGAAACATTACCTTTTCAGTTAGTTTAAGCATGAACTTACATCTGTAAATATAATATTGTACGTGTTTCTTTGCAAAATTCGTCAGGTAATATATTTTTCAATTTTCTTCCTCGTGTGCACAAACTCTCACTGATATTAATATGAATTTTGAAAAGATCCAAACTCTTTATTTAGACATGCTCCCACGAATAGTGTAGATTTCTTTTGCCTCATCATATAAACGGTATTTCCGTGTTGTTCATGTCTTATCAAATTTTTGGACAATATACAATACTGAAACGTGAATTAATTCTAAAAATGTGTTAATTTCATGTGCAACTTTGAGTTATTTTACTTATCGACTAGAGGTTTACTCTTGAATATAAATGTACATATAGTTAGTCCATTTATTCTATTTCGCCTTTAGTGTCAAAGTTGCAACATATCCTCCCATCTTTTATGTAAATTTTTAGTATCTGATATGCTTTTAAGAATTCATCTTTGTTGGAATATTTTGGTTGAGTTTTTCGTATCGTGCCAGTACATAATTCAGTAAGTGTGAGGTCACATATAAATCGAGAAACAACAACTTTAGTTGAGGAAGATAGAAATTACACAAGTTTATTCAAAATTTGATCTTTGATCTTTGATCATTATATAAATTCATTTGTTAGATAAAATTTCTAGCCAAGGCAGAGAAAGCAGATATTTTCATGAAAGTTGTTGTGAAAAGTGAGACCAGTTGTAATTGCTTAAATTCATATTTCAGAGAAAGGAAGGAGTTCAATGAGAATGCTTTGGTCGTGAAGCTCAATATTTTTTTATTTTGTGTAATATAGTCAAGTTAATTGAATAGAGATAGTGTTTTTGTTGCCTGAGTTGTAAAGATTATAACTATTTTTGTTGTACCAAATACTGTTGAATTAGGTTGTTACTTTCATTAGCGAATAACATTATATATCCGATTACTTATCAGTACCATATATTATTTAATATTTTTATAATTGTTTGTGCATCGCGCGGGTAAGTATACTAGTTATAATTAACAAATTAAACCCGTGTGACCCAAAAAATTACATTTCACTAACGACAGCTGCTGGAGTAAAAAGAATCTCCATTATTATATAGTAGTAGTAGTCTACTTAGTACACTAGTACTTACTATTTCATCTCCTCTCCCTGCTTTCCATGTTTCGTGTTGTTTTAATCAAATCTAAGCATAAAGAATATTGGTACTTTACCACTATCGATCTATCTGATCCGTGAAAAGCAAACAAGAAACTGTCAAAAAACATTCTTCACATTTCTAGATTCTTGGGGTCTCTTTTTGTGTATGTGTGTAGAGGGGATAGAATATAATGGAGTGAGGAGATAAGAGAAGAAAGTGAGGGGAGATGGCAAGAACAGCAGCAGAATGGAGAGGAAAATGGTGTTTATATAAGCAAACTATGATTGTTGTTTGCTCAATCAACATATTTGTTGCTCTTTATGTGCTTCACTCTCTCTACACTTCTGTATATATGTACCCTTTCAATCATACTCAAACAGGTAACTGTTGCTACTACACTAGTATTACTTACTAATATTGATGCTTCTTTTATTATTTTGGGATGACCCCTTTTTCTTGATTATGAATTTTCTGTATATACCCATTTGGGATTTTGCTGGAAAGTTGATTGCTTGATTGATAAATGAGTTGGTTTGCCGCAGCTTTAAGTATATTTAGCTATACACCATAGAACCAGATTATTTTTCTAGCTTCTGAATCTTTTGTTTATATCCGTTTTGGTATATTGTTGCTTTCTTAGAAAGTTGAATGCTTTTTAATTAAGGGGTTCTTTTGCCACAGCTTTTAGCTATACCTCAGATTATTTTTGGATGACCCAACCCTTTTTTGACTATGGATTTTATGTTGACTCATTTTGGGATTTTGTTACTTTCTTGGAAAGTCGAATGTTTGTTTGATAAAATCCATGGCTATTGAGTTTTGCCACAGCTTTTAGCTTTAGCATTCCCGGATTATTTTGGAATGACATTGTTTCTTGATTCTGAATATTCTGTTGACCTGTTTGGTTTTTGTTGGTTACTTATTTACCTTCATCAAAGCCGGAAGCAAAGGGCGAAAACTCCAAAACAAGTAAATAAAGGGTGCTTGTGTTGTGGTTTTGAGTTCCTTGGCTTGTGTTCTAATAGTAACCAGAAACCTCCGCTTTTCGGCCGTAATCCCGTGCTTTACCAACGCGTTCAATGGATTCCACCCTCGGTCGGTAGGTGGGCATGAATGGAGCTTCCAGGAGTTAGTGCATTGGATTCCTGGGCAACCCTTTTTTGTTCTTTGGTTGAGAATACAGAATATTCTCACGAACCGAAGGATTCGTTGCTGGTTTGATAAATCGATGTTTTTTGTGAATACAGCTTTTAGGTATACCTCAGAACAGATTAGGAAAATGGAAGAGTCAATTCAATTACGGAAACAACTAGAACCTATAGAACTTATTAACGTGGTAAGACCTTTATTTGAGATTTTGGTATCTGGTTTCGTAATTTTTCTTGCTTGATGAGCGATGCTTTTTATATGATGAAGGTAACTGGCTTAAAGATCGAACTTTTGAAGGATGAAAAGGTGCAACAAATACCGCAGCATATTAAACAGAAGATAGCAGATGATATCCTAGTAACTTTAAAAGGCGTGAATGCCAATGCCGATGCAACGATGCTACAAGGTGAGTGTGCCTTCTATTTCTTTAGATTAATAAAGTTGTGCTATCCTTGTTTATGGACCTGCATTCTTAAAGCTTCTATTAGGGAAGACTTCTTAGCCGTCTATACTGAAGCCTGTTAGTTGTAGACTTCTTATCTCTTACTAAAGTCTATTTGGTCTGTGTAGAGATGTTTGTTAATCAAGGAAGTGGTATGTAGGTTAATGCTCATAAATCAATTTGGAGATTCCATAATGCGATCAACTTGCTACTAACAGTGTCTGTATCTGGCCTAGTGCCCAAGGTTTTCTTTTGCCGAATACAAAGAACGGAAGCCTTCTTTAAATGCAGTTCACCAAAGTGTAGCTCAAACAGGTGTCCTGGTCTTCTGAAAAGGAAAGTGTCAGATGGAAAGAAATGTTACACTTGATTTTTGGTGTTACACTAGTGTGTTTTTTAAGATGTCGGAACATTGAATTTGCTTGTCATGGGTTTTTCTGTTTAAACATAAGCCGAAAGCTAAATACTAATATCCTTTAGCATATACATATAATATATAAGTCCTAGCATGGGGAGTTGTGGGAGCTTCGGAATCATGATAGTTAGGTCTATTTGCTTTGATTCTTTTTGCATACGTTGACCAGATGCTCAAACTTGTTCTTGTTCTCTCCTAAAAGACAAGTCTATATTATTCTGTCTGGAAAATGAAGTTTCTGAAGTAATCAACAGTTCATGTTCCTGTTGTTTATTCGGCTCTGTTGGGAAGTCGTCTTTACGAGCAGTATCACCACGCTGAACACTAAGCCAGAATGGACTACATTCCATTCGCGATAATGAATCTTGAAGCATCCTTTCTCTCCTTCACGATCCCTTTCCATAAGCTTGTTCTTTAAGAATAATAACTCATTTCTTTTGCGAACCAGCTGGAATGGGCGCAGCTTGTTTTTTACTAGTCACTTCCATCCACAGAGCCTACTCCTAATTTGCAAATCTCTATAATCATTAGCTCAGTAGAGGTCAGTCAAACATAGTTAATTATCTTTGGATACCCAATGCACTGTTCCTAACAGGGGCTTTGACTCTCCCCCAATTCACCAAATGAAACTCTTCCTCCTTCTGACATCCATCCCTCCTATCTTTTTTTTGATTTTGCACCGGGTGTCCGAGTCTCTTCGAGACCCGGCTAATCCCGGGGGTGCACAGGCCCTCGGCAAGGAGTTTCCCGCAAGTGCACCACGGTTAATTCAGGTTTTACCCAGTCCGATGGCCCTCAGAAATTGTTTGCACCCAGTGGGTTTCGAACTTGAAACCTTGAAAGGGAGCAAACCCCAAGGCTCAAGTCAATTGCCACCAGGCCAACCCCTGAGGGTTCATCCATCCCTCCTATCTTCTCCCAAACTTCTAGTACCTGCTTCCTCCATCCTTCCTATCTTCTCCCAAAATTTTGCGTCATTGGTTGCTAAAGCTCCCTCTCCTCCACTTTACTGCCTAAGGGACGATCTAGGTATTTCGTGGTCAGCTACTTTGCATGCCCCAAAGCAGCCAGGCATGGAGATTTTGCACCTCCTCCACTGCTATTGATTTGGATAACTTACTTAAATGCCACTTAATTTGAAGACTGACCTTGGAAAAATTCATGTGTGTGAAGACTGAAATAACCAACGAAATTATTAGTTCCTTATGAGTTCTGGCGTCATAAAAAATAGTTCCTTATGAGTTCTACTTTTATGTGAATAACTAGTCTGTTTTTATTTTTCTTTTATGTAGTCGTTTGCTGTGTTTCATTTACAACTCCTGGTTATCATAGTTGATGGTGTTTTTGTTTAACAGATGTGGTGGAAAGTTGGCGTAGAGAAAAATTGAAAGAAACTGCAGAAATTATTCATGAGAAAACATCAAATTCAACTATTTCCCCAGAGGAGGCTAGTATGTCCTTTTTATGACTGCTATTCACATTTTGTATTTTCAACTTTCTTTTGATGTTGAAGGAGTTCTGAATTCTAATTCACTGGAATTTTCAAGAAATAGGTAATATCTGTGACCTTGCTTGCAGGTTTACTTGCACGAGTTTTGAAGGATGACTGGGCTGAGCTGTCAGAAGAAATTGGTCTCTGGATACCTGTTCAGATCACTAATATAGAACACGACGACAAACCTGAGGGTGAAGAGGAACTTGGTAATATGATAGTTAGTCGTTCAGTCCATATTTAATGTGTTTCTTTGTTTTATTTTGTTCCAGACCTTTCATCAGCTTTATCGTTATCTCCCGTTTTTTGAGCAAGAAAAGTGTTGTTCCCTTTCCCCTCCCTCTCCGCCTCTCCGTTTGCAAGCGTCTTTGTTGTTATTTTTATATCATTTGCTTTTCCCTCTTTGTTTTGTTTGGCATGATGATGATATGAGTTGAGCTTAAATAAAGAAGCGAAGATTCATATCACCGAACTCAACTTTGTTTGGGATTGACGCGTAATTGTCATTTGTTGTATAAAACGAAACAAAAAGACTAAAGTTCTCTTTGATAGAAGGCATGCATGCTTAAAGTTTGATCAATCAAACAAGCTGATACTATGTCCTCTCCATCACAGATTTGCTATATTAAATAACAAAACAGGGAGACCCTGTCTGCTTATAGATAGATATTATACAGTAACTTATAAACTTATATTCTCCAGACGACGAAGTCATAGCTGGCAAGCAGCTTCCTCCCGAGTGTCATGCTGAAATCCATACCGATTATGGTGGTGCTGCTGTAAGATGGGGCCTTACACACCATAAAAAATCTGCATATGAGTGTTGCATGGCTTGTTTGAATCAAGCTAAGCATGCCAAACCTAACCAAAAGAAATGTAACATATGGGTGTACTGCCCATCAGAGACGGGATGCCACTCTCCGGATATTTATCAACACAAGCATCAGGAGTGCTGGCTGAAATATGTAAGTTCTTTGTGCTTTCCCTTCACAAAGTTTACTACCTCCCGTTCTTATCTTGCGAATTTTTATATTAAGCTGACTAAGCTGTTCTCAATTGTTTCTCCCTCTTTTCATTTACAAATGCAGGCAGAGACACCTACCTTGAATTTTAAGGACCGGTATCCTGAATCATACAGAAACGCTCACCCAAATGCACCAGTAATTGTTCCATGGATGTCTGGTGTTGTCGGTGTATAAATTTGTCGCTACCAGAATAGACGATAAGAAGATGTTAGTGCTTCCATATATGAAGATGTTGTAACATTGTGGCAAGAAATCAGTTTTCTTGAGTTGCAGTTTCTTATGGTAGAGCTGCTTCTCTTCTTTTTGTTTAGTAGGAAGATGGATTTGACCAAAATCCGAAGTCTATCGAAAAAACCTCTCTATCTCTATAAGGTAAGGGCAAGGTCTGTTTACACACTATCCCCTCAAATTCCATTTTATGGGATTTTATTGGGTTTGCCAAATAGAAATTTGTTTTTGTATCACACAGTGATTATATTTTTGGAGAACTGGCGAAGAGCTAAATGTACGACCCGTGAAATTCACTTAAAAACCCAAAATCTCGTAGTGCCAAGATAGGAATGTGTTAGAAATTTGTAAAATTCTTTGCGGCAGACCTTTTGGATTGATCTGTGCATTAAAAAGTTAAGGAATAATGTTTTTCAGAAAAGCGCATTTCTGCGGTCCATTATGCGGTCGCATAATAGCTATGCCGATTGCATAGTTGCAAAGTGAGGCAGTATGTTGGTTAGTTTTGAGGTCAACTATGCGGCCAATTATGAGATCGTATAATCAATATGTGGGCCGCATAGTCGTCCTATAGCCTCCTCGGATTTTTGTATAGGGCAGTTATGCGGTGCATTATGCGACCTCAAAATAGGTATGTAGACCGAATATTGATCGCATACCCGAGCAGTGTATCTAAGTCTTGAAGGTCACTTTTGCAGGCCGCATATCAGTTATGCTTATATGCGACCGTAGATTGAGTCGGGGCTTTCATTTTCTAACTTTTAAAACCCGACCCCACTCCGTTAAAATCACCCCATTAGACCATCTTGAGCTAATTTCGACCACATTTAGAGTGAGAGCAAGAGTTCTAGAGGGAGAAAGTGATCCCCATCAAGCCTCTACTCAATCCTTGCCCAAATCTTTGAATATTATCAAGTAAAGTTACTAGGCCTTCATCCTAAGAGGTAAGAACTTGTGCTCTAACCTTTGATTTCGAAATTTCTACTAAATTAAGTAATTAACAAATGGGTTCATGGGTATAAAGGTTGATTGTCTTGCATGCATGTATGATAAAAGGGTATGAGGAGATTGTGAGCTAAGAATGTAACAAATGGGATGCAAGATGATAGAATTTTTCACAAAAGACCTTAAAATTCATAATGCACTTTGTGCCTGAGAGTATGCTCAAGTGAGCTAGACTCTTGAATATCTCTCTAATTTTTGGATCAACTTATAATTCTCATAAATAGATCGAGGTGGCTAAGAGTTCCGGAATTATTGTAAGAATTTAAGAAAAAGCTCAATTGAGGTATGTATGGCTAAAACCCCATCTTCTTAGAAATTGAGCTCCATTGGTGTCTATGTAAATGTTGTAAGACTAAAATTTGATTGATGTATTGATTGTTATTTCAGATGAATTGATTTGCATTTATATATACGTTAAGGTGTGCCTCAATGTGTGCAATATACTATTCTTGATAGTTTAAAGACGTGTAAAGAATATGAACCATGTGTTGAAATGCCTAGACCTCAAGTCAAGATTAAAACTGGGATTGTCGTGCCAACTATATGACATCTTATCTATGCTTACAACTTGAATTGCTTTTGTATGTGCCTATGATCCTAAATTGCAAGGTTAACATTGAAAATGGAAATAATGTGAAATGTGACCCAGTGACAAGTATGATTGATAATTGCGGCCCCAAGTGCCTACGAATTGATGTATATGGAATAAAGATTGAGATGCGATGATTAATGAAGGAACAACGTCTTGGAAAGATGGCCTAGCCGATCGGACTGTGATTGGACACTATGCCGCACACATGGTAGTATTGTGTTGATATTGAATCCGAAAAGTGAGAATGAGATTGTGATTGAGATATCTCAAATGAGGCAACCTAGCCGATCGGGTCATGATCGGACTCCACACAAGAAAGCGGTGGTATTATGAATGATGATGAACATTATTAAATGCCCCAACCTAAAGCTATGGAAATTATGTGAAAGTTATATGATTCTTTTATTTGATTATGTGGTGTTCGTTTAAAGCTTTTGATTGTCCATTGTGATTTCCTTGTTCTTGTATGATAATTCTTTCTAATGAGATGGTGTTTAGTTATACATAGTAGTATTATTCCATGGTACTAACGTCCCTTTTGTCGGGGGCGCTACATCTTTTAATGGATGTAGGTGGCTTTATAGCAGACAGTGCCGATCGTAGATAGTATAGCATCCTCCACTCAGCAGTCTTGGTGAGCCCCTTTTCTTTGAGGGGTAATGCAATATGTCTTTTGTTATAGATTTCCACTTTTGAGGTATAGCCGGGGCCTTATTGCCGGCATTATCATAACGGTCTTTTGTATATTAGAGGCTTCGTAGACGTTTTGTATGGGTTATGTACGGGTGTTGGATGGGTCAATGAACTGTGTTGTAATTCTAAACTCTAGTTCTTCTAAACCGTAACAATATGAAATCTTGAAAACTTAACTATGGTTTAAGGTTTGTGATATACAATGAACTAACAATATTGCATGTACTATCTTTCCTATTGTCTAAATAAACGAAAGCATGATTTCCTTTATCATAGTGAGTTTGGGTAGAAAGTGTCCAAAAGGCTTGCTCAGTTGGGTTCACTCGATTGAGTGGCGGTCGCGCCGCCCGAGGTTGGAGCGTGACTAAATGATTGTGTTAATGGTGAAACCTAGTTTTATTATTCTAAACTAACTTATGGTATTTCAACTAAGCTTCAAAAGGTGCAGCTATGAAAGAAATTCTATTCTTTAGGTGGAAATGCTGATAAAGGACAGTGTTTGGTAAATAGTAAAATATTATACCAAAAAATATTTCTGTTGATGACATCATTTTCATCTTTTCAGCTGATTCAATGTCAAATTGATTAATCTCTTATACAATATTCACATAAGGTAATAAGATCTGAAAGGATTGTTTTAGTGGTCATAGTTTGGTGTAGTGTCTTCTTTCACCCTTAACTTCAGGTTGAAGTGAAAAATAATGGCTACAAATTTAGAAGCATTACTATGAAACAGAAACAATAACTAAGATATATAGAATAAGTAACAGAGATGTCAGTTGATTTGGCATAGTGGGTTGAGAGAAGTAGTCCAAGTTGCCATCAGTTATTATCTTGAAAATACCTTGGTCGGCTCTTTTATTGTTGTCTTCACTTTAAAGATTAAAAACCCAAAAAGTTCAAAGAAGATGGAAGGCCATTTTCATGCAAGAATTTCAAAAGGGAAAAAACAGTAGAGAAAAATTACAAGTATTTAGTTCTGTTTGGGGAACCTTTTCACCTACAACACTCAAAGAATTTTACTTTCAACTCTTCTCCAAACATGGTCTTCTCTCCTAAACAAGAATCACCAAATCCCTCCAAGAGATGCAAATTTTTCACCTCAACTCTTAAGGATGCATTTACCAATTGCCACAGTTTTAAGGAAAGACATTCTAGTACTCAAATCTCAGACGAAGACGATGCAATCGATGATTATGATGATGAAGAGGAAGTAATAATTTATAGTCAAGTTTTTCTTTCAAGTTCAATGCATATGTTTTATGTTTTCTGAAAGATGTTTTGTGGATTTTATCAACAGGTGTTTGTATCAATAGTAATAAGTAAATACATGGAGTCAAAATGCAGAAGACAGACAACCATCTCAAGTGACAAATTCAACTGGACTTTCTCGCCAACAGCAGGAGATTTATTCATATCCACAAAGCTAGTGCAACAAAAGGAGGACAGGGAACGTCAAGAAAAGGAAGAAAACGAGGATTTCTTCTCTGTTGGAACTCGTCTTTCACGCAGCTCGAGTGCTATAAGCTATGAGGCATTTGCCACAGCTAAGACAACCCTTTCTCGTTCTTCAAGCTTGAACAGGATTGAGTTTCAAGATTTTCCAAGGCGCTCTGCTTTTCAGGAATTCTCACACTGTGAAGGATGGCCATTTGGTCTACGCCGTAAACTAATGTTACTTCCTCCTTTGCCAAAATCTCCATCTGATTCTTGGTCATGGCGAAAGAGTTCAAGAATGATCAAGATACACTAGTTGCCGGCATCAAAACCAATCTAACTCTTAATTTCAAAGGAATTTTACATTTTCCCAAAAGGGAAGCTGAACTTCATTTTTCATGTATTCGCAATGTTCTTGATAATAGCTACAAACTCTTTCGAAAATTGAACACCTTTCTTATACTTTGCATGCTTCAAACTTTGGCTAAGTAGTCCATTTACTGTCACTTATTTTACCAGTTTGGCATTTAAGGCCAAATTACAGATGTTCCAAGATGGAAGTTCTTCATCAGAGGGATAAAACTGAACTGCTGGCATAAAGTGCTCTGCTACGTGCAGTAAATAAGCAAACCAACTTAAAACAAGAAGCTAATTTATCAACCAACCAGAAAATATGTGTCCAAGCACACACCTTGAAGAAACAAAGATTAGAACTTTCCGAATATTCAAGAAAGTATTTCCTTGCACAAGTGTCTTGGATTATTTTCATTTTCCTATTGTAGCAATCACATGATCAAACTTGCGAACCAAGTGCAACATAACAGATCATACTGAAGCAACCTGTATTTATCTAAAACAACAATCATTCAACTGATTGAAGACAAAAACACGGTGGTATATCTGCCATCGTTGAAGGTCTATGCTCTATGCTCAACATAAGAACCAGCAAGTCCAGAAGTCCCAAGTACTGTAACCTGGAATTAGCACAGCAGAAAGAGCAGTGAGAACAAAAAATGGTATATGCTTCATCCTTCAGGAGATCTCAGGCTATAATTTTGAAAATGCAACAAAAATCTTCAAGAAACACTTTAAAAAATGAATTGTAATATCACCTGAAGCATTAAAGAAATCTATTCCAGAGAAATGAAACCCCATTATCAAACAAGGAAGCTGGGGAGATGTTTCTTGTGTGTTAATTAATGGATGATAACATTGTAGATAGGGGTGGCACAATGGTTAAAAGAAAACAATTAACTACTCCTATTAGCCACTAAAAATGGGTTGGATAAAGGGCCACATATGAATAAGAACCATATTATCCATTTAGAAAATGGATAACCAATGGGTCTAACTTTTACATTTGTAAAGCCTCAAATTGGGGGTTCCTCAAGTTAGGAAGACTAAAACGTGATCATATGCAAGAGATCATGGATAATATGATTACCATATTTTTCGCCAGTTAATCCGTTTTTTATTCATATTAAATATGAGTCAGGTCGGATAATATATCTATTTTTTAATTACCTGTTTTCGACCG
Source organism: Nicotiana noctiflora (assembly GCA_032618575.1). NCBI lineage: Eukaryota > Viridiplantae > Streptophyta > Magnoliopsida > Solanales > Solanaceae > Nicotiana > Nicotiana noctiflora. Next base: position 14,468 of record JASVEL010011787.1, on the reverse strand, counting down.
AACCATATCCGACCCGACCCGCCCGTTTGCCACTCCTATTTGCAGATATGAATATTGCCACTCCTATTTGTAGATATGAATATTTTTTTAAGGCATAGCAGATAGTCTCATGAAAAGCTAGTCATTTTACAAGAGTTTGGTTGAAATTTTATTGGAAAAAGAAACCACAGAAATAGCAGTCAATACTCGAGTGCAACTTTAGAAGGGTACTTCAGAGTGCAGTTGGTATCCACAGCTTTCTTATCTCCTAAGCGAAACATAGCTTGTGTTGCAAATGTTGCTTGTGCAAGAAGTCGTAACCTACAGAAAAGCTGAAATACATGCAACCAACTTGCTTCAATTAAATGTACCTTTCCCCATTCAGAATCAAGGCCACTGCATCGCATCTTTAAGTGTATCATCCCGGTCCCTAGTTCCATCTCAACTTTCTTCCTCAAATATCCCTCCTCTGGCCCAAAGGCGCTCATGTATGCATTGTAGCGTTGAAATACTGTTTGCAATGCATCAGAGACTTCTTTTGACAGAGGCTTCACATCCTGCCAGCAATATGAGTATTTAAACAACAAGAACTTGAGAAACTACATATCAAATCGTTGGTTTCTTAAAACTCTTCTTACCTCACCACTTAAACCGATAGCATCATCAATTTCCATTTTCAGAGATGTGAGAATCCCCTTGAACTCCTCAACTGCCTCCGCAGCGCGGAAAACACTCGCCAAAGCTTCCTGGCCAGTCTTGTCATCAGTACTTTTGGACACTGCATTCTTGGCATCATAGATGACAGCATCTGGGAGCTCATCCCAGCTTGCAGCCATTAAGTCTTTAAAAGCACGTTTGACCTCCGGATCTTTTATGTCAGGCATGCGAGACGAATCCTCACTGAAAGAACGCATGCTTCCCATTGCCATTGTGAAAGGATTCCTCCATTCTAGAGTTTCACAATATCCATGTAATGTCAATCACTGATGCAAGATCATGAAATTGGTACAAAGTATAGGAAACTACAAGAACTTCGCGAGTAAGGCAATTAAGAAGCTTCTCCAAAGAAGTAATCACATAAGGTCTTGTTTCCCCACAAACAATCCTAAATATGTCGTAGTAACCATGAGTTATAAGTAAAAGGATCTAGAATCCAACTCCAACATGAACCAGGTGCCTGCACTCTTACACTTATAAGACTCAAACTTATCACAGGGAGACTGAGCAATCGTAAATTGGAACCCATAGTCAAGTGTGCCAGCAAAAGTTTTTGTTGTTGCATTATGCTTAGAATTCTATTAAGCTTTAGGAATCTAATGGCGCTCAGGGGCTTATTACACCTACTTCTAAAATAACATTAACATAAATCAGAATTCCACAATTGGATATGATAAAGCAGAATTTTAAAATATTGGGTATGTTGTTGCAGGGGTAAGGTGTGAGACAAACTACCCTTCCCCGAAATGTGGGATAATAGTGGGTATGTTGCTGTTGTTGTTGTAAAGCAGAATTAAAACAAATTAAAGGGAAGTGAATGATGTGTAAACTAACAAGTGGCGTAAAGCTAATCCTTTTATCAATTAGGGAAAGAGAATTAAACATCAAAAAGATCAAACTGAAGTGGCATATCAAAAACCATATTTTCATTTGTCTCAATCAATCAATCCCAAACTAGTTGGACTCGATTGCATCAATCGTCTATCCATTCTGCTCTATTCCGGGCCATTTCATTCCAAAATACTAAATAATTAGTCTCTGAAACAGGTTCTAATGACACTTAAGATTCAATTAATGTGTCTTATACAGGAAAAAAACTATTAGTCTATTAATCAGTAAATTAAAATTTGGATCTTTTTTGTTTATATGCAAATTAACAGGAAATACCCACGATACTAACACTAAATACCCTACCAATTGAAATATCAGATACAGCAGACTCACAAATTTTCACATTCTTCAAAATAAAATAATGGATACACATTAACAGAAATTGAGCTGAACAGAAAATTCCGATAAAACAAACTGCTACGAATATAAGCAGATGATGCTTTGTACCTGTAACAGGGTTTCTAGGAGAAGCTGAGAAAGATTGGGATGAGAAATGGAGGTGGCGGTGGGACTGGTGGTTGACGGCGGAGGTTGTGGCGGCGGCCGCGCTGAAGACAGTAGATCTGCGGCATATCGATCGATACAAAGATCGCATCAGCACCATTTTCTCCATTTCTGCTCAACTTTCAGGTTTTTTTCTTTACTCACAGGGTCGTAGGTATTCAGCAAAAAGAGAAATTGTTTCTTTAGTATTATGTGTGTTTATAAGTAATAGATAATAATCCTAATACAAGACCATTTTTGTAAATTAGTCCATGAAAAATTGAGTTACAAAAATTGATAACCCGAAATATAACAAACTCAATAAAAATATAATTTCTCTTAAAAAGTACTTTTTAGAAATCACTTTAAAAAATAAGCTAATTTTAGAAGCATAGGCAAATAGGATACATGTTATTTCGAAATTACTTTGATCACTAAATTCTGAAATACTCTATCTTTCCTTAAACAACAATACTATACCTATTGCATTAAATATTACTCATCTAATATGGATTATTTTATTTTTTTAATATTTTCACGCATATTAAAAAATTTACCTTTTAATATTAATTAACAATAGACTTGACCATATTAACTTTTATTATCTCATATGAACACTCCTAACACATATTTCAACATTATTTACTCCAAAGATAAAAAATAATTAATTCATTCTTGAAATTTTAAAAAATCACTTATTTTGAATCGCAAGAAAATATCAAAAAATTACTTATTTTGGACCGAAGAGAATACATAGAAGAGCATTAATAACAGCATTTACTCAATTACTATGTTAAAGAAGTGTAGAAACATTTTCAAAAACCAATAATAGCATCCATTTACTCGAATATCCATATTAAAAGAAACATATATATTGTTGGGTTTTGTTATTATTTATTTACTAATATTAATATCCGTGCGATGTGTGGATATAAACAATATCAAATTGTAATTTAACTTATTTGATTTATGTGTAAATAGCCTTAAAATGTTAATCTTTTGATAAAAATTTCATATAATTATTAATTAAATATTAATAATAAAAATCATAATATGAAATTATTTCTTAAATCTCGTAGTGGATATATATATATATATATATATATATATATATGTGACAACCAACTCCTAGATTTTAGTACTTGCGTTTTGTTTCGGCGCCAATATTAAAAAATATTGAACATGTCAAGCCGTGATACGTCTTCTTTGAGCATATTAAATTATACTATTATTTTAGCTAAATTCTTACTATTACTCTATTTTATTTCAAATTCCAACAAGTCTCTTACTAAGAGTGTGTTTGGGTCCAATTTTCCCATGTTTGGTTGGCTTAAATGTTTTGGAAAATATTTTCCTTATCAATTCATTTTCCTCCAATTGGAGGAAAATGTTTTCCTTATCAAAAGAAGGGAAAACATTTTCCAAAGCTCCTTCTCAACCATTCTCACCCTCACCAACCCACCCCACCCCCTCTCCAAAAACAGTTTTTTTTTAGAAAAATTTCAGTTTTTCCGTTACCATCCACCCTACTACCCCTCCACCCAACCCCGCAAAAAAATTTCTTTTACCTTAATTTTTTTTTCTATAATTTTAAATTTCGGTTTTCTTATTTTTTTGCACCACCCACCCCACCCCCTACCCCCTCCCCCACCCCTCCCCCCCGCACACCCTCCACAAAAAAAATTACTTTTTTTTTTGTAATTTAAATTTTTATCTTTTTTCGATTTACTGCCACCCCCCCCCCCCCCGGAAAAGTTTTAAAATATATTTTTCAGTTTTTAATTTTATTAGTTATCATTTAAAGACTCAATATTTTACAAGTTCCAAAATTATGAGTTCGGAAGTTTACGGGTTTAGAAATTATAAATTTACCGATTCGAAAATACGCGATTTTTGCGTTAAAAAGTAAAGCATCACATTAGTTCCTTTAGATTGTGTCAATTTTTAGAGACTTCGGGAAGGGGAGGGGTGGGGGAGGTGGGAGGGGGAGGGGAGTTGCAAAAAAAAAAATTCTAAAAAAACTATTTTTTACTCTCTAACCAAACATAGAAAATATTTTCCGGAAAATGTTTTCCACTTACCAACTAAACAAGAGAAAATAAGTGATAAAATCACTCATTTTCCATGAAAACATTTTCTAGGAAAACATTTTCCATGGAAAACATTTTCCTTCATACCAAACACACCCTAATACTCCATCCATTATAATTTATGTGAACTTATTTTCCTTTTAGTTAGTGCCAAAAATAATGACATCTTTCCTTATTTTAAAAAAAATTATCTTTATGCAATGATTTATAGCCACACAAAATATATATGCTTCATTTTACACAACAAGTTCAAAAGTCTTCTCCCATAGCTTAAATCCTGAGGCACCCCTATTTTTCGTCTCCATGCCCAATCAAGCTCAAAAGTTAAGGAGACGAAGAATAGAGAATGCTATTGTTAAAGACGAGAAATATTACTGAATTACTTATTTTATAATATTATAGTACTGTCATTGATTCCCACCATAAGTTAAATTTGATCAAATCTAACTTGTCTTAATCCTCCTTTTAATATAATACATATATAGATAGATAAATTAAATATTATTATAAATACTATCCTAAATTCCCAAATGGCTTTATAGCAAGTTGGTACTTGCCTTAACCATATATATATATATATATATATATATATATATATATATATATATATATATATATATATATGTCAAATAAGTCTTATTCTTCCGTATATCTCTACACTCTTAATTATTTTTATTTTTAAATTTGTTGTCCATATTGCATTACCCATAACTTACAATTATTCGTGACGACCCAAAGGGTCATCACCTATTTTTCTCATCCGTTCCGTGCTTCCGAGGCCTTGAAAACCTCATTTTTATTATCTTGATTTGCGTGCGCAGTCCGGGTGCCTACCCGGAACATTTTTATGTTCAAATATGTGAATTATGTGAAAAATTTGAAGAATTTTGATATTAATATGATTATAGTTAACTTTGGCAAACGGACCCGGACCCGAGTTCGGATTATCCCGGAAGGTCCGCAGAAAAATATGGGACTCGGACATATGCTCGGAGTTGAAATCCGAGGTCTAGAACCTGAGTAAAAGTATTTTTCTACAAAATTATTTTCTGAAAATATTAAGAAAAATGAAAATGAAAATTTATTGAAAGACTATGGTATCAGGCTCGTATTTTGGTTTCGACGCTCGGTACAAGTCTTATATATTGTTTAAGCGCTTACTGTAAAGTTTAGTTGAAAACGGAAGTCGTTTGACGTGTTTCAGACTTAAATGACTGAAATTAAGGTTTATGAACTTTGAAATGAAATGTAATGATCTTGGGGTTTAATTCGTTGATTTTGATGTTATTTTGGCGATTTCATCACTCGAGAAAGTTCGTATGATATTTTTTAGTCAGTGTACAATTTGGTATGCGGTTCGAGGGAGCTCGGGTGAGCTTCGGATAAGTTTGGGTTGCGTTATGCTCGTTTTTTATGCTTCGACATCGTTTCTTCAAGCATAAATGATATCATATTAAATGAAGCATTAGATCCGCATTGTAATTACGGACCCGTAGCAAAAAGAATCTTTGAATTTGGACATCGTATGAGGATTTTATGGTGAATTTACTAAGGTTACCCAGATTTTCAGGTTAATGACGAAACTGCCCCTGACAGCGTATTAAAAACCTGCACTATTTGCAAATCTTAAAACCTACATATCCCCTTCATTATAAGGTCAAATTGAGCGATTCAAAAGCCTAAATTCATTATAATTGTCACAAGGAATCCATTGGGAGCAGTAAAACGCGTGAAAAATATACCTATAATGAGAAGGTCGAGTTTTCTTCCAATTTTGGAACGGGAAGAAGCTTCTGAGGCAATTTTTGAGAGAGAAAATCAGTGAGTATCACAGAGATATCACTGAATTGGAGCGAAATTCGAAAGGAAAGGCATTTCTTGATGACTGAGTTGGCCGTAAACCTTCGAGGTAAGTATTTGGTTTAACCTTGGCTTGAGAGGATAGGAGTTTGAGTCTTGTTGCTAATTGTTATATGATCGAGTACGATGTATAGGCATGGTGACGAGTATCTATACATTGGTATCTAGCATGATCGTGAGTCTTATAATGTAATTATCGTGAACTGATTATGAAATCCATGTTTATTGGAGTATTTTCATATGTTGTGAATAACATGTGAATGATAATATGATAAATTTGATTCTTATGAGCATTGGATCGAATTGTGATACGAATATTAAAACTATATGAAATGACTTGTGTCACAGAGGTGTGTCGGATCTAGTTGTAAACGAATTGTGAAAATACAAGTGATAATTGAACCTCTGGAGAAATTGCTTGAAAAGAATTGTGAAGTTAAAGTGAGAAAGAGGAAAGATCATTATGTTGCCCTATTGGTGGGATGTGGTTAAGTGGTGGTTCCCTGTGTGTGTTCTTAATTCATATATTACGAATTCTTAGGGTGATGTTTTCCTTGCGTTAGGTAAAGCTTATGGTTATGGCTGAGGTGATTAAGTATTGTAACAAATTAGTTATAGATAGAATGGTTGGATGTGTGGTATTCGGTTAGATGTAACTGAGGTGGTTAAGTGTGGTAATAGGCTGGTAGTTGTGGTGGTTAGATGTTGGAATTAATGTGGTAATTAGATGTGGGAACTAATGTGGTCTTGATTATTCCCTTGCCGGGACACATTGTTGATTTTATTGTTAGACTTTCTCTCCCTTGCCGAGATGATTGAACTATTAATTGTGCTCCCTTGCTAGGATGATTGAACTATTAATTGTGCTCCTTTGCCGGGATGATTGAGTTGTTAATTGTGCTCCCCTGTCAGGATGTTTGCTACGTAATTGTCTGATGTGTATCCCTTATTTTTGACTGTTGCTTGGGAACTTAAACTGTTTAAATGATATTGAGGATCGGGTTGAACGCCGCAACAGTAGTATGTGGATCGGGTTGCACGCCGCAATGATGGTAATTGTGGAGCGGATTGCATGCCGCAACAATAATATATGGATCGGGTTGCACACCGCAACGATGGTAATTGTGGAGCGGGTTACACGCTGCAACAATGATATGTGGATCGGGTTGCACACCGTAACGATGGTAATTGTGGAACGAGTTGCACGCTGCAATGATGGTAATTATGGAATGGGTTGCACGCCGAAATGGTTGTTGACATCTGTTGTTATGTTTGGGTATTTATTCTTGTTTCATTGAGGAATTAAGATGTTTTGGTTATTACTCTAGATTAAATGTTTAATTGTATTTTCCCCGCAGCATGTTCCCCTTCCTTGATGTTGATTTTTTTGGTATTCGATATTCCGCTGTATATTTTATAACTACACAGATTTATGTGGTGTCCAGTCTAGCCTCGTCACTTCTTCGCCGGGGTTAGGCTAGGCACTTACCAGTACATGAGATCAGTTGTGCTATATATATGTTGATAAAAGGTGTAAATAAAGAACTAGGTGTGGAGTGAAAAGTGAAAAAAAAGGTGAAAAATATCTTTTAAGGAAGTGGACTTTAATTGTGAATCTTGTAGTGCTTGGAAAAGTTTTGAGTCACTATAAATTGTGCCTTACCTTAACCAAATGCCTAAACTACAACCCTTTAAGTCCTAATTAATTTTGAACTAAGTTGTCTACATTAGTGGAAGAATACATAAAGGGCAAGCCTATGGTACTATTTGTATGCATTTGAACATCTTTTTTAGAGCGAGTTAATTCTTTCCATTTTATATCCCAATTTTCATTTAAATTGAGATTTATGAGTGTGTGATCCTCTCTTGAAGGTAAGGGCACATGAGAATTTAGTTGTGAATCTAATCCCATTTTCAATTAATAAGAATGACCAAAGAAAGTTGATTGTGATATAGAGGCAAATTTTGAAGCTTTAGTATCATGACTTGATTGCTACTTTAATTTGCGTTAGTGTTTGAGCACTTGAAGTATAATGAAGTTTATGCGAAATGCTCAATAATTCATATGCTTTGGAGTAATTGTTGGTACCAATTGAAGTCATGCATTTGTAATTAAAGTAGACTTTCTTTTTGGCTTGGTGTGTTGAGGATATGAGGTTGATTTGGTCACTTGGGAGGAGATTTTATCGTTTTCATTGCTTGAGGAAAACAATAGTTGAAGTTTGGGGGTGTGATAAGTTGGTAAAATACCAACTTATCTTTCCTTTAAACATATACTTTTGCTATGTTTGAAGTGATAAAATCATGTATTTAATGTCATTTACTTTTATTCTACAGGGTTGAATGTGATTTAGAAGTAATGGTGAAGAAACCAAGTTAAAAGAAGTCAAAAGAAGCCAAAAAGAGAGAAAATTTTGGGCAGTGCCTTCATGGTTCGCAAATGCGACCAATTCATGGGAAATGCGAAAACAGGCATAAAAAGGACTTCTTCGCAATTGCGAAGAAGTGTTCGCAAATGCGAACCTAGCAGGAATTGGGCAGTCTTCGCAAAAGCGAGTGAATATTCGCAAATGCGAACTATGCAGTAAAAAGGGCTACATCGCAAATGCGATGTTTACTTCGCAAATGCGAAGTGAACCTAGAAAGGTCAACCTTCGCAAATGCGAAGATTGTTTGGGAATTGCGAACGCAGGCTTTTCTGGGCATATTTGGTAATTGCGAACTTTTGTTCGCAATTGTGAAGTACGTGCTTTAGGCATGGGCAATTATGGAATTTCACATTTTTGATCTACAAATCATTTAAACTCCGATTAGGCTCATTTGTAAAGTATCTTTGGCTTATTTTCAGTTCTTAGAACTTGAGAGAACATTTTTGGAAGCTAGGGTTTTGCACACACACTTGGGTCTTAAAGATTGAAGCTTGTGGTTAAGATTTTCTTACCTATTTATGTTTATTTCTTCATCTCCTTGCTTTGTATTGAATATTTAAGCGTGTATTATTTATTTCCAACACTTGAATCTTATTTATGGGAATATTCATGTTTAAAGTGTGGATTAAATACCTTGTCGTGCTTATATATAAAATAGATGATCTTGTTATTTGAAGTTTAGATTAAATATATTGAATTTATTGTTGTAGGTTGCTTATTTGATTTTGGTTTTAATTATTTTAATGCGTAGCCAACAGTGAAATATTATTTACGAACCTTGAGTTAAACTTGACAAAGGAAATTCTTGGTTGCATATAAAATCAAATAGAACAAGATTTGAATCCCGGGCATCGGGTGAAGGATTTGCAATTAAGATAGACATATACTTAATTCCTTGTTTGGTTAAAGAAAAAGAGTTGTAAATGCATTCTTGTTAATATTAATACCATAGACATATAGGTATTGATTTAACTTGGATAGATTCATAGGAACTCGGAAGATTCTTATGTATATTATTAACCTTATAATCAACAACCCGAATAGTTCAATAAATCAATTATAAGTGTGAAAAGAAGTATGATTACTAGCAAGTCCATGACCACTTCAGTGTAATTCCCGAAGCAACCATACTTGTAGCCATTGATTATTTTACTTGCTTTCTAGGTTAGTTTACATTTCCGCATTTAGGTATAAATACTTTTTCAACCACTATTCTTAGTGTTTGGCATTGCATAACTAGCGATAATTTTCTTACATACCTAATCGCCTATACATTAGTCTCTGTGGGATTCGACTCCGACTCATAGTTGGGTAAATTATATTGCTGAGACTGTATCTATTGCTTTTTAGCAGTCGATTTGGACGTCACCAGTACCTGTTTTATAATTCTTGAACCGTAGCTTAATGTAATTCATTAACCATTCCACGTATCATAGCACATCACCACATATATGAATACAATTTTCCCCAATACAATATAGTAGATCCTTCTTTCTGCTGTATTTTCTAAAAGTTTTCGTTGAATACAAACGGTGAGTCCATTTTTGCAAAGCATTAATGAATTTCTATCTATTTAATGGCAAGCAGTCCATTAATGTAAGGGAGGTGTTTCTTAATTAGTTGAATAACTAACTATATTATATTCTTCCTCCTCTCACTTTTACTTTGTATATATATTAAAAATATATTTTTATTTTTACTTGTCACTTTATGCCTACCAAGAGAAGATAATTTTTTTTATTACTATATCTATAATATTTATTAAATTATACATAAATTAATATAAGTATTATATCATATATTTCATTATTATTTTTTAAGGGACGTGAAAAGTCAAACATGTCAAATTAAAATGAATAGAAGAGTATTATTCAGTCACTAATCATAGGCTGTAATTGCTAGTCCAGTTGTACAACACCTGAACCACATTCACGCGATTTCGCAGTTGACCCATTAATCACTACTATCGGCAAATAATTTTTCAGTTAAAAAAGTTTATAATTAAGCGTGCACTAGTCTTCGAATGTGTCACATAAAATAATATGCTAAGCACTCGTTTAATTTATATACACCGATAAATTTATCGTTTAGTTTATGAAATTATTGTCCCCGTAAAGGCTAGATATTAAAGTGAAAAATATTAAAATATTTATCTGTCATTATCTCCAGGCTCCAGCTCCTAAGGTTGGAGAATGTTCTCTCGTGGGATGATATCATAATTGAAAGGTAATAAAAACAAATAAAATGCTTTGGAGTTCCTCCTAAAGTTGTTGAATTTAATACTCCTTTTGAGTCCAAAATAAGTATTTTTTTTTATGTTTTCACATATATTAAGAAAATCACCTTTTAGCATTAATTAGTAATAGAATTGACCATTTTAACCTTACTATCTCATATAAATACTCCTAACACATATTCCAATATTATTTACTCCAAGGATAATGTAGGAAAAACATCATTAAATCATTCTTGAAATCCAAAAAAGTCACTTATTTTGTACCATAAAAAAAGGCCAAAAAATTACTTATTTTAGACCGAAGGGAATAGTGAGCATGTCTAGTTCTTTCATTACCATTCTCTATGAATAAACAAATCAATAATTAAGTTTAAGTGTGAAAACTTAGTAATCAATGAAATAACATGAAAACTATAAAAAGAATTGAGTTTAAGAAACAAATGTTAGGTGATATATATCTACCTAAGTTTTGATGTGGAATAAGCAAATTGAATCGAGCATCATCATTTTTATAAGTATTAAAATAACTAAGTGGATGCATGCACCAAAGTGTGTAGTCGAGGTGAATGAAGAAGGATAGAAATTATGGAAAGTCGGTTTTAAAATATGCAAAGAAATAAAGATGTTGGGTGAATTTAAATAAGTGATCGAAGATAGTTTGCAGCGGCGGAAGTAGAATTTTTATCAAAGAAATTCAAAAATAAAAAAACGAATATGCAAAGAAGTTTAGAGGGTTCAACAACTAATATATCTACACAAAAAAAAAAAAATTACCTTATACATATTGTGTTATTTTCGATGAAGGAAATTCGACTAAACCCTTTTTCGTCCACCTAACTCCGCCCTTAACAGTAAGTGCTTGATGGTCAAATAATCAAGGTTTGTAAATTATCTTGAACCACAATTTAAAAGAGTTAGAGCCCGTTTAAATTAGTTGATTCGAAGTAGCTAACAAGCATTAGGTGCTGAAAAATACTTTTAAGTGATGAAATTGATTTAATAAATAAACAGTCACGTGTTTAGGTGCATGTGCTGAAATTGATAATAAGTTGCTCTAGTATTTGATAAAAAAAGTGCTGATAAGCTTTTTTCTGTTAAAATGACTTAAATAACCTTAGAATTATTTACACTTATAAGGGCCAGATCGATTCAAATACAAAATATTTTATTTGTCATTTTATTTTAAATATAACTGCGTTTAGATCAGATAATTTTTATGATAAATATAATCTATTTTATGATAACCATATAATCATAAGTTATAATAATTAATAAATTGACAAAATTTTCTCAATAAAAAATAAATCTAAATAGGACAAAATATTTGAAGAGAAACAAACATTGTCTTCATTACCAAAATACTTAGAAACTAATATATCACAAATTTGATACGTCCTCATATATTGCATACAACTCAAATAAAATGGGAAAATTTCATATTAGAACAAGTGGACTAATACTTTTCAATTTTATAGTCCATATTTCAATCTACAATCAACTAGCCCATAAATAATAAACTAAGATTTATTATCCAACTTCAATAGGTTCTCAAAATTACTATTTAATTCTTAAAAAAAAATCTCAAGCTTTTAAATTAATTTTCGAATCAGTAATTGTGACTCAAATATTAATTCAACAAATCAAATTTATTTGGGTGGTGAAAATTAGATTTTTAAGAAGCTTAAATATGTGGGTTTAAATTTTAAATTTGATTTTGTAAGAAGTAGGTGTTATTTAGACTTGTTAGAAATAGCATAAGGATGTTGTATATAAAATTTGAAGTCATTTAATGGAGATTTGGACTGATTTTGAACAAGAATTTCAACTAAAAATCGTGAAAGAAGTTCGACTAAAGATGCTTGTATAAAGGTTTATAAAAGTGTATAATAGTGTATAAGATGTGTTTCTACACTCATATACAGTATTATACAAGATTATACATAATTATAGAAAAAACTGACTTCGTCTTCTTCCTTATGTTTTTTCTGAAATTTAACTCAAATCTTGCTCAAATCTACTCCAAATCACTTCAAATTTAAATTTTGAACTCCTTTCGATATTATCAATCAATTGGAATAATACCTAATCCAAAAAAATTCATTTTCAAAAGCAAAGCTTTGAATAGTCTTCAATGGTGGACTTCTACTCTTCAATTTTCTTTCATTGCAAGCAGGTGACACAAGAGGAGAAACAAAAAATACACGGCCCTTTGAAGCATATGTAAAAGATGTGAGAATAAAAGAGAGTGAACGCAATAGTTTTGAGAATAAAGAATTAACTCCATATCTTTTAGAAGCAATGGTTGTAAAAATACATACTTTGAACTTGCAAGTGCTTTTAAAATATGTACAATGTAGGCTAGGTAGGGTAAAATTTAAAAATATGGGCCATTTTTTGTTATGGTGTGAAGCTATGTGTATTTTCTGGTAATTCTTTCTTCAAATTAATACACAATCACATAGATATAAATATGCAAAGGAATAAAGAATTTGTTTATCTTAAATAGTCAATGAGAATTGCAGACTTGAAGAGGTTGGGGTGGGGGAAGAAGGTTTAGGTTGAATATTTGAGTCAGTGAGTATCGATGCATGAGTTTTGTTCTAAAAACAAAATATTTTAAGGATAAAACAGTAAAATTATTGTTCAAAGTTAAAATACTTATAAGCTAAAAATTTATAAGCTAGGGGTGACCAACTTATGAATACTGGCTTCTAGGTTACTTATAAGCACTTTTAACTTTACAAAAATTTGATATGTCCTCATTTATTACATATAGTTCAAATTAATTTACAATCACATAGATATAAATATGCAAAGGAATAGAGAACTTGCTTATCTTAAATAGTCAATGAGAATTGCAGACTTGAAGAGGTGAGAGAGGGAGATGTGGAGGGAGAGTGGTGGGGGTAGGGGAGGTTTATGTTGAATACTTGAGACAACAAGTATCTATGTAGGAGTTTTGTTCTAAAAAATATTTTAAGGATAAAATAGTAAAAATCTTGTTCAAACTTAAAATGCTTATAAGCGAAGCTAGGGATATCAAGCTTTTGATTATAGGCTTATTTTTCACTTATAAGCACTTTTAACTTTACCAAATGCGTAGATAAGCCGAAAAGTGCGTATAAGCTAGTTTGACCAGCTTATAAGCTTAGCCAAGCACCATCTTACTCCCTATGTTTCAAATTAGATGAGGTACTTTTCTTTTTAGTCCAGCTCAAAATAAATGACATATTTTTAAATTTAAAAATAGTTCAACTTTAAGTCTTTAAACTCTCCATTTTACTTATTTTACCCTTAACGAGAAACTTTTCTAATCACACAAATGTCATAACCCATAAACTTTTACCTCTTAAACTTTTAAGACACAAGTTTCAAAATCTTTTTTTTTCCAACTAAATAAATAAATAAAGTTAAGGGGAAAAGGCCAAAATTATACCCATACTATCGAAAATTAGTCACGTTAGTACCTCGTTCTACTTTATGGCTAAAATTGCCCCTAATGTTAACAAAGTATGCAAAATTGTCCCTACCGTTACTAAAGTAGATAAATTTGTACCTAAATCTAATAGATTTGGGAAAAATGCCAAAAAATACCCATACTATTGAAATTTATCAACGTTAATACCTCATTTTACTTTCTCTAAAACAATACATGTCGTTATTAAAGTAGGAGAAATAGTACCCAAATCGAACGGATTAGGTACAAATTTATCTACTTTAGTAACGGTAGGAACAATTTGCATATTTTGTTAACGGTATGAATAATTTTAGCCGTAAAGTAGA
>JASVEL010011786.1:0-277661 GCA_032618575.1 Nicotiana noctiflora | reverse complement strand
CTTTTTAATTTATTCATATAAATAAATAACACATTACTTTTACAATTGTTTAAATTACAGATATTGAGGTAGATCCTAATTCTATCACAAATAATTTATCTACCTTGACAGAATAGGGGTAATGTATGTATTCACCCTACTTTCTTCATACTTGACTTGTAAAATTACAATAAATTTTGTGTAGTTGTTGTTATTTGTTTTACAGACATTAATGAAAGAGTTGTTATATATATAGTAGATAATAATAATGATTTATGCATCAATTTATATAGCATAAAATACTGCATTAATTAAATGGGTCCTTTGATCATTGAATTTCAATCCATGTCTTTACTACAGAAGCTAGTAAATACTGCATTAATGCATGGATTGAATTTCAATCCATGCATTAATTAAACGGTTTCATGCCGGGTCGCTCTACTACAGAAGCTATCCACCTTGTGAGGAGGATGGTGGAACTGTTCAGGGATAAGAGGAAGGACTTGCATATGGTGTTTATCGACTTGGAGAAGGCGTACGATAAGGTCCCTAGAGAGGTTCTGTGGAGATGCTCGGAGGCGAAGAGCGTGCCAGAAGCCTACATCAGAGTGATCAAAGACATGTATGATGGAGCCAAGACTAGGGTTAGGACGGTGGGTGGCGACTCGGACCATTTTCCGGTGGTTATGGGGCTACATCAAGGATCTGCGCTAAGCCCTCTCTTATTTGCCTTGGTAATGGATGCTCTAACTCGCCATATTCGAGGGGATGTGCCATGGTGTATGCTCTTTGCTGACGACATAGTCTTGATAGACGAGACGAGGGCCGGTGTTAATGCGAGGTTGGAGGTCTGGAGACAGACCCTCGAGTATTATTATTATATTCGTTTATTCTATGTTATGTATTTAGTGAGAGTGCAAGTTTAGCGCCGAGTCGAGCGAAGCAGGTCGGGACGCGAAGTCGGGATCTCGTGTCACAGCCAAGAGGACGGTTCGGATATCTTGGATCGGTGATTCAGCGGGACGGAGAGATTGACGGAGATGTCACTCACCGTATAGTGACGGGGTGGTCGAAGTGAGGCTCGCATCAGGAGTCTTGCGTGACAAGAAAGTTCCACAGAAACTCGAGGGAAGTTTTATAGCAGCGGTGGTTAGACCCGCCATGTTGTATGGGGTGGAGTGCTGGCCTGTGAAGAACTCTCATGTCCGGAGAATGAGAGTTGCGGAGACGAGGATGCTCGTGTGGATGTGCGGGCTCACCGCATTAGATAAGATTAAGAACGAAGCTATTCGGGAGAAGGCGGGGGTGGCCCCAGCTGGATGAGAAGATGCGAGAAGCAAGACTCGGGTGGTTTGGGCATGCGCGAGGAGAAGCCTCGAGGCACCGAGTGAGAGCTGTGAGCGGATCGGCGGTGGTTGGCGCGAGTCGAGGCGGAGGGAGGCCTAAGAGGTATCGGGGTGAGGTGATTAGGCAGGATATGGCTAGAATGGGGATTTCCGAGGACATGACCCTTGATAGGAAAGTTTGGAGGTCTAGTATTAGGGTTGTAGGGTAGGGCCTTCTAGAATTCTTAATACTTCTGTTAGGGGCTGAGTGGGGTTTGGTAGCGATCTCTATAGTTAATTAATGTATTGTATTGTGCCTCTTATGGTAGTAACCGATTGGTATTATTGCATGTCATTCTACTTTCGGTTTTATGTTTAGATAATTATTTATTTGATTTATCCCGGATTTACTAACATTGTTTTGTTTTGTTTTGTTTGTTGATTTTCTCTCTCTTTTTCTGAGCCGAGGGTCGGCCGGAAACAGCCTCTCTACCCTTTCGGGTAGTGGTAAGGCCTGTGTACGTATTACCCTCCCCAGACCCCACTTTGTGGGAACATACTGGGTAGTTGTTGTTGTTGTTGTTGTTGTTGTCTTTTGTGAGCATTAATTATTATTGAGTTCTTTATGAAGTCTAAGGAGATAAATCAATAGATTTCAATGATTTTAGGCTACTAAATTTTAGTATAAGATATGCTTAAAATACTCTTATGTCTCATTTGTTTGCATTTGATAGAGGTCTGAATTTTAATTATTCAGATATTAATCATTAATTTTTTTTACTTCACAACCACTTATTGAGTCTGTATGATTAAGATCTATTACTCAGACTTTATTTCATTAAGATACTATCATATATTCATTATTAACTGCCGCCACCGCCTACCATTATCTACTACCACCATGCCGCCACCACCATACTCAACCACCAGTACCTCCACCACCACTACGTCACAATCATCCTCAATCATAGTCGCCAACATTATCGACCATCACCACCCACTTTCTCGACCACTCCGACCGACAATCAATACTCATTCACCTCAAGTAGCACAACTAACCAGCCCATCACCATCAACAACCACAGCCGGCACTGCCCATCATTATAACATTACCACCACTACAAGAAATGAGGTTTTTAGTGACGAATTTCAATAGTGACTCTATAATTCGCCACAAAAAAATGGGTGATTTTGTGGCGATTTATTAAATTTGCCACAGATAATTACAGCTTTGGTGACAACTACCATAGTTGCAATGAAAATGGTACTTTTAGTAACAAATAAACTTAGGTCGCAACAAATACTTGCAACTATACGACAAAATTTCACTTTCCCGCAAAAATATAAATTTGATGTAAAAATTTTAGTAGCAATTCATAGATAGTCACGATATATAAGAATGCGTGGCGACTTAATTACCAGAGATACACTAATTTAAATTCTTTAAAATATAATAAAATTAATTTTTTTTAAAAAACAGAGTGGGAAAGCCAAAGTATACCAGTTTTGTTTCCCGCGAAACCCCAGGAACTAAAAAAACTCTACAATTTTATTTCAATAAGGTAAAGGATCTCTTTCCAATTACAATTCTTCCAAATAAAAAAAAAAACTAAGGAAAGAAGTTCTATGGTGCAACTATAATTCTCTCAAAAGTTAACGAGCAGAAAAACTTCTCTGTGCTCAGATCAGATTTCGGCCGTTTCTGCTCAGATTTCTCCAAGCAATATGTTTTCCCCTTTTTGTGTTTTATGGGAATTCACTCGAAGTACTCCAAAAATTAATGATGTTATGATTTATATTAAATTGGTTGAGTTGATTTAGTGGCTTTCGATTGATAAAATTGAATTTTCTGTTATACTTGATTTTGACATGTTTATACTTCATATTTACAACTATTTTTAGGAAAATTTATGTATTAGTTGCGGCTAATAATCAACTCGCTTACTGGTTTATGTCCAATAGTAGAACAAATACAATTTGCATAATTTGTGAGAAACAAATCTGCACCATGTAATCCATAGCATTAGATATTATATTTAATAGTTTGGTAAACTATAACAGCTATAATTTAATTGCCCCCTTCACACATGACCTATTATATGGGTTACGTTATTATATATTGATTTAGTATCGACGATACACTTTGCCATTAAAGATTAAGAGGGTGTTTGGCTAAGCTTATAAGCCAGTCAAACTGGCTTATAAGCACTTTTTGGCTTATCTACGCGTTTGGTAAAATTAAACGTCCTTATAAGTTAGTGCTTATAAGCCAAAAATAAGCCAAAAGCAATAAGTCGATCTCCCCCAACTTATCAAATTTCAGCTTATAAGCACTTTAGGTTTGACCAAAATATTTACTATTTTATCCCTAAAATACTTCTTTTTAAATAAAACTCTTTGTATACCCAATTTTTTAGCTGCTTATTATTAATTTCAGCACTTTTATCCAAACACGTAACTGCTTATTTTTTAAATCAGCTTCAGTAGTTAAAAGTGTTTTTCAGCATATATGCTTATCAGCCACTCTAAATCAGCTAAGCCAAATGGACTCTAAGTTTTGTCCCTTAGAAATACAAAGTATATGTTAAAAATCCAAATAAGAAGACACTTGTTGAGCAATGGATTTTAGGACAGTTATAAAGTGCGGGACTTGCACGGAGAGGCATTGGTAAGAGTCGAAAATTCTGATGTGCTAAACAATGATGAAGTAGAGGATGATAATGTTGAAGAACATGATATTACTGGGGTGATTCATGATGCTTATGGATATGCGAATATAGCTTATGCAAATAATCTTTCACACCACAATCAAGAACCAAATTCGCAAGCGCAAAAGTTCTACCAATTACTTGAAGATGATGAGGCAAAACTTTATCCTTGTTGAATAAATGTGTCTAAATTGTCTTTTGTGGTTAGAATACTTCACTTGAAGTGCCTTGATCAACAAATCAATAGATGACTTGTTGAGCTTCTTTAAATAAGTTTTTCCGGTGGAGTCATTTGTTCCAAATTCTTTCTATAAAGCAAAGAAAGTACTTCGAGACTTAGGCTTGGGGTACACCAGGGACTTCAGTATATTTGAATTGTACCGGTATGTATAACTAAACACCATTTTACTAGAAAGAACTATCAAACAGATACAAGCAAATAATATGGGCAAATCAAAGAAGCAATTCATATAATCTTTCATACAATTTCCACAATATTAATTAGGGCATTTCTGTCACGTGTTCACCACTGTTCTCATTACCATCGCCATCTCGAGCGGAGTCCGATCACGACCCGACCGGCTAGGTCACCTCATTGGAGGCATTACTCTCACTCAATATTTTATTTCCCTTATCCAAAATCCAATATCAACACATTACCACCATGTGTGCGGCATTGTGTCCGATCACGACCCGATCTGCTAAGTCACCTCATTAGAGGCATTACTCCATTCTCATTAGTCAACACTTCAAATCTTTGTCCCACACATATCATAACAATTTCTGGGGCACTCATGGCAACCATGATCACATCGTTTCCCTTTTTCAATATTCATTTTACAAGTTGTGAACATAGACACATATATCAAGGATAATTCAAATTACAATCACAGGTAAATGAGCACATAGCTGGCATGAATAATTCTTTATTTCAATGTTATCTTATAGCCCAATTATTTCAACATATAATTGTACTTTTCATCATTATCTAATTGTCAAGATTGACACACTAATCACATTGAGGCACATCCTTCACGAATATGTATAGAGAATTGCAAAATCAATTAATGCGTAATAACAAGCAATATGCTAACCAATTCAACTCTTACCATGCTTTCATAAATGACAACGGATCTCAATTTCTAATAAAAAGGGGGTTTTAGCCATACATACCTTTCTTGATCTTTCCTTTAATTACTACGATATTTCAGAGATTCTATCAACTTCAATCTATTTCTAGACATAGCAAAATTGAACACAAATTAGAAATATATTCATAATTCTAGCTCATTTGAGCATTTTATCAAATACTAGTTGAGCATCTTAATCTCAAATCTCTTTTTTTCCCATGGTTTTCCTTCATTCCCCAACCAAAACTTTACTTATCTATGTTAAACAATCTTCCAATAAATATATGTTGTACATGCATGTATACATAATACTAATACACCCAAGAATCATACCTCAATAACCCATCTTATACTCCAAACTCGAAATTAAAACCTAGGGCATAAAATCTTACCTCTTAGATGAAGATCTTGTGATTGAGTTCTTTAATTTTTGAAGATTGATGCAAGGTTTGGATGATTTAAATATTGGATTCCTCCTTATCTCTCTAAAATACTCTCACCTCTCTCTAAAATCAGTAGAAAATGATCCCAAATGAAGCTCCAAAGGCTATGTATTAAAATGGGGTCGGGTTATAAAAATTAAAAAATTAACACTCCAATGTCAATTCTGCTATAGCAGAATGGACCGTAGAATGCGAATGCTGGCCGCATAATGCACCCAAAATTAGCACCCAAAACTAGGCTACACTGGCCCAATCTGCGACAGAAATGTGACTGTAGAGTCAACAATGCGACAAGAATGCGGTCGCAGATTTGACACAGGATAACATTTTCCAACCTTTGTAATTTGATCATAACTTTGCGTAGGAATGTCCAAATGACGAACGGTTTGAAGCGTTAGAAACTAGACTCAAATTGTTTCATGTTATAGGTTATTCATCACATAAAACATTATACATATTTAGATGTACTTGTTCAAAGTGGGGACTTGTGCAAGTACCTTTGGAATCTTAGCCTATTATGAACTTTTCCAATTTTCCTTAGACTTAGGTATTCTCTTGGACCCCAAATTACTTACCATCGGACATATACATATATTTATCAAATCTAATTTATGTACACCATGTTAATAGCACATAAAATATTATAATTAACCTATGTGGCACCACGGAATCCTAGATAACTTAGCAATTTTGTTTTTGGGGCCTTACATTCTCCCCCCCCCGGATCATTCGTCCTCGAATGAGGATTTTTGAAAAATCAGTTGGTTTGAAAACATGAATGAAAGCTCCTAAATTTTCACTAACTCCCATGTTTTAGAAGAAAGAAAAAATTCGCAAGAGTTTCCTTTGTAATTTGGACATATCTACATGTCAAAGAGCCCCCGAAATATATTTTCAAGAACCATTACACAACTCCTATCATCCCTACAATTGGTATACAATTCATTTCCTCAACACTTGCACATATTCAATCACTTGACACATTCATATGTAAACGCCTTTCTCTCGGTCATGCCTTATAATGTCTCCCAATATGACTCGTAACAGTTGGTAGCATAGAAGTGTGTTGTAGTGCTTCATTATGAAGTAGAGTAGCTAAATATAATTGGATTTTTAAATTCTGGAGCTATACATCACATGAATACATAGAGAAACCTTCTTTCAAAAAAATTTAGCTTCTTAAAATCGCTTTAAATTACCATTGTTCCTAGTGGTTACGATGTAAAGGTTACTTCCATAAGGCTCTTTTCCTTTCTTTTCAGTTGTCTTGCATCGTGTGTTGTGTACCCGTAATCTTCTATGCAATAGTACCTTGATGTCTCGACTAGTTATCCAAAAATATTATTTGATTTAATTAATTACTTTTATGTACTCTACAAGCGCCCTGAGAGTGGGTAAATTTCCTCTTTTCGACAGACTTCTAATGTCTTCAACTCTGTTTAAGCTTGTCGATTCCAAGTGGTGCTCTTAGTTGTGCTGCCTTACCATCTATTTTCATCTGATAACTCCCAATGTAAAACTCATTTTATGTTTCATGGCATCAAAAGAGAAAGTCTTATAGCATCAAGGGTGGGGACATATTCCTTTTGTTAGAATAAATAAATAATGTTGGTACTCCTTGAAGATGCTCTTCTAACGATCATTTACCTGCTCTACTTGTCCCTGTGACTAGATAACCCGGTTTACTTCTCCTATATAAATGCATTAAGATGTCTCATTCTTTCAAACTTATCTATATGGGCACTTTGAGGTCTTGTCTTATACCAACTCGTAATGGTTTTAAGTACCTCTCGCTATTGTTATTGATTTTCTAAGACTACGAAGGCTTGTCTCATGGTTTTCAAAAGAAATGATTTTACTTAAAGTTTGAGATTCAATTGCCATGATTTCAAATCAAAGTGTATACCTTTTTCAAAAGTCTTAAATAGGTCGGATTAGTTGGGTTACGTGGCTTTTTTCTTACCCGGCTTCTAGAATAGTTGACTATATTATTGTCATGAGAGGGGAGTTTTTCTACCCTTGATATTACACCTCCTTGGGTATAGAAGTTTCATTTTTCTTTCTCCCCGGAGCATCATATTAACCATTAGAAGACCTCTAACCAGTACATGATTTCATCCCAATATTTAGATGTTCGAGCTATGTGGTTTTACTCGTGAAAGGGGGAGAGATTAGATACCTTCAGATTTTTACACATATCATGAGCATATTGATTTGGAAAGAAAGTTGTCGTACCTTTAGTTCTCTCATATAGGGTCAATTGTGAGGGAAAAAGCTGCTTGAATTATGATAATCTCATTAGTGTTTAACTTCATTTTCATCCTCATGGTCTTATAGCATAGATTTCTTGTGTCAGCTAATGTCAGGGGTGTAACTCAACTTCATGTATTTTGAGTCCCATATCGCATTTAAGGTGCCGAGTATTTCTCATTTTTGATAAATTTATTTTCCATACACTCTAGGAAACGAGTGGTTCGCGTACTTGAGTATTCCTCCTTAATGATTCCTATTGCCAATGTACGAGTTACCCCTATGCCTTATTTGTCTAATAATTGATGTCCACACAATGATTAACCATATCAGTATCTTTAGTTGTAACCTTATGTGTCTCTTAGCATATAACCTCATGAAATGCTCTGCTCAGCACGTTAATGGATTCCTGAATAACTCCAGTATGAGCTTGAACTTTGTTGTTGCTCATCGTATTAGATCCATTGGGTATTGTAAGTTCATCCGAGTCAAAGATGAAGCTTCATAGTGTGATCACATATATATTTGATAGGTAATTTTATGATCAGTTTAAGATAACACATCTTAGAGTAATTGTTGAAGGTCATCAAGGGATAAATGTGAGTGTTCTCCTAGAGATTTAGAGTTTGGAGGGTGAGTACGAGTAGGCTATTCTCATTATTTTCCCTAAATATGTTATGTGAGTTGATAATAAAGGTTGCATAAGGGTATTCCACATTAGGCCGCACTAGGAGTATAAGTGTCCTCATAGTTGTTCGCCATGTATTCTGTGGATTCACATGTCTATGTCCAAGAAAGTAGGTGGAGATCAATTTTGTATCATCCGGTGGAAATTATCGAAAGTAAAGTTAGTGGATAGTTAGCTTATGTGTGATATCTCCCTGTTACCCTCGTTAATTCAGGGGTCAAAATTGTTCATGTGAATGTATTCTCGCGAAGTCTGTAAATATAAGAGGCCATTGAAGGTCTAGAGTGTTGTGGAAATAAAATATTATACGTTCTAGGTGATACGATTTAAAAATGTGCAGTCAATGCCTAGGTATCATCCTGATAAAGTGGTATTTATAATGCTAAGTTTCTTGTCATTGATATATAAATATTGTGGTGCTTTATCTAGTTGAGGAAGCCACATGGGAAACGAAATATGAAATGAAAGAAAAACATCCCCACCTATTTGAACAAGTCTGGTAGTGATCGTATGAACTTTTATCTCTAAGCAAACTAATTTTGTGTTTCATTTGGTGCAAAGGCACCCCAAATTTTATCACTCCCCATAATCCGAGGAGCGCAACCAACGCTCAATCGAGTAAACCCGACTGAGCAAGCCTGGCATGTTTCATACATACTACCCAACCTAACTTATAATTATATTAAATAAGGGATAGACTCCATTAATCAAATTCTATCAACATATAATTAACTATTTCCATTTTATTTTTATTAGCAACTTCATTTCGCCACTTTAAGGGTAACGGGGGTCTGATTGCCTCCTCCAGCCTGTGAAGTAGTTTCTACTGTGGTGACTGAAACTGCATGAGCCAGGCCAGTACAAACTGTCAAAATCTGTGCCAAGGCATCCTGAAGACCCGGATTCACGATGGGCACAGTTGGTGCCTGAACTGGTGCTGTTGGAGCCTGATCCTGAGTTGGGACAACTGGTGGATCAATAGGGTGCTGCCCCTGCTGCTATGCCCCTTCCACAATCACGACTGCGTCAATGGCCTCTGATGGCCTCAGTGGGTGGCACTGGTGGTCGTCCTTCTTGTCCGGTAGCGCGAGTCCTCACCATCTATGAGAGAATAGAATAAAGAGAAGTTTATTACTTGGATCAACAAGTTCGCACGACAAGAATCTCAAGAAGATGAAGTTTTTCCTGTCTGTAGCCTCTCGAGAATAAATACAGACATCTCCATACCGATCCGCGAGACTCAACTAAACCTTCTCATGACTCGTGAGACCTAGTAACTTGACTCTAATACCAATTTGTCATGACCCAATTTTCGAACCTGGTCGTGATGGCGCCTCCCGTGAAGATAAGGCCAGTCAAAGCCACCAAAACACCTCTTTTAATAGTTAATTAACATAAACAAGTGTAAAATATGATTGATATGACCATAATAGCGAAAAACAATGATAATAACAAAAGGGAAACCATCCTAACATAGCCCAAACCGGGGTATCGCAAATCATGAGCCACCATAGAATCTGCAATGAATCTACAAGGTATAAAATCTGACACAATAGTCTGAAGAAACATAAATGATAAAGGATAGGGGAGACACGGGGCTGCGGACGTCAACAACTACCTCGTAAATCTCCAAATCACTGCCTGGTCTAGAAGGATCAATGCTCAGGAGTCAGGAGCGGACTCTGCTATGCCTGAATCTGCACATACGGTACAGGGATTAATACGAGTACTTCGACCCAATAAGTAATAATTATAAATAATGACTGAAAGCATAAAAACATAAAAGGGCACTAGGCAATTCTATATCAGGCAGTAAATCTCTTAAAACAGTAAAACCGTGAAGAATCAAATGAAATCTCTTTTAATAACAGGTAAATCAGGTAAAACAACAAGTAAACAGTAAATAGAAATCTGCCCCTCGGGCTCAGTATTAATCACTCAGCATAGTATCAGCCACTTGGGCTTAGTATCAGTCACTGAACATAGTATTAGCCCATCGGGCTCACTCTTATATCATATGGGTACCCGCACTCATTGTGGGTGTACAGACTCCGGAAGGCCCCCATACGACCAAAGCTCTATATCAAGCCATCTTGTGGCGTCATCACTCGACACTCGGCCTCACATCACCCGACCTCCCATCACTCAAGCCACCTCGTGGCATATAAAGCATCTCATATCACTCAACATATCCTCACATATGGCCCTCGGCCTCACTCAGTCCATAAATCGTAACAATAGGCTAAGGGAACATAATCCAATCGAAAATAATCGAAATACATAAAAGATCCCAAAATTTGCAAAACTCGAGCCTTGGGACCATTTCTCGAAACTCAAAATTTTTTACATCAACGGGTTCCTTATCTCGTCACGAGTCTATACATTTCAAGAACTCTCAAATCCGATCTCAAATGGCCCTTCAAATTCTAATTTAAAATTTCAAAAACTCAAGCCCTAGTTCTTCCCATTTTAGCCAAGTTTCCATGAATTTCAAGGTTAATTTCATAATATAATCGTGTTTTTAGTTCATAGAACTTACCTCCAATCAATCCTCTTCGAAACCCTCTTCAATTTCCGCCCAAGAGCTCACAAAATGCTCTACAATGGTGGAAAAACAACTCAGACTCGCGGAGGAAATATTTTTAAAACCCTTCTGTCCAGCTGAAATTCCTTCTATGTGATCGCATCAGACTTTTTGCGATCGTGAAGCACAAAATCCCTGATCCAATTTTTTAATCCTATGCAATCGCGTATAAAGCCTTGCGATCGCAAGGCACAAAACTTTTAACCTACACTTATACCCGCGATCGCAATGAACAAATTTCTACTCAAATCCCAGATCAACTTCACACTATGCGATCATAAGCCTCCCTCTGGGATCGCATTGAACAACTAAACAAACCCCTCAAAATCCTCATATGCGATCATGTGCGATCGCAGAGAACAAAAATTCTCTGCAATAGCTTATGCAGTTTTCTACAACTTTTCCAAGTCCAAAACTCCCCGTTAGCCATAAAATAACCCAGGGACCTCAACCAAAAGCACCAACGCATCCAAAACCATCATTCAAACTTGCTTCAATCATCAAAACACCTCAAACAACACCAAAACTATCAAATTACATTGAATTCAAGCCTAAATTCTTCTAAAACTTCCGAAACACGCACTCGATAAAAAATCCAACCAAATCACCTCCGAATGACCTAATATTTTGGACACACCTCCCAAATCATGTAAGGAAGCTATAACAACTATCGAAATTCTATTCCGACCTCAGATCAAAATCTCACCTATCAACCTGAATTTGCCAAAATACTAACTTCGTCAAGTCAAGCCTATTTCTATATCGGACCTCCAAAACCACTTCCGATCACACTCCTAAGTCACAAACCATCCCCCGAAGCTAACCGAACCACCGAAAATTACATCCGAGCCTTTAACTCATAGGTCAACATCTAGTTGATTTTTTCTAAACTAAGCCTTCCTTAAAGAGACTAAGTGTCTCATTTCTTATCAAAACCACTCCAAACCAACTCGATCACATAAGATACAGATGATGAAGCATAAAAAAGCTGTAAATGGGGGAAACGAAGCGGTAACTCATGAGACGACGGGTCAGGTCATCACAATGATGTGCAAAAATAATAAAGAATTCACATGGGTAAATATTAAAGAGCTAGAAAGTTTTTTACGAATTCTCTTATGTTGTTTGTTTTTATTAATTAATAGACCAACTAAAATTGGGATTGAATCCTATGAATGCTAGAAATATCAAAGGTGAATATGAGCCCATTCACCAATCATGTATACCACATTAGATGCATCTATGATATGGTTACATGCACGATTATTTGTTAATCCACAATATGGTGTTTGCGAGGTAACTTGCTCAATAATTTGATTCAGTGCATAATTTCTAGATTTTTTTTTCAAGATAGTTTATCTTTATAAGTTTTTTTACATCACAATTGGTTTAGAAAAATAATTTATTGAGAGCCTCCACTTTATATCTAAATAATTATTTATGAGAATAAAATTCTGTATATCAGTTTGATATACGTTATATACAAAAGTACATTATATTCTCCCTTCACAAGTGGTTCAGGGTCAGGAATCAGATAATTCATCTTATTATTATTGATGTGCGGTGTATATTTTGATTAACACCATAACACACAAAGATGGGTTCTCAAAGTTGAGGAAACAAGTTAGTTTTCTTAATATGAGTGGGGGACACGATAAATAGTTAAGAAAAAGTTATATAGAATGAGTTATCATGTGTACATCTAGATCCTTGGATACGATAATATGAACTTCCAGTTCATAAAAGGATAATACATTTGCAATATATTGCAAAACATGCCAAACACATTTGGTGACCCAAAGAAACTAATTATATTTTCAGTGCAAATGCTCATATTAAATCCTTGAAGGACAAAGTCTATGGTACGCTTAAAGCGTACATACAAATTGGTTTCAAATAAACTTCTTGATAAAGAAGATGAACAAATGATCATAATAAATGAGGCAAGTGATTTAGAAGATCATATGGCATAACGCTTCATAAAATCTCAAGAGAGATTCAGGTACCTGAACATATGAATGAAGAGATCTCTATATTATGTCCATATGAAAATAAGAAAGCTGGAACCGATATAAATATTTGTCGACTACATCTGTAATAACGCTAAATATATACTGTGAGCACGTGATTTTTGCCCTACATGAGAATCACTCCCAGAAAATTCAAAAAATAAAATAGTTTTATGTTGAGCATGATTTTTGTGATTTTTGTGTTATTTTTATCTTACATTTGCATTTTTTGTGTGTGCGTGTTTATTTATTTAAATTAGTAAAATACAAAATACATACATCATGTTTTGCATTTTTTTAGTGTTTAATATCAAAATTATACGGTTTACATTTAAGTGATATGTAATTATGTGGGATGATTGTAGTAAAAATTAATTGTGTTATGAGTTAGTATATATATATATATATATATATATACATATATATACACACATATGTACATGATACACCATGGAATGTAGTATGGAAATCGGAATTGGGCCATAGCAAAACCAGGCCCAATGTAATTCAATACACCACCCAATTCCCTACCCAGCCAGCCCAACACCTCAGCCCAACCCGACCCGGTCCGAAATAATCAAACCCCCCTCTTTTCAATACACCATCATTTTTCATTACACAAAAACAAACCCTAATCCTAAACCCCCCCCCCCACCTCTCTTCTCTTCTCCTCCATAGCCGCCGCCTCAACCAACGACCAAACAACCTCCGGTCCTTCACCTCCACAACCACCCTCCATCGCCACAGTTCAACCAGTCACCACCAGTTTGCCGGCAGTATCCAAACGACCACCATCACCCTAACGTCCAGCCATGGACGACCACTGCCTCCACCTCATCGTCACAGCTTCTTGCTTGACGACCACCAGCCCCTCATAGCCGCCAGAACTTCACCAACAACCCTTGAAACTCGTCGTCCAAGCGACTCCATCCGACCAGCGCTTGAATTCAAAACAACAGACCTAAGAAGGATGGACGAAGGAGATGGGTACAGCAACAACGTATAAGGAGATTCGATGTTTGATTTTGGATTTAAATCCTACTGTTATTCGTACCATATTTCCTCTCGATCTTATGCTTTCAATTCTAGAAGCCATGGAATCCGATGGAGTTCCGATTGAGGTTTAATACACCATTAATTCGAGGTGCTGACTCGAGGTTCCATTTGAGGCTTTGTTGGTTGCTGTTGTTTCTCGTCGGATCGTCGGAATCAAGATTAGTGCATTTTTTTGGCTCAGCAGGTTCATTTCCGTATCGCTCTTCCTTATTTGAACTTGTTTGGATAATTTGAACTTTAGAATAGTTGTTTTTGCTTAATTTTCTCTCGAGTAAGTTCATATTCTGTGTCGATTGAATGCATCGAGTTACTTTTGTTGAAATCTTCATGTGAGTTTAAGGTGGTTGAAGATTCAGATTATCATTGTGTTTAGTACCTCCATATTATGGTTAGTCATCTGTTTCTGGTTGTTATTGAAAATTACTAAGGTGATGTTTGGTTTTCCTTGTTGTGATTTGTTTGTCTAGTTATCAGGAGATCTATTTGTTTTGTTACTGAAGCTTGGTGATCTGTTCAGTTGAATTAAGGAATCGGATTATTCAGTTGTTAAGAATTAGCTAAGTTCTCTTCATTAGATGAATTGGTTATAGGTGGGAAGAATAGTAATTTCAGTAGTTTTAGGGGTAATATGGAAATTGAAAACTTAAAGAATTATTTATGTTAAAGTATTTTATCCACTAAGCACTAATAACATTAAAAAGGGTATTGTTTAATACTTAGTGAGGAACAAGACATAGTGGCTTTGGAAGATGTTAAAAGAAGTAATTAAATATGTTGCCCATAACTTTTGAATTAATTAAGGAAAAGACAAGTGTTAGTGGGGAACCAAACAATAGGCATGGGAGTTAATATTAATACTATAATACACCCATGACTTTTGATTGAAACAAGAGGGGACAAGCATGTAAGCATGGGGAACCATTTAACTTGAATCAAGAAGTCATTTAGGGGGAGGGGTCTGTTTTGAGCTATAAAGATAGCATTAATCTGAAACAGTAAAGGGAGGAGGATATTCGAAAACATAGAGAGAAATATTCCTACACACACAGAGATATCTGGAGAAAGAATTTTGAACTAAAAATACAGTGAGAGTAGGGAAGATAGACAGACGAATAAACAAAATACACACACACATACACATTGTGTCACTGTTGCGTTGTTGGTTTGTTGCCGTTGTTCCTGTGTTTGCTGCCAGTGTTGCTGTTGTTGCTGTTGGTTTTGGTTGGGTCCTTTTACTACTGTTGGTATTGCTGTTCTGTGCTATTGCTGGGTGTATACTACTGTTGCTGTGGTTTCTACTGTGTCACTGCTGCTGAGTATTGCTGTTGTTGTATTGCTACTGCATTACTACTGCCGATTGCTCCTTTCCTTCTTCTTTGTCATCATCCAGGTACTTCTCCTGTCCATGTTGAACTAGAGAGACAGTGTAAACACTGCTCTGAAATCAAATGATGAACTGCAGTTTGGAGAGTTATACGAGTTTCTGTTGTTGCCGTGTAATTCGAATTGATTGATAATTGTATTCATTTGAAATTGTTGTAGTATGTTTAATCGAAAAGCTGAAGTCAAATTAATCGAACATTCTAGTTTCGACCTTTTGATAGCCTAGGATTTTAATCTCTGTTATTGGTTTAGTTCTGCCATGTTTAGCTAGATTAACACTAGTTTGTAGTAAAAGCATATATTATGTTAACAGTTTTCTTAATAAGCATGTGTTCCAGGTACAATTTAAAGAACCCTACAATTGAACTAAACAAGGCATAGCTATAAAACATAAAATACATCATTATGAGCAAAGAACCGAATTGGCGATTTAGATCAAATAATTAGAGTAATCACTCGAGGCATAGATTGTTAAAAGAGCAAAGTTAATAGATAGCTTTAGTTAGTTCATTTGCATCCTTGACCACGGGTAAGCAATACATTAGTGTAACCGTAAACAAAGCCTTAGTAACTTGTATAAAGAGTTAGATTGTGTATTTAAGTTTCATACAATTCCTTTTATATTGGATTCGAATTTAGGCCCAAAAAGAAAAGGCCATGCTGATAAAGAATCAGGTATAATGACAATTTAAAATAAAAGCTCCGATATATAAACTTAATTGGTAAATGTGATACTGGACTTTAAAGTAAATAGCAAGGTCCAAGTTAAATAGTTTTTGCTCTTCTCACTCAAACTAGCAATTGAATTCGGAATTTAAACTTGTACTCGTGAATTAATCAATCATTAGAGACAAAATAAATAGAAAATTTAGCTACTTAGGTATGACCTTTTGAGATGAGCCTCGCCGCATGGAATACACAATTGCGGGGCCCTCAAATTAATTGTTATAAAAATCTTAGATTCGGGAAGACCGTTTAGCAAATTTCACGGTCTTTTCCCAAAATTAATAAAGACGATAGACTCGTTAGGCACGATTTGTAAATAAATTACTTTCCTAAACACGGGTGTGCATTTATGTGACCCAAACCTTATTCTCGGCGAAACTGAAATACATTGAAGTCACAGGCGTACTGGTTGCGGTGTGACTTGAAATGTGTTTTCGTGGCGTCGCAATTCTTCTAAAAATAAAAGCGGAGCATTAAAAATACATAGTTAAAATATATAAAGAAATCAGATAAAAGCAAAAAGTGCAATTGAGCGACCGTGCTAAAACCACGGAATCCGGGAGTGCCTAACACCTTCTTCCGGGTTAACAGAGTTCCTTATCCAGTTTTCTAGTTTCGCAGACTATATTACAAAGTCATAAATTTCCTCGGTTCGGGATCAAATCGGTGACTTAGGACACCATTATCTTCCCAAGTGGCGACTCTGAATTTAATAAATTGATCCCGTCTCGATTGTCCTTTAATTGGAAAAACTCCCTCGCGCTCCCGGGTCTAAGAATTCGAGCTCAGTTAAATTGTTGTTTTGTCTATATCTGATTTTATTACATGTTTAATTAATGTGCTACATGTCTACCGCTTTGACACTAGTTGCACTGTATATACAAACTGTTATATGTTTACCGCTTTGATATTGCGTGAACTCTATATAAAACTGTGCCGAAAACCCTTCCCTTCTCACCCCCTGGGATGTGCTCACTGGTTGAGACTCCCTATTCTGTTAGTGTCATACCCCAAAATAATGAAGAGGCTCGGAAAGTTTCTAAGCCGGTTGGCCTTTTGGTTCCCGGAAAGGAGCTCCTTCCTCAACTCGAGTTGTCCGCTCGGGTACACAGTCTAGAACACATACCCAGGTTTTAAACTTAGAATAACGTGACTTCATGCCGGATCCCTAGTAGGAAACGCTTATTTGCATCACGTTGCATTTGACTTAGGGGACTCAACACAGGGGTTAGGTCCGTCTAGAACAGGTGACCCGGTAATCAAAGACCGAGCATATTATATGTTGCATTTATTTATCATGTATTATTATGATGATTGGTTAAATTTCTGAAAAAAAAAAAAAAAAAGGAATCGAATTTTGGAATAGAAAATATCAAAAATATTGATGAAATGCTGTCGAAAATTTGAAAATTTGAAAAATAGGAAGAGCAATTTTGTTGAAATAATTGGTCATAAAATAATCTGACCGAACTACGCAGGTTTGATTCTCACCACTAAGTGAGATACGTAGGCAACCCTCATCGGGTTCAACCACCCCTTTTAAAAAATCAAAAAAATATGTGTTTAATTTTGTCAATAAAATCAAAGTGATGCCGTTTTTGCAAATAACCGAATGTTCCAAAAGGACGCCGGAAGGCTGTTTTTTGCAAAAATAGCCACTTTGAATCATTTTTAATAATTTGCGGGCACATCCTTGAAATATTCCATGTGGAAATATTGCAAGGCCATAGCCGCAAAATCAAGTCCGGGTTCATACCCCGTTTGCAAGAATAACCAAAAAAAAAAAAATGTCAAATTTTTGATTTTGTTATAAATAAGTCGGGTGATGCTATTCTTGCTTAAAATAAGCCGAACGTCCCTCAAAAGACGCCGAAAGGCTGTTTTTGCAAGAATAGCCACTTTGGATTTTCTTAAATAATTTTGGACACAGCCTTGAAATATTCCCTCGCGGAAATGTCGAAAGGCTGTATCCGCAAAAAATTAAGTTTTGAGTCATCACTCAACTTTACAAAAATAACCACTTTATCAAACAAGCCATTACATGGCCGAAATTTTACTGAAATAGCTACATTTTTGCATTTGAACTTTTTCAGTCTTGTGTTGGCCTGTGTCGGTGCTGAATGATGCCCCATAGGCCCCAGTATTAAATATTGAATTTATATCTTCTTGATAAAATTTTGCAAAAAAGAGCCACTTTGTCTAAATAAGCCATTATATGGCCAATTTATGAAAATATTCTTGTGTTGGTTTATGGTGATGCCGAACGATGCCCCATGAGCCACGGGATAAAAAAAAAAAAAAAAATTAAGTTTATCTTTCTTAAATAAATTTTGCAAAAATAGTCATTTTGTCAATAAGCCATTATGTGGCCAATTTTGTAGAAATAGTCATAATTGACACCAAAAATATTCTTTTCTTGTAGAAATTTCCTACACAAGTTTGTAGTTGGAGTCGGCTTCTATAATTTTCCTTCAAAAAAAGAATCAGAAAAAAATCAAATAAACATTTCTTTATTTCTTGCATTAATTTGCAAGAACTACGCTCGGTCTGATTCATGCGGGGTCATGATACATAGGCAATCCACATAGGATTCGACCATAACCAAAAAAAAAAAAAAAAAAAGAAAAAAAAAGAGAAGAGAAAAAGAGAAAAATAGAAAAATAACAAAAACAATTTAGAAAATAAAGGAAAGTTGGGAAAGCACATATATGAGAAGCTGGAATGACGCATGAAACCTTTATTGTGTCCCTAATGTGCGTTTACCTACCTGTCTAATGGCCTAACGCTAACATGATGACTTCGCTTTGTTGTGTCCATTCTCAGAAAGGTGGTTGGTTGTGGTTTTAAAATAACTCTTCCCTGTAACACAAAGTCAGAGGACAATGGCAGAGAATCTCAAGACTGAGTGGGTTGACACCGATACCCGACAACAGCTGGTTGAACGGAACCACGGGTTAGTAGAAGAAGTCAAAATGCTGAGACAACATGTGGCTGACATGTATCGGGCGTGGATGGATGGAAAAGCACCACCCCCGCCACCACCTAGCTTCCTGGACTCTGTCCTTACCCGTACACTGAACCCGATGCCAGATGATCCCTCACACTCTCCATATATACCCACCTATCACAGCTTTTCCATCCACTCGAGTAGCTCAATTACTCGTCCCCCAACTATGTTTTCACAATGCTACTCCC
The DNA here is from genome assembly GCA_032618575.1 of Nicotiana noctiflora. Classification (NCBI taxonomy): domain Eukaryota; kingdom Viridiplantae; phylum Streptophyta; class Magnoliopsida; order Solanales; family Solanaceae; genus Nicotiana; species Nicotiana noctiflora. Next base: position 258,185 of record JASVEL010011786.1, on the reverse strand, counting down.
GTCCCCAACACCACTACTCTCCCCGGGACACCCAAAATCGTACTTCACCTTCCAGGTACCCAGCTCCACAAAAAGCCTACCAACCCCCACGAACATACCGGAAACCCCCCGGGTCAGGTTTCAGGCCAAATAAGGCGTTTAGGGAGGAGAGGTTGCTGAAGCGAGAAAAGGCGCTCACCCCTATCGGAGAATCCTATGCAAGTCTGTTTGAAAAGTTAAAACATGTCGGCCTGATTACGCCGCTCCCCGGATACACTCCCGATCCACGTGCAAGAAGCTTCGATCCTACTGCACGATGTGCATACCATTCCAATGTCAGAGGGCACGATATTGAGAGTTGCCGTACCTTGAAAAAGGAAATAGAAAGAATGATTCAAAAAGGGTGGCTGATTGTGATCAATGACGATGACAAGGAGCACACGAATCCTCTGAGAGGTGTATTGACTGAAGCTAAAAATATTGAAGCAGATGGCAGCCTCGGCAATATTGATGCGGAACTTAGTGGCTAAAATGTTGTGCTTGGTAATTAGGAAGATACTCCATCTTTTGGTCAGCTAGATGGAGCTTTGGTGGTTCGTTTTGTCGTCATTTCTGTTGTCCGAATTATTTTCAGGGTTTTCTTGTGGTCAAACCCTTTTGTCCTAGCAGTTTGCTTTGGTCTTGCCCAGTTTTGTTTCAGGGCTGTACTCTAGTTTGTTTAGTTTGTTTTGTCATTGAACCATTTCGTTATTAGTTTAATGAAGCTTTCGGTCTTTTGTTACTTCCGGTCATTTTATTTTGTTTAGTTCTTTTTACCCTTTAGATTTGTCTTGTGCTCAAACGCCGAATCTAGTGACACGACATGCGCACACATAATTGTGGCTTAATTCTAAAGGTTAATCATTAAGCAATTGGAAGATGATCGGGTTATCTAAAGGAAATAAAAACGATTTGAGACTATTTGGATCCTGAGTCATGTGAAACCGGGGCAAGTAAAAAGGAAACAATCAAAGGCAAGCTGGCCAAAATTGACATGGGGTCGTTCATAATGAGAGTGTTGCCCAACAATGCTTTAAAGATATGATGAATATTAATTGTGTTGTTTACGCTTGGCATGTTTTGAAGATTGGAATGACAAAGGCATTTTGTTCTGCTATCTAAACACTTTATCCATCGTCAACCCTTTGAGCCTTATTTTAAATTCTTTCATACCCCTCCTTCGAAATTAGTTGCAAAGACTAGACACACAAGTTTGAAAGGTAAGAGAAGAAAGGGATAAAAAAAAAAGTAAAGAAAAAGGAAAACAACAAAAAAAAAAGATAAAGAAAAGAAAAGAAAAATGTATGAAAAAAAAGAAATTTGAAAAAGAGGAATTGGGAACTACGTTTGACCTGATTCCTTAAAGAGGATACGTAGGCGCTTCACAGCTCGGTCATAGTGTAAATAAAGAAATAAAAATCCCCAAGCAAGAAACTGGGGCAATAAAAATTGTGTTTATGTAAGGAAAATATAGGATTCCGAAGGTTGTAATTTTGAACCCCATTTGTTTTATTTTGAGCCTTTAATACCTTTTCTTTCTAGCCATGTCCAAACCCACATTACGGTCCAAAGAAAGACCTTTTGACCAATCTTCAAAAGAGGCTGAGTTAGGAAAATGAGAGAAGTTTCATCGGGACATAACACTCTGATTCCCGGCAGAAAGACTCCGACCTCCAGCAGAAAATTGGAGAGTCTTAGCAGTAACACCACCAATCCCCAGCGGATAAGTAACACAAATGAGAGAGTCTTAGCGGTGAAAACCTTCACAGGCACCATAAGGCGATGAAAGCTGAGAGAAAAACCGAAATGAGAGAGTCTTGGTAGTGATAATCCCTCGGGCACTACAAGTCGAACGGAGATTGGAAATCAGATGGAAAGCCCCAAGCAAAGATTACAAAAGGCGGTTTAAAAACGGAATATAGGCTATATGTGCATGTCATGTCCATTAGAGTTGGAATCCACGTTTGATAGGTTTACTTTTTCTTTTTAGAGAGTCATCTTCCTTTTTGTCTTTTATTCTGTTTCCTTTTATCTTTCTTCTTTTTATCGAAAATTCCCCAATAGAGTCCGTTTGCAAGAAATGACTGCAAAATTTTCCATCAGCTTTCCAATTACGCAAGACGAGATTCTAATTGGTACACCCAAGTGGTATAAGTCAGGAAGGATCAAGCGCAAGGCCGGTGTCCAGAGGTATATTCCCGAGCAGTAGGAAAATGACAAAGGGAGGGATCGGTGTCAATAAGGATACCTCAAGGAAATGAGACTCAAAGGTCGGGAAATGCCCAGTCTTTAGATATGCCGCAAAAGGAGAGATATCCCAAGCAGAAAGGTATTTTCAGTGACAAGGGTGAACAAAGAAAATGGTTCACCAGTAAAACATGCAAGGTCTTCACGAAGGGTCACTATTATAGGAATTCGGGTGGTCAGTGGAAAACCACGTGGAAAGGTTCGCGAATAAAGAGCCGTCAAGAAAGGCGGGGAGCAAGAAAGGAGAAAACTATCCCCAGCATGAATATCATCAAATGATAACATCCCCGACAGGGTCTGATAATGAAACGCAGAGCAGGGAAAGAGGAGGAGAACCATCCCCAGCAGGAGCACCACAACCACCCACCACATTTTAAAACTAACCAATTTTTCTTTGATTTGAAACAGGAAAAAGAGGGGTTGTTGGCAGAAAAGCATGCCACGAAGAAGATTCTCAAACTGGGGCATAAAATTTTCTCCCGTTGCGAAAATTTTCTCGAAACCAAATACCCGATTGGGGAAAGAAGCCGGATAACGCGAGGAAATGATCTTTGAACCCGATTATCCCCAGCAGCTTTGAAAAAAAAAAAAAAATAACAACAAGTTATGATGGAGGAAATTATACTCCCAACAGACAAGACAAAACAAGGAAGGTCGCGTTCAGAAAGGCAAGAAGTCAGTATCATCCCCAGCAGTTCTCGGAAGAATGAAACATTGATTTCGAGATTTCTCCGGCAACATCATATCCTGCAAGTTTTTCAAGGGAGCAGAGCGCGAGTCCCGAAGGAGGTTTGGAAAGAGGAATAGGGATTCCCCGCCAGGGTAGTCCTCAGTCGTGAAATTTCAATCCCCAGCGAGCCCGGGAGAGAATAAAGGTTGAAAGAAGAAGAAAATGAGGAAGTAGAGGAGATTTTTCCCCAGCAGCATTATCCTCAGCAAGTAAGTAAACAATTCCAAAGATATCCCCAGCAATCAAGAAAAAATAACACGACCTGGGAGGAAAGCAATTCCGAAACAAGGTAATTCAGAAGAAAGGATGGGATAGAGTTTATAAGTTGATGTTGAAGTCAGGAGCCCGCCTGAAGAGAGGAATGGCGATTTATTTTCAAAAGATGTGGTCGAAGTCAGGAGCCCGCCTGAAGAGAGGAATGGCGTTTTAATTTGCTAAGATGTTGAAGTCAGGAGCCCGCCTGAAGAGAGGAATGGCGATTTATTTTCAAAAGATGTTGTTGAAGTCAGGAGCCCGCCTGAAGAGAGGAATGGCGATTTATTTTCAAAAGATGTTGTTGAAGTCAGGAGCCCGCCCGAAGAGAGGAATGGCGTTTAATTTTCAGAGTTGATGATTGAAGTCAGGAGCCCGCCTGAAGAGAGGAATGGCGAGTTATTTTCAAAAAGTGTTGTTGAAGTCGGGAGCCCGCCTGAAGAGAGGAATGGCATTTTATTTTTAAAAGATAATGTCGAAGTCAGGGAGCCCGCCTGAAGAATGGAGTGGCGATTTAGTTTTGAAGTCATAGTTAAAGTCAGGGAGCCCGCCTGAAGAATGGAGTGGCGATTTATTTTTGAATTTGGTTGAGGAAAGCGGTAGAGTGTAACGGAGATTTATTTTCAAAAGATGTGGTCGAAGTCAGGAGCCCGCCTGAAGAGATGAATGGCGTTTTAATTTGCTAAGATGTTGAAGTCAGGAGCCCGCCTGAAGAGAGGAATGGCGCTTAATTTTCAGAGTTGATGATTAAAGTCAGGAGCCCGCCTGAAGAGAGGAATGGCGTTTAATTTTCAGAGTTGTTGTTGAAGTCAGGAGCCCGCCTGAAGAGAGGAATGGCGATTTATTTTCAAAAGATGTTGAAGTCAGGAGCCCGCCTGAAGAGAGGAATGGCGATTTATTTTCAAAAGATGTTGTTGAAGTCAGGAGCCCGCCTGAAGAGAGGAATGGCGATTTATTTTCAAAAGATGTTGTTGAAGTCAGGAGCCCGCCCGAAGAGAGGAATGGCGTTTAATTTTCAGAGTTGATGATTGAAGTCAGGAGCCCGCCTGAAGAGAGGAATGGCGTTTATTTTCAAAAGATGTTGTTGAAGTCGGGAGCCCGCCCGAAGAGAGGAATGGCGATTTATTTTCAAAAAATGATGATTGAAGCCAGGAGCCCGCCTGAAGAGAGGAATTGCGTTTAATTTTCAGAATTGTTGTTGAAGTCATGAGCCCGCCTGAAGAGAGGAATGGCGATTTATTTTCAAAAGATGTTGTTGAAGTCAGGAGCCCGCCTGAAGAGAGGAATGGCGATTTATTTTCAAAAGATGTTGTCAAAGTCAGGAGCCCGCCTGAAGAGAGGAATGGCGTTTAATTTTCAGAGTTGTTGTTGAAGTCAGGAGCCCGCCTGAAGAGAGGAATGGCGCTTAATTTTCAAAGATGGTGATTAAAGTCAGGAGCCCGCCTGAAGAGAGGAATGGCGATTTATTTTCAAAAGATGATTGAAGTCAGGAGCCCGCCTGAAGAGAGGAATGGCGTTTAATTTTCAGAGTTGTTGTTGAAGTCAGGAGCCCGCCTGAAGAGAGGAATGGCGTTTAATTTTCAAAGATGTTGTTGAAGTCAGGAGCCCGCCTGAAGAGAGGAATGGCAATTTATTTTCAAAAGATGTTGTTGAAGTCAGGAGCCCGCCCGAAGAGAGGAATGGCGATTTATTTTCAAAAGATGTTGAAGTCAGGAGCCCGCCTGAAGAGAGGAATGGCGATTTATTTTCAAAAGATGTTGAAGTCAGGAGCCCGCCTGAAGAATGGAGTGGCAATTTACTTTCGAAGTTGTGTGAGGAAAGCAGTAGAGTATAACAGAGATCCCCAGCATGAATTCAAGTTCAAAATCAGAAGGAAGGCAACAAGGATCAGAAAGATAGATTCAGACTTCGAAGGAGAATAGTTCGAAGATCACAAGGAAGGGACCAACGGTCGGAGTTCGGCAATCAAGATAGGCCGAAACAACAATTGTCAGAAGAGAAGAAGCAACAGAAGGAACATCAAGTCAGACAGAATAGCAAGGGACATCGGAAAGTCGAGATGAAGAGATAGATGAGATTTCGCAATGCTGTAACTTAGTCTAGCTTCTTATTTTCTTTAGCACGATGTAATAAGGAGGTCAGTTAAGCAGTGGCAATAGCAGCAACAACAGTAACAGCAAGATCGCAGCAATCATGGTAGTCCCAGCTACCAAAACTTCCCGAACTACATTGACCTGATTCCCTTTTAGCCAAGGGATATGTAGGAGACCTTTGAAGCGAAGGTTCGGTCAAACTTTTCCAAAAAATGCTTCACACGGGGTGCTCGAACAGGCAAAAATCGCTCGTATCCGCTCACTTATCTTTGCACGAAAACTCCTCATGTTTACGCGCAAAGAGGGGCAGCTGTGAGCACGTGATTTTTGCCCTACATGAGAATCACTCCCAGAAAATTCAAAAATAAAATAGTTTTATGTCGAGCATGATTTTTGTGATTTTTGTGTTATTTTTATCTTACATTTGCATTTTTGTGTGTGCGTGTTTATTTATTTAAATTAGTAAAATACAAAATATATACATCATGTTTTGCATTTTTTTAGTGTTTAATATCAAAATTATACGATTTACATTTAAGTGATATGTAATTATGTGGGATGATTGTAGTAAAAATTAATTGTGTTATGAGTTAGTATATATATATATATATATATATATATATATATATATATATATATATATATATATATATATATATACACATATGTATATGATACACCATGGAATGTAGTATGGAAATCGGAATTGGGCCATAGCAAAACCAGGCCCAATGTAATTCAATACACCACCCAATTCCCTACCCAGCCAGCCCAACACCTCAGCCCAACCCGACCCGGTCCGAAATAATCAAACCCCCCTCTTTTCAATACACCATCATTTTTCATTACACAAAAACAAACCCTAATCCTAAACCCCCCCCCCCCACCTCTCTTCTCTTCTCCTCCATAGCCGCCGCCTCAACCAACGACCAAACAACCTCCGGTCCTTCACCTCCACAACCACCCTCCATCGCCACAGTTCAACCAGTCACCACCAGTTTGCCGGCAGTATCCAAACGACCACCATCACCCTAACGTCCAGCCATGGACGACCACTGCCTCCACCTCATCGTCACAGCTTCTTGCTTGACGACCACCAGCCCCTCATAGCCGCCAGAACTTCACCAACAACCCTTGAAACTCGTCGTCCAAGCGACTCCATCCGACCAGCGCTTGAATTCAAAACAACAGACCTAAGAAGGATGGACGAAGGATATGGGTACAGCAACAACGTATAAGGAGATTCGATGTTTGATTTTGGATTTAAATCCTACTGTTATTCGTACCATATTTCCTCTCGATCTTATGCTTTCAATTCTAGAAGCCATGGAATCCGATGGAGTTCCGATTGAGGTTTAATACACCATTAATTCGAGGTGCTGACTCGAGGTTCCATTTGAGGCTTTGTTGGTTGCTGTTGTTTCTCGTCGGATCGTCGGAATCAAGATTAGTGCATTTTTTTTGGCTCAGCAGGTTCATTTCCGTATCGCTCTTCCTTATTTGAACTTGTTTGGATAATTTGAACTTTAGAATAGTTGTTTTTGCTTAATTTTCTCTCGAGTAAGTTCATATTCTGTGTCGATTGAATGCATCGAGTTACTTTTGTTGAAATCTTCATGTGAGTTTAAGGTGGTTGAAGATTCAGATTATCATTGTGTTTAGTACCTCCATATTATGGTTAGTCATCTGTTTCTGGTTGTTATTGAAAATTACTAAGGTGATGTTTGGTTTTCCTTGTTGTGATTTGAAAATGTTGGTTTATGTTTTAGTCAACAATGGCATGCTGAAAATGTTGGTTTAGATTTAGTCAACAATGGCATGCAATTGGAAGAGTTGGTGGAAAGAGTTGGCATGAATGCTAGGAGGAAGCTTCTCCTTTGATGTCACCCATGACATCAAGAGGAGGTAGTTTGATGTCACCAATGACATCAAGAGGAGTTCCTTACCCCTATAAATAGATGCACTCTTTCATTTGTAGAAACCATCCCAAAAACAATACAATATATTGTTGTGAGTAGAGAGTTAAGAGAGAAATTCTCTTAAGTGTAATTGGGAAATCTCCCCTTCCTTTGTAAATAATAGTAAGGCAATTGTTCTCTGGTGGACGTAGGATTATTTTGATCCGAACCACGTTAAATCTTGTGTTCTTTTTTTTACGTTTCCGCTAACAATTGGTATCAGAGCGACAGGATTCTATAACGATCCAAGGAGGAAGAACAAGCAAAGATGAGTTCCATGAAGTTTGAAATTGATAGATTCAATGGACGCAACAACTTCAACATCCGGAAGATCCAGATGATGGCGTTACTATGGAGGGAAGGTTCAATCCATGCTATTGACGGAAAGTATCCTAAGGATATATCAGCTCCCGACATGGAGAAGATTGAAGGGGATGCATTGAGTGCAATCCAACTATCGCTTGCACCTAACGTGCTTTGTGAAGTGAGTACAGGTACCGAAGAGACGGCCAAACAGTTATGGGAAAAGCTAGAAGGGCTATACCAAGACCGATCAGTGACAACAAGGATGTTGTTACAACTGCGTCTTCACACATTTAAGATGGGGTCAGGTACTTCGTTACAAGATCATTTAGATGCGTTCAATAAACTTGTCATGGACTTACAGATTGCAGGAATTGAAAGGGAGGAGGAGACGCTTGCATGTGCTTTGCTATTTTCATCGACTTCAGGATATCGTGATATTGAGAATTCAATGATGTATAGCAAGGAGCCTATCAAGCTTGAGCAAGTGCGGCAAGCACTTAACTCTAGTGATGTGCGGAGACACATCGAAGGAGACAGAGATGACCAGGCAAGTGGGCTCTTTGTGAGAGGCCGGACTAGCCAACAAGGAAAGAGCAAATCAAAGTACAGATCAAAGTCTCATGTGAACAAGAAGAATACAGAGTGTTGGGGTTGTGGCAAGAAGGGGCACTTCGAACGAGATTGCCCAATGTCAAAGTCCAAAGAAAAAGCGAGTGCATCTACGGTTGAACAGGTACATGATTTTGATAATGATTATGTACTAACAACATCGTGTAATAAAAGTAATTATGGAAACAAATGGGTGTTAGACTCTGCTTGTACTCTGCATATGACGTTCCGAAAAGATTGGTTTAGCAACTATGAGAAAAGTGGAGGAACCGTAGTAATGGGCAATAATGCAACTTGTGCAATAGTTGGCATTGGCTCAGTTCGAGTTCGCTGCCATGATGGAGTCGTGAGGACTATTACACAAGTCCGTCATGTTCCTGATCTGAAGAAGAATTTGATCTCCTTGGGTACTCTGGATGAACAAGGCTACAGGTACATGAGCGAAGCAGGAACTATGAAGGTGACTAAAGGTTCTTTAGTCATGCTGAAAGGCAAGCCGGAGAACGGCCTTTACACATTGGCCGGAAGCACCATTGTTGGCTCTGCAAATGCATCTACAGTGCAGTTATCTAACGATGACAAGGCAAGATTATGGCACATGAGACTGGGTCATATGAGCGCACGTGGACTGGAGATGCTGAGCAATCGTAACCTTTTGGAAGGTGAGAAGATCAGCACACTTGACTTCTGTGAGCATTGTGTTCTAGGGAAGCAGAAGAAGGTCAGCTTCAGCACTGGCACACACAAGACAAGAGGAGTGCTAGACTACATCCATTCAGATTTATGGGGTCCCTCTAAACTTCCATCGAAGGGCGGAAAGAGGTATCTTCTCACTTTTATTGATGATTTCTCACGAAAGGTTTGGGTGTATTTTTGAAGGCAAAAAGTGATGCTTTTGAAGCATTTAAAGAGTGGAAGGTTTTGGTTGAAAATCAAATGGAGCGGAAAATCAAGTATCTTCGCACAAACAATGGCTTGGAGTTTTGCAATGAAGAGTTTAATGAATTATGCAAGGTTCATGGGATCTCAAGACATAGGACTGTCAGGCATACCCCACAGCGGAATGGAGTTGCCGAAAGAATGAACAGAACTCTTCTTGAAAAGGCTCGTTGTATGCTCGTACAAGCCAAAATGTCCAAAGTATTTTGGTCTGAAGCAGTTCACACTACTGCTCATATTGTCAATCGATCTCCAGCATCGGCGATTGACTTTAAGACTCCGAATGAGGTATGGTCAGGTGAACCCTCTAACTATTCATACTTACGAGTATTTGGGTGTCCAACTTATTATCACGTTAATGAAGGAAAGCTTGAACCAAGGGCTAAGAAGGCCATATTCGTAGGGTATGTAGATGGAGTAAAAGGGTACAAACTTTGGTGTTTATCTTTACTCAAATTTATAGTTAGTAGAGATGTCACCTTTGATGAATCCTCTATACTTGATCCCCGTAAAGTTTCCGTGGAGTTTTCAGGAAACAAGAACAACGAGCAGGTGGAGCCTCCGGTGGTGCTTGCCAAGGAAAAGGATCAAGAGACTCAAGTTAAAGATGAGTCGGAAGATGTAGATCTTGAAGAACTTGCTGTCAATGAACCATACACAATTGCGAAGGGGAGGGAGAAGAGGCAAACACGAGAACCGGAACGCCTAATAAATCAAGCAAACTTGATTGCATATGCGTTCGTAGCTGCACAAGAAGAGATTAAGGATCTGGAGCCCTCCTCGTATATTGAAGCAACTTCTTGCAAGGATGCTGCACAATGGCAGTTAGCCATGACAGAAGAGATGGAGTCACTTCACAAGAATCAGACATGTGTCTTAGTGAAAAGACAAAAGGGGAAGAGGACAGTTGGATGCAAGTGGATCTACAGAAAGAAAGAAGGAATTCCCGAAGTGGAAGATGCTAGGTTTAAGGCGAGATTGGTTGCAAAAGGTTTCAGTCAGAAGGAGGGAATTGACTACAATGAAATTTTCTCTCCAATCGTGAAGCATAGCTCAATTCGCGTTCTACTAGCATTGGTTGCACAATTTGACTTGGAGCTTCAACAGCTTGATGTCAAAACTGCTTTCTTACACGGTGATCTAGAAGAGACAATCTATATGGATCAGGCCTGAAGGTTTCCTAGCCGAAGGAAAAGAAAATCATGTATGCCAACTAAAGAAGTCTTTGTATGGTTTGAAGCAATCCCCTAGACAGTGGTACAAAAGGTTTGATGCATTCATGACTACACATGAATTCTCAAGGAGTGCATTTGATAGCTGTGTGTATCACAAGAAGATGTCCGGTAACTCAATGATTTATTTATTGTTGTATGTTGATGATATGCTTATTGCTGCTAACAACATTACAGAGATAAATGCTTTGAAGAAACTGTTGAGTAAGGAATTTGACATGAAGGATTTAGGAGCCGCAAAGAAAATCCTTGGTATGGAGATTTCAAGAGAAGACGGTGTTGTACATCTTTCTCAGAAGAGGTATATTGAAAGGATTCTCGAGAGATTCAATATGCATACGTGCAAGCCTGTAAGTACACCATTAACTCCTCATTTTAAACTTTCAGAGTTACAAATGCCTCACTCCGAGGATGAGGTGGAGCATATGTCAAAGATTCCTTATGCCAGTGCAGTTGGTAGCATTATGTATGCTATGGTATGCACACGTCCAGATATTGCTCAATCTGTAAGTGTGGTAAGTAGATACATGTCCATCCCAGGAAAGAGGCATTGGGAAGCTGTTAAATGGATATTGAGATATCTCAAAGGAGCTTTTGATGTTGGTCTAACCTTTCGAAAAAGGGATGGAGGTATTTCAATTCTCGGTTATGTGGATTCTGACTATGCAGGAGATCTTGACCGAAGAAGGTCCACAACTGGATACATCTTTACCCTCGTTGGCAGTGCCGTTAGTTGGAAGTCGACTCTGCAGTCGATTGTCGCTTTGTCTACGACAGAAGCAGAATACATGGCAGCAACGGAGGCGGTGAAGGAAGCTATCTGGTTAAAAGGTTTAGTGGCGGAATTGTGTTTGGTTCAGCTGGAAACAACTCTTAGATGTGATAGTCAGAGTGTTATTCATCTAATGAAAAATCAAAGATTTCATGAGCGCACTAAACACATTGATGTCGGATTTCATTTCCTTTGAGATGTTGTTGAAGAGGGAACTATCAAGGTCGTGAAGGTTATCACAGCCGATAATGCTGCAGATATGTTGACCAAGATAGTCCTGCTCGCTAAGTTTGCACACTGCAAAGACTTGGCGGGGGTGTGCATCAACTAGATGCAACTCCGAAGAGAACAATTGTTAGGTGGAAGTGGTATGTTCAACCATGGTTTGATTCTTCTTGTTTCTTACAACGTGATTGCCCAGTAAGCTTAGAAGTTTTGGCCAGAGTTGTTCACACGCACACTCAAAACGCAAACCAAGGTGGAGATTGAAAATGTTGGTTTATGTTTTAGTCAACAATGGCATGCTGAAAATGTTGGTTTAGATTTAGTCAACAATGGCATGCAATTGGAAGAGTTGGTGGAAAGAGTTGGCATGAATGCTAGGAGGAAGCTTCCTCCTTTGATGTCACCCATGACATCAAGAAGAGGTAGTTTGATGTCACCAATGACATCAAGAGGAGTTCCTTACCCCTATAAATAGATGCACTCTTTCATTTGTAGAAACCATCCCAAAAACAATACAATATATTGTTGTGAGTAGAGAGTTAAGAGAGAAATTCTCTTAAGTGTAATTGGGAAATCTCCCCTTCCTTTGTAAATAATAGTAAGGCAATTGTTCTCTGGTGGACGTAGGATTATTTTGATCCGAACCACGTTAAATCTTGTGTTCTTTCTTTTACGTTTCCGCTAACATGATTTGTTTGTCTAGTTATCAGGAGATCTATTTGTTTTGTTACTGAAGCTTGGTGATCTGTTCAGTTGAATTAAGGAATCGGATTATTCAGTTGTTAAGAATTAGCTAAGTTCTCTTCATTAGATGAATTGGTTATAGGTGGGAAGAATAGTAATTTCAGTAGTTTTAGGGGTAATATGGAAATTGAAAACTTAAAGAATTATTTATGTTAAAGTATTTTATCCACTAAGCACTAATAACATTAAAAGGGGTATTGTTTAATACTTAGTGAGGAACAAGACATAGTGGCTTTGGAAGATGTTAAAAGAAGTAATTAAATATGTTGCCCATAACTTTTGAATTAATTAAGGAAAAGACAAGTGTTAGTGGGGAACCAAACAATAGGCATGGGAGTTAATATTAATACTATAATACACCCATGACTTTTGATTGAAACAAGAGGGGACAAGCATGTAAGCATGGAGAACCATTTAACTTGCATCAAGAAGTCATTTAGGGGGAGGGGTCTGTTTTGAGCTATAAAGATAGCATTAATCTGAAACAGTAAAGGGAGGAGGATATTTGAAAACATAGAGAGAAATATTCCTACACACACAGAGATATCTGGAGAAAGAATTTTGAACTAAAAATACAGTGAGAGTAGGGAAGATAGACAGACGAATAAACAAAATACACACACACATACACATTGTGTCACTGTTGCATTGTTGGTTTGTTGTTGTTGCTCTTGTGAAAGTTTGGCTAGCTCAACTGCAGGGTGTGGATGGTGTGGAAAGAGCAATTCGTCGAAATTCCTTAACTTTGGATATCATGGTTAGATCATTTTTGACTGTTTGGCTTTAAAATAATAGGCCGAGTGTTGTTGTTGTTGTATAGTAATAGTAAGGTAGTGAATAGGGTATGCCTTCTTCTTTGTCATCATCCAGGTACTTCTCATGTCCATGTTGAACTAGAGAGACAATGTAAACACTGCTCTGAAATCAAATGATGAACTGCAGTTTGGAGAGTTATACGAGTTTCTGTTGTTGCCGTGTAATTCGAATTGATTGATAATTGTATTCATTTGAAATTGTTGTAGTATGTTTAATCGAAAAGCTGAAGTCAAATTAATCGAACATTCTAGTTTCGACCTTTTGATAGCCTAGGATTTTAATCTCTGTTATTGGTTTAGTTCTGCCATGTTTAGCTAGATTAACACTAGTTTGTAGTAAAAGCATATATTATGTTAACAGTTTTCTTAATAAGCATGTGTTCCAGGTACAATTTAAAGAACCCTACAATTGAACTAAACAAGGCATAGCTATAAAACATAAAATACATCATTATGAGCAAAGAACCGAATTGGCGATTTAGATCAAATAATTAGAGTAATCACTCGAGGCATAGATTGTTAAAAGAGCAAAGTTAATAGATAGCTTTAGTTAGTTCATTTGCATCCTTGACCATGGGTAAGCAATACATTAGTGTAACTCGTAAACAAAGCCTTAGTAACTTGTATAAAGAGTTAGATTGTGTATTTAAGTTTCATACAATTCCTTTTATATTGGATTCGAATTTAGGCCCAAAAAGAAAAGGCCATGCTGATAAAGAATCAGGTATAATGACAATTTAAAATAAAAGCTCCGATATATAAACTTAATTGGTAAATGTGATACTGGACTTTAAAGTAAATAGCAAGGTCCAAGTTAAATAGTTTTTGCTCTTCTCACTCAAACTAGCAATTGAATTCGGAATTTAAACTTGTACTCGTGAATTAATCAATCATTAGAGACAAAATAAATAGAAAATTTAGCTACTTAGGTATGACCTTTTGAGATGAGCCTCGCCGCATGGAATACACAATTGCGGGGCCCTCAAATTAATTGTTATAAAAATCTTAGATTCGGGAAGACCGTTTAGCAAATTTCACGGTCTTTTCCCAAAATTAATAAAGACGATAGACTCGTTAGGCACGATTTGTAAATAAATTACTTTCCTAAACACGGGTGTGCATTTATGTGACCCAAACCTTATTCTCGGCGAAACTGAAATACATTGAAGTCACAGGCGTACTGGTTGCGGTGTGACTCGAAATGTATTTTCGTGACGTCGCAATTCTTCTAAAAATAAAAGCGGAGCATTAAAAATACATAGTTAAAATATATAAAGAAATCGGATAAAAGCAAAAAGTACAGTTGAGCGACCGTGCTAAAACCACGGAATCCGGGAGTGCCTAACACCTTCTTCCGGGTTAACAGAGTTCCTTATCCAGTTTTCTAGTTTCGCAGACTATATTACAAAGTCATAAATTTCCTCGGTTCGGGATCAAACCGGTGACTTGGGACACCATTATTTTCCCAAGTGGCGACTCCGAATTTAATAAATTGATCCCGTCTCGATTGTCCTTTAATTGGAAAAACTCCCTTGCGCTCCCGCGGGTGCGGAAAATGGAGGTGTGACATATACGAGGATCTTAAGTCTAGAGAAACAATTCAAGTATAATTGGTTTGATATGAAAGACATGTTATTTTGGACATGTAGTTCAAACACTTGAAAATATAAAATCAATGGTATGTATAATCAGTTTTCGATAACTTATATGTCTAGCAAGTCATGAAGATTTGATATGCATCCGAAGTCTCTTCAGATGGCTTATATGACTTAACTTATGTGACAATCCATAAAGGATTTAAGTTGCTTGAAGCATATACATTTCTTGATCGTGAAGTACCACTTCCTCAGTGCAATTTATGCAGAAATGTATCTTGCTGTAACTATGTGCATGATAATATGATAGCAAGAGTTTTCACCTCTATGTGAAGATATTGAACTGACGATTTCAACAAAATCATACGAAGACAATACATCTATTAGGGATGATGATTTCAAGTTGAAACAAATTTGTTCAAGCTAATATGGCTGCTTTATTTATCAAATCTCTACCAAAGATAATTTGAAGATAGTGCACAAGATTGAAATGTAAATGCTTAAAGATGTGAATTGATGCTCTCATCAGGGGGAGTTAATACGTGTTGTACTCTTTTCCCTTACAACATTTGTCCCACTGGATTTTCCTTGCAAGGTATTAACGAGCCAACTAAAAGGCGTATTGTTAGATATATGTACTCTTTTCCTTTTTTAGATTTTTTTCCACTGAGTTTTATTTTATTTAAGGTTTTGACGAGGCACATTATCGGTTGAATAAACATTCAAGGGAGAGTGTTATAAATAGAATTCTATTTAAGGTGAATTTCTATATTTCGGAGAGATCTTAGGATTTGTTACTTGGTGACTAAGTCACTTTCTCTCTATAAATAGAGGGTTTTATTCATTTGTAATTCATCATAAATTCAATAAGAATTCCCCCCCCCCCCTTCTCTGCAATTTTGCTCTTGTTCTTTCATTATTTTCATAACAGTTTGACTTTTCTTATTTTAAAATTTTACTAAGCCAATGGTGATTTTCCAACGAACAAAATTATCAATTAGCTTTTGTGGTGTTTGATTGATGAAAATATAGTTATCTTTTTGTTCTTTGTTTTCGTTATAGAAATGAACATATATTTCATCCTATTAATCTTATTCATTAGCAATTAATAAGAGTCAGTTTGAGCTTAAACAGTTAAATGAAACTTTAAGGCATACTAAAATTTACACTTTACAGACCAATAAATTAAAGTAAGATAAAAACGTTTTAAAGACAATTTACAAATAGATTTAAATCACAACAGAGATATTCTAATGACAAATATTAATTTATCTACAATCTAAGCTAAACTAGGTTACAGAAAGAAGAAGAATACTGCTATATCCAACTTCCAAGGCAATAAAGTCAAGCACAATTACATATATAGCTACATGTAAATGGATTAATTAAACTTATACACATTAACTCTACAAAGATTTTCTACACAATTAAGTAAATGTATTATCAGTGGCGGACCTACATAAACGTTACTCGTGCGTGGTCACCCCCACACACTAAACAATGGCAGCTTATTGCACTAAATTTCCGCTATGCGGAGTTTAGGGAAGGATCAGAACTTAAGGGTCTATTGTATGCAGTCTTAACCTGCATTTCCGCAAGAAGCTATTTCCTTGGCTTTTTAAATTAAAGACTAATAATAATATACAAAGTTATTGATTAAGCACCCAACTTTAGCAAGTAATGTTAGATTAGAGACAGTTGAGCACCCACGACGTTAAAATTCCAGATTATTTTTTTTATGTAGGTCCATCTGCATGACCAACACCAGGGCTGTGGCCTGGACCTCCTTCTGTTAACATATCATCAATAGCAGCAATTGGGCTTGGTTTATGATCTTCTTCTGAAACATTATTGACATGCATATTGTTATGATCACGAACAAAGTTGAAATTCTCCACTTTTCTTTGGCTATTTTCTCCATTGCTAATTGTGAAGCTATTCTTCTTCTCTGTTTTCAAGACTCTTCCTTCACTCAATAAAGTCTCATAGGAGATTATTATTAATGTTAGGAAGAGAATACAAGCATACACCACTTTTGCTTCAGCCATTTCCCTACAGAAATTGCTCTCTTTCTCTCTCTCTCACTCACTCACTATTCTTGATTTGGTGGGTAGGAAACTTGTAGATGATGCTCCTTTCCTTTGAGGTATT
This sequence comes from Nicotiana noctiflora, assembly GCA_032618575.1. Taxonomy (NCBI): domain Eukaryota; kingdom Viridiplantae; phylum Streptophyta; class Magnoliopsida; order Solanales; family Solanaceae; genus Nicotiana; species Nicotiana noctiflora. Next base: position 241,499 of record JASVEL010011786.1, on the reverse strand, counting down.
TATAAAGGTATGGACAGGGGCGGATTCAGAATTTAAATTTTATGTATTTATAATTTAAAGTTTTTAGTATTAAACCTATTATAATTTTTTGTTATGAGTTCATATCTACTATTTTTGTAATTTTAATAAATTTTTACTTTGTGACGAAACTATGAGTGCAATTGAACCTGTCAACAATACACAACATACGCATCTGGGCAGGGGGCTATAGTCTTAAGAGCCAAGGAGCTTTTGGAAAACATTACTTCCTCCGTCCCAACTTACGTGTACATGTTTGATTGGGCACGAAGTTTAATAAAACGTAAAGACTTTTGAAATTTGTGGTGCTGAACAAGTCCAAATGGGACCAGAGTATTTGTATGATTATAAAGCATCTCATTAACGGTAGAGTCGTAAGTTTAAGCTAAATTATTATCAAATTTAGAAAAAGTACATTTTTTTTTGAACGGACCAAAAAAGAAATATGTTCACATAAATTGAAATAGAGGGAGGAAAAAAAAGAATTGATGAATTGAAGCGGCAAATGGTTTGACCTAGTAAAAACGGGTCAAATTAATTAATGTGTCATGGCTCAATCCATGCAACAAGACCCAATCTCCTATCCTTTTTTTGGGGGGTAAAATTCTTCTAAATTTACATATTTCTCCATCTCCATAAATTTGATTTTGTATGTTCCGATTTGGATTACATGTTTAATTTGATCCACCTAGTTATACTATTTTGACGAGTTCTGACCCAGTATAGTTCAATAGGTAAATTCGGGTTCAACCGGTTAATTAGTCAATTAGTCTAAATAATAAACGAGGCGTAACCTAACTCATTTATACTTGGACAAGTTGAATAGATTATATTACTGATCAGTTGATTTTGCAACCACAACTCATGATTTTATATATATTTTTTGTAGTGGTTCCTAGATTCTATGAAATGGATCTCTAAAAGTTTCAGGGGAAACAGAGATTATTCGAAATGGAACTTTGCCACCACATATGAAATAACCACTGATAATACAAAAGGTGTCCAATTGAATATATAATCTAACTTTATCTCCTTTTTCTCTTCTTCCAATAGATTTTATTTTTGTAATACAGTATTATATTGTCAGCTTTCCTTGTACTAATTTTACATTTGCAAGCTACCCTCCCTAGCTAATTGACTTGTTTTACTGTCCAATTCGGACCAATACAAATAAAATAGTAATGTTGTGCATGTAACAATGACCATTCCTCCCCCTCCCCCCTCCCCCCCAAAAAAAGGGTAATGTACTCGTATTACGGGTGTACATAGGTCAGATTGGTTCGGATTTTATAATTATTAAACCAAATTAATTGTGCTGGGTTATTATTTCTAAAGACTAAACCAAACCAATAAAACTCGTGTTTTTCATCTCGATTTTTCGGGTTATTCGAATTTTTTTGGGTTTTTTTTTCGGTAAAATATTCATTGAACAAAATATGTAACTTGTGCTCAAAAATATTTCGTTAATCTTAGTAAGATACAACTATATAAGATATTTTTCAAAAAAAATATAAAATATGAAATGTGTCATGGCATTATCCTAAAATATTCAACAACAAAGATAATAAAATTATGTAATATAACTATTGCTAATCAAAAAGCCATAATAAAAATAAACTTAATCAAAAAGTACTAATAAGGGGGTGCTATTTATATGACTAAACAATAAAGAAAAAATAAAAATAGGCTATGCATTTTTATCTAAATTATTGCAAAACAAAATATAGATATTCAATACACTGGCATTCATAGTATTGAATTAAGCTTCTTCGTTAGCATTAGTATGGATTTAATTTTGGTTTAGGCTTTTGTTTGCATTATTTAAGTTACTAATATTAATGGCCATATAACTTCTTGGAACATTCAAAAGTTCTAAGTCCAACCTTGAAATAACACCTTAAAAGATAAAAATATGAATAATTTTTAATATATATATATATATATATATATATATATATATATAATTACATCACATTAAGTATATTTATATATTAAATATATCTAAAACTTCTATATATGTAATGTGAGGTTGGTTTGATTTCGGTTTGGCTTTCTTTAGTTACAACCAAAGGAAACCACTTATGGTTAGGTTTTTCTCCCAACATCAAATCAAACCATAATCCGATTTTTTTCCTCGCTTTGATTTGGATTATCGGGTTGGTGCGATTTGTCGGCTTCCTTTGTACTCCCCTATATCCCTAACTAGTATAATTGAGATTTTTTTTTTAAAATTTTTAACTAGAAATCTTAGGTTTAAACCCTAACAATAAATAACTTCCAGTAAACAAAAAGCGTTTTACCTCCTTAGTGGACCTACTCGACGCAAAACCAGTTTGTGCCAGCCAGTGTTGGATACGGGATGATTTAACGTAAAACAAAAAAAAAAACATTTAAAAGAAAGTTTCTATTATTGGTAACTGGGTTCAATAATTCAGATCATATTGCCTGTTTGTTAATGGAGCCAACGGCCGCAATGTCAAGTTGTGGGAGTGCAAATAATTTAGGGCAAAAGTACATAGGATAGAAAAGAGGTACAAGTAAAGGAGTATGTTGTATCACTAAAGGATGTGGTGCAGTGGATGACTGGTCTTCCCTTAACCAGAGGTCTCGGGTTCGAGCCCTGAGTATGGAAAAATCTTTGGTAGGGAGCCCTTTCCCCCGAAAGGGGCCCTACGCGGTGCGATCTGGATATAACCGGACACCGAATGAGAAAAAAAAGGAGTATGTTGTTGTTGGTGTTTTGATCAAGTTGTTCAAGTTTTAGACGTTAGTGTTGAGCTTACTAATACTAGAAACCCCCACTAACTTGCATTGAGAGAGACATTTCTGGTACAACTCCAATATATAGGGCCTATTTCGTTAAATTTTTGCCTGCACAAATAGTATGTCCACCATACTAGTACAATCCTTTTCCATGTGCTCATATAGTCAAGTTGGCTCCTCTTCTTTCTTTTCATACGATATTCAATATTCTTATTAGGCAAGATTAAATTTGATTTGGCATCGTAAAATTTCACATTAAGGATAAAATTTTCCGAACAAAAATGATGTCATATTTAGAGCTCGAAATCTTGAGATTGCTGATTAAGGAAGAACGAGTATACATCATTGGACCACAATCTTTGTTGGTTGTCAAGTCTGTTCATGCACCCACGAGTCAAAGGTCCTTTAAGTATGAGTGTACAAAAAAAACCGATAAACCGTACCAAACAGCTAATCCGAATCAAATCGGAAAGAAAAAACTCGATCACGTGTTGACTTGACTTGGTTTGGTGTTGGAAAAAATAATCCGGCCATAATTGGTTTGTTTGGTTTTAACTAAAAAAAGTCAAAGCGAAACCAAACCAACCCGATATTATATTTATTCAATTTTTACAAATATTTCATACATATAAATATTTATTTTTAATACAATTTATAAATATTTCTTAAACTTTTTCACAGTTTTTATCTTTAAACATATTATTTCAAGTTTGGAATTAACATTCTTGAATGGTCCAATAAATTTTATAGTTCATAAAGGTAATAATTCAAATAAACTTCACATCAATATTAATGCTGACAAAGAAAATTCAATTCAACATTAGAAATGGGGATATCTATTTTTTAGTTTTGCATTGTTTATATTCAAAATGCATAACTTAGTTTATCTTTTTCTCTAGTGCTTGGTTATGTAACTAATATACTTATAGTTGTACTTATTTTAGCATGACTTATATAGTACTTTTAGATTATGTTAATATTTATTATGGCTTATTACTTAGTAATATTTTCTCTATGAATTTTAGTATTTTGTTATTGAATATTTTAGTACAATGCTATGACACATCTCATATTATTGTATTTTTTTTTTCGAAAAATATATAATATAGTTGTATCTTTGTCGCAAGAGAAATATATGGAGCGCAAGTTATACATCTTTGGTATGAAGACTTATCGGGAAAAAAATCCGAAACCCGAAAAAACCTGAAAAATCCGAGAAAATCCGAGATTGGAAAACCCAACTTTGTTGGTTTGATTTGGTTTATAGATTTAAAAATCCAACACTATTGGTTTGGTTGGAAATTAAAAAATCTATACCAACCCTACATATATACACCCCTGCCTTTAAATGTGATTTCAAAAGGTGTGTTATTTTGAAGTCTAGTTTTTATGTGATGACCATTCCTAATTTGGAAAAAATATAGCTAGTAATTAACTCACAAAGAAGAAATCAAAAACTATATATAGTAGAAAGGAAATAAACAATAATGGGAGAACTTAACAAGATCATTTTCTAAATCTTAATCAAGCAATAAAGACCAAATGTCTTTCTTGATTTTCGCCGTATATACCCAAAATTTTGATCTGTCTTATTGGTCACCATGTAAACGTACAACTGGTGTTAGATAATTATTGACTTAAAAATGTTAACAACTTGATGCTACAATAACAAATATGCATCGAAGCAAGATAGGATCCGATCGTGGTACTCTACACTATAAGCAGAGGTTGACCCAGGATTAATTCTGCGGTTGAGAGGTACTATGACATTCAATATAAATTTATATTGCTCATAAAAAATGGTACGGAGACATATGCTAATATTTGACTATTTTTTAAAGATATTTACAAGTATACATATAATTTTTATTGAAGTTTTTGGATGCCGATACCCCCTCAATCTTTAGTGTACGTCCGACTCCGAGTACGAGTAATGGCGGAGCCACTAGCAGGAGAGTCAATTGACACGACTTCATCGAAAAATTACACTACGTAAATAGGTTAAGTTTTTTAACTTTTATGTATATGTGCTATATGTTGAGTCTTCTGATTTCTTCATATACTTATTTATTTATATTTTAATTTATCTTAGTGAAAATTTTGGCTCTGCCAGTGAGTACGAGGGTTCATCATAAATTAATTAATTTTGTGATACATTTTAATTTATGTATGTCGATTCTTTATCTAAGTGTGGAACTAGCACTATCAACAAGCTGATCACATTCACACGCATAAAACGTTGTAAAACACAAATTAAAGTGGGAACTCATAAACTGGTCATGTATCTTTAAACAGGAGGCTATAATTTCCTAGTTGAGTTAAATATTTTCTCAAAGATTCCTACTTGTTTCAAACTTTATAGTTTTTTTATTAATTTATTTCTACTTAAAGAAAGATTCTTCAATAGTGAATTAAATGGATCTTGCCTGGTTGGCTCCCAAAGTTGGGGAAGTTGAATCCAACTCAACTGTAGAATCCCACAAACAATGGACACTTTTTCTCTATTATTCCTTTGGGTATTTGACATTTATTCATTTTTTCTGTTTTACATCATGATTTTGTCTAATAAGGATATACACTTTCCTGTAGTACTATGAAGGGAAGTTTCGGAAAACGGTAAAATTGTCTTTGTATGATTTATAGGTAATGAGTTCGATTCATAAAATTAAGCTACTAATGCTCGAATTAGGTTAGGCTTACATTACACAACTTAGATTGCGGTACTTCCGCGCATCATATGTGAATGCTAGTTGTTTTTTGTACCGGATTGTTCTTTTTTTTCCTCTTAAAGCTGGCATATTAGTACTCACTTAGTCAAATTATATATTTCCAAGTTGCCTTCTGATTTCTTTATCTTTTCTGGAAGGGCAATTGGATATGTAGTACTGAAAGTGAGGGAATTAGGTTAAAGTTGAATTTTTAGGGAAAAAATTTCATGTACAAGCACTTTGGACGTTGCGTACCAGACTACATATCACCTTTCGGTTACAAGACTTTTTTCTTTAGTGTAAAAATAGCACGAGCTAGCCAGTTTTCAGATTAGTCGTTCAAAAATAGCTAGCGTTTGCAAAGTCATTAAAAATAGATATTATTTTGCTGCAACACGAAAAGTTCCAACATAATATACTGGAGAACGGTGCACCTGTGTACGAACTTCCAGCATATTATGCTGGAATTCCAACACACGAAAAGTTCCAGCATAATACATTGGAGATTGGAGCACATACGCATGAACTTCCAGCATATTATGCTGGACCGATATATTATAGTGAAACTCTAGTATATTATGCTAAAAACCCAGTATATTATACTGGAATATTGGAGTTGCAGTATACTTATGCTGGAACTCCAGTATATTATGCTATAATTCAAGTATATTATGCTGGACTATTTTTTTGATTTTGAACAGTGTTTTCGTTTCAAATTTATCTTTACATGAAAAGTGACTAAATTTCAATTACTTTTGAACTGTGGTTATTTTTGAATGACCACTTATAAATTTGGCTAATTTTGAATTTCTCCCGTCTTTAGCGAATCACAATCAATCGAGAGAAATTCAAAAATAGCTATATTTACAAGTGGTCATTCAAAAATAACCACAGTTTCAGAAGTAATCAAAATTTAGCCACTTTTTATGTAAAGTTAAATCTGAATGAAAATACTATTCAAAATCCGAAAAAATACTCCAATATATTATACTAGAGTTCCAGTATATTATATTGGAACTCTAGTCTAATATACTAGAGTTTTAGTATAATATATCAGTCCAGCATAATATACTGGAGTTTAGAGCATCGGTGTTCCAGTCTCCAGTATATTATACTGGAGCTAGTAAAGTATACCGGTCCAGCATAACATGCTGGAAATTCATACACAGGTGCACCAAACTCCTGTATATTATGGTGGACCAGTCTCTGTTTCAGCAAAATAATGACTTTTCTTCAATGACTTGACAAATACTAGCTATTTTTGAATGATCAGTCCGAAAACTGACTAGACCGTGCTATTTTTACCTATCAATCATGACATAGTGGACTCATTCCATAAGCCCAATTACCAAAAGGACCAATGGGTTGTTATGCGCACATGTAAATTACGCCAGGTGGCCACTTAAAGAGCTTCTATTTTGAAATTACCAAAGATTTTAATGTTTTCAGGATCAAAATGTCTTGAACTGCCCATTAGATTTTTAGTTTAAAATTTCTGGAAAAAATAAATAATGGCTAATCTGGCTATTTGTGCACTTGCTCCTGCGTGCATCTTTAATCGGCCCAGGCCCAAAACTTCTGTTTTGCTAAATGTTTGGTTAACATCCTGAAGAAGTGTTTTTAACCTTAATCACATAATTTTTTATCAAAACTCAGAAGATTTTTCTTTTTCTCGTATCAAGCTTTATAATTTGATTTGGCAAAAAGTTGAGATTTTATTTTATCTTTATTAACTTTAATCCAAAAACGATCAATTGGAGCAAATTAACTCAATATAATAGCTTTACTTATATACACGCATGCATATGTAACATTGTTTGCACATAACAATTTTTCAATAAAGTATTGACCTGCTTATTCTGAAAAACAGACATTGATCCCTAAATTACTAAAAGTTATTTGAGGAAACTCTTCATTAATACACAATTTTCACAAAAAAATATATTGTATGCGAAAAAAGGGGATCAATTATTGAAAAAATCTCTCAATGATTAAGATATAACAATGTCTTAATATCATTAAAAATGTTATACATTTAATAATTTATGCAAATATGACATTTCACTACTACTCCATACATTTTTATGGCTAACCATTACCATCATGTACTGTCTTTGTTGTCCATCATTATTAACTACCGCAGCCTCCCGCCATTATAGACTACTACTGTTCACCGCCACCACTCAAAACCACCATCTTCAGCCATGACCACCACTGTTGGCAATCATCATTGTAGGTGCCACCGCCACTAGTCACTATTTGTTACCATCAATACCAACCACTATTACCATAACAACCATCAATTATTACTGACCATTACCACCATCAGCCACCACTATATCTCACTAATCACAGTTATTAGGCACCACCTCCATCAACCACTATTGTTAACAACTACTCCTATCTGCCGTCACTACTAACTAGTATTTGCAACCACCATCATCAGCTAACACTACCACCATTCACTATCCCAGTTGGCACTTATAACCGCCACGTAGTTTCTCTTTCAGCTTCTTAACCGCGTGGGGCCTTTGGAGATTCCTTGGTGAAAAGAGTTGTCGCCTTTAAATCATCGAAAAAAGAAAAGAAGGAACCGCTCGAAAGGGACCACACAACAATGGATCAGAACTGAAAAACATAACAACAATGTCTCCTAGCTGCAAAAGAATAGTTCCCAACTGAAAATTTCTCTCGATCACTCTCGTTAGCCATCATCACCACCAATCGCCATATATATATGTTAAAAAGTACTTTATTAATATAGCATTAGATTAATCAGTATTTTATATTGAATATATAATATTAATTTACAAAAAAAAAAATTAAACATTCAAATGCTGAGAAAGTAAATAGTACTCCCCCCGGTCCAAAATAAGTAATTTTTTGGCCTTTTTTTGTGGTCCAAAATAAGTAATTTTTTCGGATTTCAAGAATGACTTAATGATGTTTTTCCTACATTGTCCTTGGAGTAAATAGTGTTGGAATATGTGTTAGGAGTGTTTATGTGAGATAGTAAGGTTACAATGGTTAATTATATTGCTAATTAATGCTAAAAAGTGACTTTCTTAATATGTGTAAAAACATCCAAAAAATCACTTATTTTGGAGAGGGGGTATTAATTATTTAGTATTCAGTACTTAATATAATATTTTAATATTTAAATGTATATTTAGATTTAAACATCTAAATTTTAATGTACATCTTAATATTCAGGTGTGTACAAATAAGACCTTAGTGTATAACCGCCCACCGATCATTCGGGGGAGACGGGACATTGTGTATAGTCTTGATTGCTGTATCTGATTCATTTATGCTATGTCAACTACATCATACATCACTAAAATTTCTATGCAATATGTTAATGTGAATAACAAACTTTTTATTAGATACTCATGTTAAGTCGTACCAATTAAAACAAAGGAGTAGTGGTCATTTAAATTTGTATTTGGTTTGATTTCAAAATTTCAAGGTAACAGGTAAAGATGTTCGTACATGTAATTTTTTTTATAGATTATTGTTTTTCTCGCAAATATTTTATTTTGAAATTTGAATTTTTAGATTGGTATATAGTGTTTGGTTGACGAATAGAACTGTAAATGCATACATTAACGATAAATGTGAAACATAAAATTAATATTGTGTAGAATTTTTGCGTATTAAAACTTGACAATAACGCATATATAATCAATGTTTGATTGGAAAAGCATCAAAATTTGTCAAGTGTAGAATTCTACTTATGGTCTTTTTATATTGAGATATTTGTTATGTTGTCCCTGTGTCTTTGGCGAAAGATGCATTTGCTTATCAATGATTTAAAACTAATTAAATAAACAACACCTTTATATTAAAAAAATGCAAGCAAATGATTTACCATTTTAACTCTTAAAATAGTTGTCTCTTTGACATCACCACTCCCTTTTTTTCTTAGCTCCATTATTGCTATATCCACCACCATGATTTTTTTCTTTTTGGTCACCTTAAAAGGGATCTATATTGGGCTTGTGACATTTATGATAATAAAAAATTTAGGAGAAATGTTGAGGTTTATTGTGCTATACAAGAAAGTAATATATGTATATGGCTTTAAATCTTAAATGAAAAATGGTTAAATTTACCGCTTTACTGTAAAAATAAGTTATATTTATCCTTTATTTTACTTTTTGTATTATTCTTACCTGTCATTGTTTTGATACTCAAATTACCCCCAGCCGTTTGTTTAATAGTCAGAAACTAAAAATTACACGTGGCACCTTCTAATTGCTGTGAAAACACCTGTCCCACTTCAACGCTCAACAATTTGTGTTTAGAACTGATGTGAGGTTAGAAATTCGTGTTTTAACCGTAGTATTACATTCCAATTACTATATTTTTACGTGTGCTTAAGCTCAAATGATAGTGAATTACACTTAGTACGTATTGTATTAATAATAGGCCAAATTTAGGTGATTTAGCTATTGTTTATGCTTCCGCTTGATTATATTCCAACGTCATAATATGGTTAATTGATGAAAATAGGCTCTAATTGTGAGTTGTATACATTGCAGGATGAGGAGCTTATGTAATGCTTTCAAGAGGCTATTGGAATGATTTATGAGCAAGAAATTGTAGTTGTACTTAAATATTGTGTAGAAATTGGTGCAATGTGTTGTAGGGGTGGTTGTGGTAAGTGTAAGGTGGGAGCTACTTTGTTGGTACTATTGTATGAGATTTTGTGGGGGGTTCTTGTTCTAAAAAGCTTCAAAGGTGTTGTGAGGGCCTAATGCCCACAAGGTGTTTGTGGAAAGATCCCAATGAGCATGATTATGATGTTGTGACCAATTTAGCGTGTGAAGTCTGAGTAGCTGCATTAAGTCACAATATTTTTGTTGGGCTGAGCTGATGTGTTCCCGTTATGCAGGTATTATGGCACCACCGCAAAAGCTCCAAGCCACTGGCCCATCATCGCTTCGCCAAGCTGGCATATCTAGGACACAAGGGGCAGCACCCGCACGCCCCTATGCCATCAGCAAATTTGTTTTACTTGAGGCTCAGACCCGCTTTATGGAAAAAGCCGATAGAAAGCTAATTCCGAAAAGGGGCATTGATATCTGTTCGGTCCAAGAGCGATGCCCCCCACATGTATTCAGAGTTGATGGCGCGGGGTTTGTAGGCATTCATTGATGAGCCAAGGGAGGCTAATGTAATGGTTGTGCGAGAAATCTATGCTAATCTGCCAGAGCATATAGACAATGTGGTCAGGGTACGCCGCAAGGCAGTAGATGCCTCCATTGAGGCAATACATACAGCATATTAGTTGCCCAATCCTCTACCTGATAATACAGATTTTTTAAGTATGGCAAATATCCAACAGACGCCAAGGGGTAGCGCTTCTTTGATGAAATTTGTACACCCGAAAAAATGGTGGAGTGGCTGGAACACGGCGAGAAGTTCCACTCCTCCGTCTTAACTCTAGAGGCGAATAGCTGGTTATATGTGATTAACAGTCACCTTATTCCCTCCAAAAATACTACGGAGGTAAATGGCCCCCGAGCTGCATTGATTTGGTGTTTCGTCAAGGGTCTTCCCTTCGATATGGCCAAGGTGATCCACGACGAAATGTTTATCCGGAGCTCTCAACTCAGGTATGGGTTCTTTTCCCCATATTTGGTGACTAAGCTTTGCAGGCAAGCGCAGGTGCCTGAAAATTTTCATGTGGATGGGCTGGTAAAAAAAGGTTACAAGATCCGATCAGAAAAGAACACCACGGTGCCAACCCTAGGACAGCAGGTGAAGCGGCTGAGAGTGGCTCTGATGCATCGGAGGACGAGGAGGATGAACAAATGACCATGGGGGAGAAACGCAGGCCCATGCGTCCAACACAACAGTTGCAGCACTATCCGGAGCAGCATCCTCTTCAGGAACTGCCAGGGTGTCCCGTCTTACTGCTTTGTATACCTTGCAGGAAGTGATTCTGAGTTCAAAAGTTAATTTAGATATCGATCAATTTGGAGATTTGAAGTCTTAGTAAAAGACCAATTCATTAAGTCGGGGTCGTGTACAAAGTCTGGATGTCAAAAGAGAATAAATAATTTCACTTTGAGAAAATTGCACTGTTGCGCCGTGCGCCGCATGTGTACAATTTTAAAACAATCATTAGAAAACAACTCTCTGAACTTCCTCACTACTACGCCACACAGTGTGTCGCATCGTGCGGCGCGACTGTACAAATTTTACAGAGCCAAGTCCTATTTTGCATAGGAAAGGGTATTTCGTCTGGACCCGATCCTACTTGTATAAATACATGTAAAAATGCTATTTTGAGGACTTTTGACACACCAGAGACCTAGGGATACTATTTTTAAAGGAGATTATCATCAAATTCTTGATTCCTTCATCTTTAATTTGTAATTTGATTATGCAAACTATTTGGGGAATTGTTACTATGAGCATAAGTAGCTAAATACCTAATCCAAGATTTCGAAGGAACCCGTTGAAGGATGATTTTCTCGTTATGTTAATATAGATTTGCTATCGTATTATAGATTTGCTATCGTATTATCTCTATTTGTTCAACTATATGCTTATTGTTGTTGATTGAAGGACCCCCAATTAATTATTCCTATTTAGTGTGCATTACTCGGAAGAAAGTATATATTTAGGTGGTTGTTGAACCTCATCACTCCTAACGTATATGAGAGATCAATACGAAGGGTTTAATGTGAGATTAGGGATAACGAAATATTGGGTGCGATCTAAATGAATTGTACTTAAAAGCTAGATAGCGTAATTCGGGAGAATATGTCTAGTATATTGTTGTAATTACTCGGGAGAGAGTTATGACAGTCAGAGTGCTCATGATTGATAGAGAAGACTTAGGCAAATATAAAAAAAACATAGCAGAAAGGATTCCAACAATAGGGGAATCAGAACCTTAGACCATTCTGGATTTTGCTTACAACTAGTTTATAGCTAGTTTTTAATTACTGCATTTTTATTACGTAATATTTAGTTAATAAATACCAAATTTGATACTCAAATATCTCTGAGGATTGAATACGTGAATTTCGGTGAGTCAAATAGCTATGATCGATAGGTTAATTTCATGTGAGATTCGACTCCGGACTTGTTAACCGAAATATATTTGTAACCATCACTTTATCTCTTTTATAAGGCATGGTTGAATGTGATTAGGAACCAAATAAAGGTACTTTAATTTTATAAATATTCTCAAAATCTCAGACTTAAAACTAGTAGAAAAGAATTTATGAAAATTCTTTTAAAGAAAGAGTTTCATTGCTTGGTGTCAAACTAGTATATGCGGTAGAAAAATGGATGATCTATCTCTTTTTTTTTTTACAAAAAAATCATCTTGAAGATTGTATAATGCTTACTCTCAAACTCTTCTTTTGCTAATACATATAATCATTAATTAATTGAAAAAGATTCATGTTAAATAAGATAAGTACCAATGAGGGAAAGAAAGACAAGTATCAATTCCGTCTGAATTTTTGATTCCATTTAGTTGGTATAACTAAATTAAATATATTACTAACCAAATTATATTGCTTGGAAACTCTATGCTGTAGGTTGAATTGTGATCTCTTAGCAATTGAATATCAACTTAGGACTTTTGTTAATCAAAAGTAAAGTTTGAGGTGTAGTTTTGGGATGAATAAAAATGGGATTGTTATACAAATAGTCGGTCAAATTTAATATTTATCTTTTTAGCCGATCTATATATATATTTGCTTGCTATTTTTAGGGGAGATTTGTATCTATACCCGTTTTTTGGGTCACATTTTAACTTTTGCTTGCGTTGCAAAAAAAATTACATGCGTACCCACTTTTTCGCGTAACTTCAGCATACAAGACTGAAGTAGCAAAGGCAATCACGCAAAACTTAAGCATTCTAGTGAATGAGCCTGAAGTAGCAAAGGCAATACGCTAAAGTCTTTTTGTCCTGGATAAGATGGTGAAGTTATTTAGTTCATTTATAAAAATTTCAGCACTAAAATATCTGATTTTTTTTATCCTAGATTCATTAGTTTTGCCATAAAGCTTTTTCAAAAATTTCAGCATAAGATGCTGAAGTTATTTAATTCATTTGTAAACACTTCAGCACTAAATAAACTTAAATTTTTTTGTCTTGGATTCATTAGTTTTGTCATAAAGCTTTTTCAAAAACTTCAGCAGAAGATGCTGAAATTATTTAATTCATTTGTAAAAACTTCAGCACTAAAATAGGTGAATTTTTTTTGTCTTGGATTCATTAGTTTTGTCAAAAAACTTTTTCAAGAACTTCAGGAGAAGATGCTGAAGTCATTTAGTTCATTTGTAAAAACTCCAACACTAAAATATGTGAATTTTTTTATCTTGGATTCATTAGTTTTGTCATAAAGCTTTTTCAAAAACTTCAGCAGAAGATGCAGAAATTATTTAGTTCATTTGTAAAAACTTCAGCACAAAATATGTGAAGTTGTTTTTTGTCCTGAATTCATTAGTTTTATCATAAAGCTTTTTCAAAAATTTCGGCAAAAGATGCTGAAGTTATTTAGTTCTTTTGTAAAAACTTTAGCATTATATAAACTGAAACTTTTGAAAAAACTTTCTAACATATTAGATAAATAATCACATCGTCCATAGTGTATTACTACTATTAAATAATTAGATTGTCAACAATAAATCATATATTTTGGAAACAATAAACATGAAAAGAACAGAATTACGTTGAAATATTCATAAATTATTATCTACTAACTTACATAATTATTTATAAGTTATTTTAAATAATCTGATAAACATACTTATGGCAATCATCTCATGAACTAAAGTTTCATAGCATCACCAATAATAGTAGAAGAAAGAAGAATAAGAAGAAAAAATCGAAGGAGGAGAAGGAAGCCAGAAGTTGTTTAAAAAATGGGTATAAGTTAAAAATAATTTAAAAAATAGGTATTGGTTAAATTGAGCGACCAAATAGGATGTCCGTATAATTTTTACTATTTTTAGTTGGAGATATTAGGTGTACAACTATTTGGGTTAACTCTTTAATAAAAAATTACTGAGGGACTTGACCAGAAATATACAAAAGTAAGTCAACAAAAACAGCCGCAGACACACGTGTCAAATATTCTACTGGTTTTAAGAATACGCGGTGAACTACGTGGCGAGCTAAAATCCAACGGGTCTGAAAAAGCAAAATTCTGAAAAGAAAAAAAAAAGCAAATAAATTGGCAACCTTAAAATAAGAAAAACCAAATCACTGTTGGATTTTTGGCTGCTCAAGTTGCCAATCACAAGCAATCTTTGTTTTTTTAGTCACATGAAACAACACTCGTTAATTTTGCAGTTCTAAAATTATCTACCAAAAAGTCGTTAAAGAGAATATGCTGATTCTTTGCAAGAAAATGGTTCCTTGCACTTGCAGATATCCTCAGATAATATGCTGATGTCGGTTTTCTAATCTCAGAATTATAATATTGTATTACTGAATTTTTTCCATTACATATATAAAAACAGACCCATAATTTTTTGGCTCGCTCTCTTCTCACTATATCTTCATTCAGGTAAGTTTTCTCCCTTTTTTGTGTTAATATAATTATGGGATTTTCTCAGTTCTTGAAAATAGTATGAACTTGCTGTTGACAGTTATTTTGGTGATTTTATTGTTTGATTGCTCCTTCTGTTTCACAACTTTGAGCTTTGATGTAAGAGTTTATATTATTATATACCCATCTGCCATTTTAAAGAATGTCTTTTTAATCTTCAGCATGTCATAAGTTTTTGTGCCTTTCCTGAAAATAGGAGTCAGTTTTTCATTGAATTATTGTCCCATTTTACTAAATTTTGAATCTTTATCATTGACTGCTACCTTGGGACTACTTCAAAATCAGTACTTCATTGAGTAGTTCCCTTATTACTTACATTGAGTTGTTAAATTTGGTTATTTGGAATAATATTTTGCACCTGCAAAGCTTGACTTTTTGATATAGTTTTCAGTCTCAAGTTTTGATTAAAATTGGGGGTTTGATTACAGGGGCGGAGCTAGAGGTCGGGAGCGGGTTCGGCTGAAATCAGTAATTTTGGTTCGAACCTTTATTTGTCTAAAAAAATCTGATAGAAATTATTAATTTAGAACCTAACAACTTAATATGAATAGAATTTCGAACCCATAAGTTGGAAATCTCGGCTCCGCCTCTGGTTTGATTACATGTTTTAGTCATGGTTATTGGAGCTAAAAATTTAAGATGTACTCTTTTTTTTCTTCTTTGCAGTTGGTTCCTGTGAAGTAGAATTCATTGCGGAGAACTTTTACGCAGAGAAGTGTGTTGGGATCTTATCTAATACTGCTTTCTTAATGGGGTCCGATAAGCAGTCCAGTGGTCTGCTTGATACTCTAAAAATGGAGACAGTTAGGACAATCTTAACTCACTCTTATCCTTATCCACATGAGCATTCGCGGCATTTGGTCATCGCAGTGTTTGTGGGATGCTTATTTTTTATATCATCAGATAACATGCATACACTTATTCAGAAATTAGATAGCAATGTCAAATGGTGGTCAATGTACGCCTGTTTGCTCGGATTCTTTTACTTCTTTTCATCTCCATTTATAGGGAAAACCTTCAAACCGAGTTATTCAAATTTTAGTCGTTGGTAAGTCTTTTCTTTCTGTATCTTGTTTAATAACCACTAATTCTTTAGTAAACAAACTGATTAAGCTGGTAATGAGAGAATTGCGTTTTTGCAGGTATATAGCTTGGATACTTGTGGCTGCTCTCTATCATCTTCCCAGTTTTCAATCTATGGGAGTAGATCTCAGAATGAACCTGTCTTTGTTTCTGACCTTATTTGTCTCATCCATTTTGTTTCTTCTCATTTTCCATGTTATATTTCTTGGGCTTTGGTATCTTGGCCTTGTTGCTTGCGTGGCTGGAAAGAGGCCCGAGATCCTGACAATTGTTCAAAACTGTGCTGTAAGTTTTCGGAACACTTCCTAAGATGACGTAAAATAATTGGGGCCTTTGTCTTATTGCTTCATTATCTGTGTAGGTTTTAAGCATAGCGTGCTGCGTGTTTTATAGTCACTGTGGTAACCTTGCTGTAGTAAGGGAAAAGACAATTGACCGGAGGAATTCTTGGATTTCGTTGTGGAAGAAGGAAGAGCGGAACACTTGGCTTGCGAAATTTGTAGGCATGACTAAGTTGAAAGACCAAGTCTGCAAATCTTGGTTTGCTCCAGTTGGCTCAGCCAGTGATTATCCCTTTTTGTCCAAGTGGGTCATTTATGGAGAGGTATTGTCTCTCATAATTCCTGTTGCTCATATTTCCCGTTTCTTATGCTGCTGATACTTTTTTTCTTTTCTTTTCTTTTTTTCTTTCTGAATTTTTACCTTTCAGTTAACTTGCAACGGCTCATGTGCAGAATCGTCAAATGAAATTTCTCCGCTATATTCTTTGTGGGCCACTTTTATAGGCCTCTACATTGCAAATTACGTTGTGGAAAGGTCATCAGGGTGAGTAGTTCGAATATTTGTTCGTATAATAAAGTCCTTTTCCGGTGGCGTCTTTCCCTGTGAAACAGCTGCTGGAGATGCAGATATTTAGATATCATTTTGGCATTTGATGTAGAAGGTCCAATGTGAATATGTGCTCTCCGTGTAAGAACTTTCCGAGTGAACAATTTCTTACAGGATTAACTTCTCCAAAAAAACAAAACAAAAAAATCTTACTGGATTGATTATATGATGTTAGAAAATCTGTTTATTTTGTTATTTAGCTTTGGCCCTTCAGATTCCAGAATGGATCTAGGGGTTAAGCTTGTCAGCATCATGGTATTAGCTGCTTGCCCCTTGTTCGTCTATTACGGAAATGTTATTTTGAAGATGAAGATCTTCTATTCTTTTCTTACTATGGCAAATGTATTATAGTGTCATTATAGAAAAGCAAGTCACTATATTCTGGTTGCTAGTATGACTAATGCTTTAAAGGCACCTGGTTGGTTCGATAAGGCACAGCAGCCTATTCAAAATTAGAAATTTTTCGGAAGAAAGTAACTCTTGAGTAAATTATGATCGTAATTTTGTTCCCAGACTTTATTCTGGGACTTTGCCTGCTTGGAGTGAATTGTAAGCACCATTCTGCTAGAGTTTCTTGTTCTCTTACAGTTCAATCTATAATGATCAACAGATGGGCTCTCTCTCGTCCTTTATCACTCAAAGAGTTTGACAAATTGAAGAAAAAGCAAACGAAACCTGAGTTCTTGGATATGGTTCCTTGGTATTCAGGGTATGTACTTTCGTTATACCTCTTACATCTCCTCTCGCTCCTGTGGGGCCAGTATTCTATAATGGAAAGAGCTCTATTAATCTTCTTAATATAACACGCTGGTTGTTGGGGTTGCAGGACATCTGCTGATTTATTCAAGACAATGTTTGACCTGCTGGTCTCCGTAACTTTGTTTGTTGGACGCTTTGATATGCGAATGATGCAGGTAACATATATGATGTTCTAAATTCCTTAAAAATGTATTCAACTTTCAGAGTGAATTTCCTGTTACAAGGCCCACAACTTACGAGATGCTTGATAAGTAGATTAATTATTCCATGAATTTATTAATCTCAATAATTTCTCCTGCTTATAATGGATATAGTCGGGCTGACCTTAAATTGTCCTAAAATTCTTCGATTGTTAGGCGGCTATGAGCAGGGTTGAAGACGGGGCTAAGCAGGAGGATCTTCTGTATGATCAATTCAGTGAAAAGGATGGTCTGTGGTTTGATTTCATGGCTGATACAGGGGATGGTGGAAATTCGTCCTACACTGTGGCTCGGCTTCTTGCTCAGCCTTCACTCCGGCTCCAAGTCAAGGGTTCAATGCTTACACTGCCACGTGGAGACATGCTACTTATTGGGGGTGACCTTGCGTAAGATCATATTTCTCTTTATCCATTAGTTGGTCTTTGCATAATCCTGAGACATCCCGTATAGCTTCATCATATGTCTGAATACAGACAATTAGTTTCACTGACCAAGTTTGCTCCCTTGTCATTTACCTGGAGTAATAATGTGTTTGGCACTATGTATGTTCTGCTAGTATTAAGATCTTGCTGTACCATTTGTTTGGTTCTGCTCATAATTTCCACTTAGTCTTCCTCAAGTTGATACTTCCTGGAGTGGCTTTTGTTATTTACTTATTCTGTCAATTTGCCAAGTTACTCGACGAAGTTTCTTTTTCTGGGATGTTACTCGAAGAAGTTTCTCATTTTGGACAAAGCTATATATACATGATGATTATTTTGTGAGGTTGGTAATGAAAACTAGCTTTTCTATCTATTTCATGCAGCTTTTGGTCCATCTAATGGTAGCATATAGTGATTACAGAATACATGCTTTCCCTTTATCCTCTGAGGAAATCTTTATAGAATATGGTATTTTTGTGTGGTTTGTCCAAGTCAGATTGATTATCATAAATGGTAGTAATAAATAATGAAAAGATATTCTTCTAAAATAAATAATGAACTAAGTAATTACAAAAGACCTAGTTTTATGATAGGTAAAAGTAACAATATGTGCGCTGCAAGTTTAGTCAGCATAAGAAGAGTGAAATTGAAGTGAGATTAGATGGGATTGCAGACAGACTGTTCAGAAACCTAAGCTCTATCAGAGTTGCTAAGAGGAAGTGCTACCGAAAGTATTCAAACCAGCTCATTATAATTTCAAAACAAGCACATTAGGGGACAATTATTGTGTGCTACACAGTACTGTATTACTTGTAAGCTATAATGGGAAGGCAACAAAAGGGCATGAAAATATTTGATTATTAAGAACCATTTTTACAAACTTTCTGAAGATTGGATTGGCATCTTCAATGTAGATACTCTAGTACTGGTCATTATATCAGCAAAGTTATAGAAGTAATTTCATATATTCAGCAGTTAGATGCATAAATGTGTGATCCACTCAGTTTTGGGCTTATTACCACAATACCAAAACCTTTCTGTGACGCCGATACATATACTTTTTTTTCTTTTTTTGCCAGAAAACTCTCTATGTTTTGCCTCTTTATTCATAAAAAGGAAACTTGTTCTGCCTCTTTTAGTTTTCATATTAGAACTTACTAGAGTATGACAGTGTGCTGTTGAATCTGTTAAATTAATTATTTATATCTTTTTTCTGTTGTATAGGTATCCTAATCCATCATCGTTTACATATGAGAAGCGCCTTTTTCGTCCCTTTGAATATGCTCTTCAGCCTCCAACGTGGTATAAGGAAGAGCATATTGCTGTAAGTAAGCCTGAATTACCTCCTGAGGTGGATGAACTTAGAAAGTACGATGGCCCTCAGTGTTTTGTCATCCCTGGAAACCACGGTCAGTGTAGGTTCTTAGCTTGTACCTCCTTTAACTTTTTTTCCCATTATATTTTTTAGTTTCAATAAAGCAGTATGGCTTGTTTAATCTTGTTGTTCTTTTGTCATAATCAAAGTCCTTTCGCGAATTGCAGACTGGTTTGATGGACTTCAGACGTATATGAGGTACATTTGTCACAAGAGCTGGTTGGGTGGTTGGTTTATGCCTCAAAAGAAAAGCTATTTCGCAGTGCAGCTCCCAAAAAGGTGGTGGGTATTTGGTCTTGATCTTGCTCTCCACTGTGATATTGACATATACCAATTCAAGTTCTTCTCAGAATTAGTGAGGGATAAGGTATCTCCTCTCTGCTATGAGCGTAGTCGTCATGTTGCTTTTCCTTTCTATCCATATATTGCTGGATTATTGTCCTAGTTGTTAAAATATATTGCTATTGAATAAATAAGGTAAATGTGTTATGCAGATTGGTGTTAATTGTTTCTAGAGTTCCCAACGAAGAAACCATAATCTTTATTATTTATCGTAAAGAATGACTGTAACATTAGTAGGATTAGCAATGACTGATGGTTATCTTTCACACGTGCACAACTGAGCATGATACTTGTCCAGATTTCTCCAAAATTTTCCAATTATGGGAGCCAATGCATATGTCATTCTTCTGTGTATGCTTTATACAATTTCGAAATGTTAAGTTAGGCGCTCCTTATTGGTTCTTTCACTCTTATTTCTCTTATAAATAAGTAATGGATTTGGTTACAGAAGGTTTTAATCCTTGTTTAATGGATACTCTTGTTCAGGTTGGGCAGAATGATTCCGTGATCATTATGACACATGAGCCTAATTGGCTTCTTGATTGGTACTTTAATCAAGTGACTGGAAAGAATGTTACCTACTTGATACGCGACCATTTAAAGGGAAGATGTAGACTTCGGATTGCTGGAGATGTGCATCACTATATGCGCCATTCATATGTTCCATCGGATAAGCCCGTTTATGTCCAACATTTACTTGTTAATGGTTGTGGCGGTGCTTTTTTGCACCCTACGCATGTCTTCAGGAACTTCAACGAAATATATGGAACATCGTATGAGAGCAAAGCTTCTTACCCAACTTTTGAAGATTCAAGCAGGGTATGGAATCTGAATTTTCCATTTAAGTTTTTCTGTCAGATCTTGTGCTTCGGTTATCTTATTATCTTGTTAAGATAGCGCTGTTGTTGTTCCTTTCTTCTTTTTACGGCTTTTCGACTACCGTGTTTCTTTCCATCAGTGTAGTGATTATGTTGTCTTGAGCTGAGGGTCTATTGAAAATAGTCTCTCTATCTTTACTAGGCAGGGGTAAGGCAGTGGCGGACCTAGAATTTTGTGCAAGCGGGTTCAGTCTTAAAAATATATAACATTAGTCGTAAAATAGTAGTTGTCAAGTGAGTTCAAATAAATATTTATACAAAATTTACACAGCTCTAATCCTAATTTGTACATATACACAGTATTTTTTTTTGTGAAGTGAGTTCAGTTGAACCCCCTAGCCACCACTAGGGTAAGGTCTGCGTATACACTACCCTCCCCTTACCCTCCTTGTGGGATAACACTGGGTTTCGTGTTGTTACGTTTTTCTATCATATACTTGTCAGAAAGAAGTTTCCCGTGAGATATAGTATTCGGCTGGTTACATGCTTGTTAACGTTTGCAGATTGCTTTGGGAAATATATTGAAATTTAGGAAGAAAAACTGGCAATTTGATGTTATTGGCGGCATGATATATTTCATATTGGTGTTCTCTATGTTTCCCCAGGTAACTTTTTTTTTCTTATTAGGGGATTTTTGTCAGTTCTTTTAGATTTGTTCTAAGCATAATTTCCTTCAAGAACGGAGCATGTGTTGTATAATATTTTACTTTTCTAATGAACCTAAAGATGTGCTACTGGGCAAGGATGACTAATCATTTCCTATCTGTTTCTAGTGTCAGCTAGATCACATTTTAAAGGACGACACATTCTCGGGTCATGTGGGAACCTTCTTTGGCACAGTGTGGGATTCTTTTATGTATATGGTGGGATGCTCATATGTATCGGTAGCTGGGGCTATGTTACTTTTAGTAATCGCAATAGCTTTTGTGCCTTCTATGATGTCTTGGAAAAAGAGACTATTTATTGGGATTCTTCATGTGTCCGCACACTTGGCTGCTGCCTTAATTCTCATGCTCTTGATGGAATTAGGTGTTGAGACATGTATTCGGCATAAGTTACTTGCAACTTCAGGTGCGGTTTCGTATATCATCTTCAATTTGTGATTCTATTGATTTGTCTACTCTGTAGACTCATGCATGCAATTTCTTTTGACAAGGCATTAATGTGGGAGCTAAGAATTATTTTTTTTCAATTTCGGCATGATAGTATGCCTTTTAATCATTTTATTGTTCTTTGATAGATAGATTCTCCGGGTAACTCGTTAAATGGAATTACTGAACTCACCTGATTTCTTGTTCCTGCCCTTCAAGGGTAGGGGCAAGACTGTGGGTAGGGGCAAGACTGTGTACATCCTACCCTACCTTCCCCAAACCCCACTTTTGAGAATACACTGTGTTGTTGTTGTAGTACCTTGATTTCTTGTTTCATGTTTCTTTGATTCATAGTGCTTTTTGTTAACTTTTAATCTTTGTAATCCAGGTTATCACACTTTATATGAATGGTACCGATCTGTGGAGAGTGAGCATTTTCCGGACCCAACTGGCCTTAGGTCACGTATAGAACAATGGACGTTTGGCCTTTATCCAGCATGTATCAAGTATCTCATGTCTGGTTTTGACGTTCCTGAGGTAAGAAATCATAAGACAAGGGATGTTGCTGCGCGACGATTCAATTGGTCTGTGATATTCTGTTTTTTACTGATCTCATGCATGCAATTTTCAGGTAATGGCGGTTACCAGGAGTAATATTTGCAAAAATGGGATGGATTCCCTCTCCCGAGGGGGTGCTGCAATATATTATGCATCTGTCTTCCTTTATTTTTGGGTATTATCAACTCCGGTGGTTTCTTTGATTCTTGGAAGCTACCTTTACATTTGCATCAATTGGCTTCACATACATTTCGATGAAGCATTTTCATCACTCCGCATTGCAAATTACAAGGCATTTACTAGGTTCCATATCAATAACAAAGGCGATCTTGAAGTTTTTACCCTTGCAGTTGATAAGGTGAGATATCTTTAGACAAGATACCACTTTCACTACCTCACTCTACTGGAGGCATTTGTGGCAGTTGAGCATTTAGTCGATTGCCAATATTTCCTATTTATTTTCTAATAATAATTGAGCGGAGTAAAGGAGAGTCTTGCCATAGCTGGTAATGTTGTTGCGATGTGATCAGGAGGTCACGGGTTCGAGCCGTAGAATCAGTCTCTTGTAGAAATTCAGGATAAGTGCACCGGCCTTTCCCCAGACCCCGGGCATAGCGGGAGGCCTGCCTTTAATTAGAGCGGGGGGACTTTACAAGGATTAATTTTGCGAGGTGGCAACAATGCTATCAAACCATTTTTATATAGCCGATCCCAACTAGTTGGAGTTGTGGCGTAGTGTACTTTTGATTGATTTTTTAAGCTTTCTAGAAGAGAAAAACTACCTTTAGGAGAATTGAAGATGAGCAATTTACACATAATGTATGATTTTGCAGGTTCCAAAAGAGTGGAAATTGGATCCGAAATGGGATGGGGAGTCGAAACAGCCACAAGAACCAAGTTACCTCCAGAAGTTCCCCAGCAAATGGAGAGCTAAGACCCTTCAGCAGGACCCTGTAAAAACTGTACGAGTTATTGACCACTTTCTCATTGAACAGAAAGAAAAACCTGATTCAGAATTATCGAACGGGTCACTTAAGCAATGACTTGTTTGATTACTAAACTCATTTTAGTCATTCTGTACAGATGTTGTAGGTTTAAGTATTTAGATGGTAGTTGATAGATTTTAAAAGGTAAATCAAAGATCCATTAGGATCACAAATTGGGAAAATGTAAAAACAAGAAAAGAGGAAAATCCTGGTCTTTTTAAATGTACCACTATTCTCTTTTAGGCATATTTGTCTGTTTTCACATTGATAGAAATTAGTAGTAATTGCTTGTGGTTAGTGATTTCAAGACTTGCTAAAAATCGAGTCGTCTGTTCATAGTTTCTGTATACTTCTGCCATTCTCTCCATCTTGAAATGATCTCAGTTGCAGAAAATCAAGAATTCAAAAATAACAGGAAGAGTAAACAAATTTTGGGACAAATTTTCTGTTTTATCGAAGGAAACAAGAAGCTAACTTTTACAAAATGAAAGAGAAAGCTGGAAAAATTGAGGTCGCCATTGTTGAGTTTATTTGCAGAAGAGAAGAGGTCTGTTATCAGAAGAAGAAGAGAAGAGAAGAAGGAAAAGAATCAGAAGTTCTCCAGTTAACTAACTGAGCTGACGTGGCACAATCCTGACCCTTGCAGTTCATTAAACCAAAATCCAATCTTAGCCGTTCATTTGATTTTCTGTTATTTCCTTCCCAATTTCAGTTGCACGCCTTTCTTCTTCTTTTCTTCTTCAAATCCAGCAATGGCAATTCTCAGGATCATCACATACCATTCCTCTTCAAACAATCCTTGTCCTCAAGGATTAGGATTAAACTCAGAAAACTTAGCCTATGAACTGATAGTCTTCCCACGTAGCATCTTCAGGTGGCAGATTCGACCACTGTATCAAGACTCGCACCACAGTAGCATTATTTCTCTTAATCAATTGCCTTTGCAGAATGGCAACTGGCTTAACAAGGAATTGGCCATCTTCACCTGTAACAGGCAATTCAGTCTGTACTACTACCCTGTTACCTACTTTCTTCTTCAGCAATGAAACATGAAACACATGATGAACTTTAGATGTCGGGGGAAGTTCTAACTTGTATGCTACCATACCCACACGAGCCACTATCTTATAAGGTCCATAATATTTAGAACTCAACTTTAAGTTTTTTCTCAATGCAACAGAGGTCTGTCTATATGGCTGCAGCTTCAAATAGACCATGTCTCCCACTTGAAACTCCCTTTCAGTCCTTCTTTTGTCAGCATAGTACTTCATTCTCTCCTGTGCCTTACTAAGGTTGTCTTTAAGTAGTTGATGCATCTGTTGCCTCTTTAGTATAGTATTTTCTGCAGCTGGAACCATGGTTTCCAGTAGAGGTCCAAGTGGAAGCTGTGGGGGGTGTATCCATACAATGCCTCAAAGGGAGTACATTGTAAGCTGGTATGGAAATTGGTGTTGTACCACCACTCAGCAGCAGGCAACCACCGCTTCCACTATGTTGGCATGCTGTCTATCATACACCTGAGGTAATTTTCTAAGCACTTGTTGACCCTCTCGGTTTGGCCATCACTTTGAGGATGATATGCAGTGCTATATCTCAGTTGAGTCCCCAGTAGTTTGAACATAGACTGCCCGAAATTACTCAAGAACACCTTATCTCTGTCAGTAACTATAGATTCAGGAATCCAATGCAAGCAATGTATCCTTTTCCAAAATACATCAGCAACTATGGCAGCTGTATAAGGATGAGCAAGTACAATAAAGTGTGCATATTTTGTGAACCTATCAACTACTACAAGTATCACTTTCTTGCTGTGAGACTTAGGCAGCCCTTCAATAAAATCCATGCTGATGTGGCTCCAAGCTTGGTTGGGAATGGGTAGTGGCTGTAACAACCCTGGATATGCCCTGTTCTTATCTTTGCTTCTGAGGCAAGTGTCACAACTGGCTACATAGTCATTGACCATCTGTTTCATCCTAGGCCAATAGAATAACTGAGACAATCTTCTATGAGTTCCCAACTGGCCTGAGTGACCTCCTACAGGTGAATCATGAAAGGTAGAAATTAATTTGTCTCCAAGTGTTCCACTAGCCTCAATATAGATTTTTCCCTTTCTCGTGAGTATATTGCCAGAATAGTGCCAAATGTTAGGCCCATGTGCATTGATTGATGACTGCTTAACCATGTCTGTGGCTGTGGAAGCTCCCTCATAGCTGTGTGCTATCTCATGCATCTAAGAAGGAATGGAGACACTGATGGCCTTTAGTGATCCTTGAGTGATGCAGAGGTGTTGCTCATTATCTTCCTGATGCCTAGACAAAGCATCAGCCACTCTATTTTTCTGCTCCCTTTTTGTATTGTACTTCATAGTCCAATCCCAATAATTTAGTTTAAGCCCTTCTGTTGAATGGCTGAGGTGACCCTTTGCTCCAAGAGGTACTTCAAGCTATGGTGATCAGTTCTTACTATGAAGTGCCTATACTGTAAGTAGTGCCTCCATTTATCCGCTGCATTCAACAGAGCCATGTACTCCTTCTCATAAATAGATTTACCCCTATGCTGTAGTATGCTATTGGTCTCCCTTCTTGCATCAGAACTGCCCCAATGCCACTATGGCTAGCATCTGTCTCTACAATGAACTGCTCATTGTAATTAGGCAGGCTTAACACTGGAGTAGTAGTCATGGCCCTTTTAAGATTTGAGAAGGCTATCTCAACTTCTTCATTTCACTTAAAGGAATCCCTTTTCAACAAATCAGTAGAGGCATGCAGATGACACCATAATTAGCTACATATTTCCTGTAATAACCAGTCAACCCTAGAAATCCCCTGAGTTCTTTGACTGTAGTTGGTGTAGGCCATTCTATCATTGCTTGAACCTTGGAGGGATCAGTAGAGACACCTTCTGCTGTTATAATGTGGCCTAAGTACTCTACCTTAGACCTTCCAAATGAACACTTAAATTTCTTGGCAAATAGTGAGTGGTTCCTCAAGGTATCAAAAATAGTAGTCAAATGAGTCATGTGGTCTTCACAAGAAAGGCTATAAATGAGTATATCATAAAAAAACAGTACAAATTTTCGAAGACAAGGCTGAAAAACCTGGTTCATCAAGGCTTGAAAGGTGGCTGGTGCATTGGTTAGCCCCAAGGGCATTACCTTGAACTCGTAATGGCCCAAATGAGTTCTGAAAGCTGTCTTATAAACATCTTCTAGCCTCATCCTGATTTGGTGATACCCTGCCCTCAAATCTATCTTTGAAAAAATCACAGCTCCACTCAACTCATCCAAGAGATCATCTACAATAGGTATAGGATATTTATCCTTCACTGTAATATCATTTAGTCCTCTATAATCTACACAGAACCTCCAGGTACCATCCTTCTTTTTAACAAGCAAAGCTGGAGATGAAAAATGGGACTGACTATGCTGGATGATGCCATTGTTAAGCATCTCCTTCACTTGCCTCTCTAGTTCATCCTTTTGATAGTAATTATACCTGTAGGGTCTGAGGCTGACAAGCATGGCTCCTCGTTTAAGGGGAATAGTATGATCTAAATCCCTCACAGGAGGTAAAGACTTAGGTTTAGCAAAAACATCTGTATACTGCTGCAGTACTTCTGAAATGGCTTCACTAATTGGCTCCTGTTCAATAGATTCCATTGATCATCATGAAAATGTGAGCTAACAGAGCTTGCCATTTTCTCAACATCTTTCCCAGTGTCCCACTGGAAATCATACTTAAGCTGCCTTCCTCAGAAATCTCAGGTAGAACTAACTTGGTACCCTTCTTGCCAATAGTAACACACATCTTCTCATGATCAAACTTGGTGGGGTTATGCTTCTTCATCCAATCATTCCCCATTACCATGTCACATCCCCCAAGTGGAATGACCAGTAAATTCTCTGAGAATGGTCTGCCTTGCATCTTCCACTGATATCCCATGCAGATGGAAGTGCACATGACATAGTTTCCATCTGCTACTGTAACCCTTACTGGAGGACAATGCTTAGCTTGATAACCAGTTTCTTTGACCGTGTTGATATCAATGAAGCTATGAGTACTGCCTGAATCAATCAGCACAGTCAGTTTCCTGTTTCCAATGGTACCTCTTACTAGGATAGTATTAACCCATCTGTTATCACCTGATAAAGCATTGAGGCACACTGCCTCCAATACTTCCTGCTCAATTTCCCCTTCAATAACCAAATCTGCACTTGGTTGATCATCTTCATTCTCAGAATCCTTAGAGGAATCCTCTATTGTTCCTAGTATGCAATTCAATTGTTTCTTCTTACACTGATGCCCTTGGGTAAACTTCTCACCACACCTGTAACATATGTAGTTGTTTTTCTTGTATTTATACACCTCAGGGCTAAGTCTGAAGGAATTTGGCTTGACAGCAGCGGTAGCCTGTGATCTGTTGCCTGTTGGACTATTGATGGTTGGGGTTGGTCTGGACATAGCCTTGGCCTTCCTGTGTGCAGCCTCAATAGTTTTCTCTTATATCCTGGCTTGTTCAACAGCAAACCTCATGGTAGTAGGCTTGAATATCTTGACCCCAAACCTGATCTCCTCCTTCAATGCCCCAATGAAACTAGAAATGAAATGGGATTCATCTAGGTGGCGATTACTTATTAGCATTTGAGCTTTCAAGTCCTCAAACTTACCTAAGAACTCATCAACAGTCCCTACTTGGTTAAGCTTATTGAATTCCTCTACTATATCCCCCGGCAATTCCTCTCCAAAACAAATCGGTAGCTCTTCCTTAAAATCAGCCCAGCTCACCACCCCTCTGCTCAGTAATAGAGAATCATACCAAGTAGCAGCTAGACCATTTAAATAGAGTGCAGCAGATTCTACCTTCAAGTCATCTGGAATTCTATACAATTGGAAGTACCTCTCACATTTTCTAATCCAAACCTTGGGCTCATGGCCTTCAAAATAGGGCAGTTCCTATTTAGGTGTAGGGGTTTGCACAACTGGAGGTCGATTATGCCTCAGTTCAGGTCCAGGTATAGGGAGGAGTCCATCACCTTGAGGTCGATCAGCTTGAGCCCTTGGTGGTACTCTTTCCAAGCTTGTTAGCCTTTCGAGAATCAGCTCTAGTGTGCCTTGTATCCCTGTCTGCGTACCACGCAATTCCTCCTGAGTGTGCAGTACCTCATTTAAGATATCATCGTGTGTGGCCAGCTTATCATCCATGAGTTTTAGTCTTGTACCCTCTGCCATTTCACCTACACAGGTTACAGCATCGAGGCTCTTATACCAAATGTAATGATCTCAATTGCAGAAAATTAAGAATTCAAAAATAACCGGAAGAGTAAACAAATTTTGGGACAAATTTTTTTGTTTTATCGAAGGAAACAAGAAGCTAACTATTACAAAATGAAAGAGAAAGCTGGAAAAATTGAGGTCGCCATTGTTGAGCTTATCTGCAGAAGAGAAGAGGTTTGTTATTAGAAGAAGAAGAAGAGAAGAGAAGAGAAGAGAAGAATGAAAAGAATCAGAAGAGAATCAGAAGAAAGAAATGAGACAGAAGCTTACTCTGCAGACTGCGTGAATCCTTCTCCCAGCTCAGTTAGTTATAACTAACTAAGCTGATGTGGCACAATCCTGATCCTTGCAGTTCATTAAACCAAAATCTAATCTTAGCCGTTCATTTGATTTTCTGTTATTTCCTTCCCAATTTCAGTTGCACGCCTTTCTTCTTCTTTTCTTCTTCAAATCCAGCAATGGCAATTCTCAGGATCATCACACATCTCCGTGCGTTACCTCGAATTATTGAGGTTAAATAAGGCAAGGAATCATTAGTATGTTTGTTGGGTTACTATCGTAAAGAAAGACATGGCTAAGTGCAGAGCCCCAACAAGTAACTCTAACAACTCAACCCATGTAATCGTTGATAATCGAGCAAAATATTTACTATTGTGCTTTTGGCACTTGGAGTGGAATTTATGCTTATTTTGTACCTAGTATGCTTCCGCAAGTGGGATCTGGGGAGAATGGGGTGTACTCAGATCTTACCCCTATGTTGTGTGAGGATTTATGTTTGTGATGTTTGAAGCAAAAATGTGGTGCAAATATTTTTGTAGCTTCACGATGTTTTAGTTTATGCTCCTACCTATTATCTGAATATACCAATTGAAAGATGTATTGTCTAATAAGGCTGCTATGAAATATTTACTCATGGTTGGGACAAACTTTTCTGTTTTGGTTCACCATTTTTCTTGGCTATATGGTTCATCCCTGGATGAGATTGAGTTTCAAAAACCAGTAAGCGATCTTAGCCAATTCAACGACTACGTTTTTACTGGTAATGATTTATTTAGATAACATGGTAAGAAATCAACCATGCTCATCCCCAACTAACCAGCTTGATCCCTTGTTTTATTTAATTTACTGTTTTCTTATCGAGTGAGTTTAAGTCTCGTTTTTTCGGGTCGCCTGACTTGGATGGCGCTTCATAAAGGCTTGTCCAGAGTACAGTGGCTAGCAGCCTACGTGAAGAGTAAACTTTTTGTATTGTGCTTGCAATTATATTAATGGTGTTGAGTTGTTGCACAAACAGAGAAAGAAATTGATGTATTAGCACTGATCAAACTAATGCATGTTAAAGATCTTCGGGGGAATCATTTTTTAAGGAAAAATTAGGGGTGTCAAATGGGGCAGTGCGGGGCAGGGCGGGGCGGGTCAAGTCTTGACCTGCTGATATTTTGACCTGCTCTGCCCTGCCCTGTTTAGAATTTTTTCAAATATTGTCCCGCCCCGCCCTGCCCTGTCCCGCCCTGCCCAATTTGGGTTCTCTTGTATTTTTTTTGTTTTATTAGTAGGTTATAAACAGTGAAAATTTATGAAATACTTTTTTTATATTTAAATATTAGAGTTGTTTTAGCAGTTCTATTTAGTCTTTAAAGTTTCAAGTTTTAACATGAACTGATAGGAGTAATACTTAGTTTTATATTTTCTCCATCTTTTGTTATAAAGTCTTTTGTATTGTAGAGATACATAATTTTATGCATAATTTATAAGAGTAGAATATATATGTATAGAAGATAAAACAAATACAAATTGTATAAACTAGTAGATACCAAATTATAACGGGATCAATAATGATTTTTTTTTTCTGCCAAATACATAATTTCTTCTCATCCTTACACAAACACATGATTTTTTTTCTTTTGCCTTTAAAATTTTATTAATGTGTTTGGTCATAACTTCAAAACTATGCAAAAAATCACATTTTTAAAATATTGATAAAGTGAGAAGTGCGCTTACAAATTTAATATAGTAAATCGAATTTATATCATAATTCGCAAAACAAAAATACGACTCATAAATTGCAATTAATATCCGAAAAATCCCTAACACACCATCGTTGGTTCAACTATTTTATGACAACAGCTATCTTTCACCTTCCACTACCGATTTCATCAAACAAAATTCTGATTCAGTATGAAATGAAGTGACTGCTTATTTGCCTTTTAAAAAGTTATGTAAAATATGTAAGCCATTTCTTCTTAGTTTAGTGTGAAACGCCTGTAATTTGTTAGTGGAAGCTCGAAGGCAAAAGTACCAAAAGTAGAATTTCTGAACAAGAAAACCGTACATGCCCTACCATGCCCTGCCCTACTAAATTTTTTCAAAAATAACAATTTGCCTTGCCCCGCCCCGCCCCTGTCCCATTAAAATTTTCCCCCGCCCCGCCCCATTTAACGTTATCCCTGCCCCGCCCTGCCCCAAATACCATCCAAAGGGAAAATTTGCAAATATCGCTTTTGGTAAACATATTGACATACTTAGCATATGGTTCCCAGTATTATTACACAAACCTCCCTTCTTGATACTTAATGTAACAAACTAATTTTGTAGCTTATATTAGGGTGTACGTAGGTCGGGTTGGTTCGGATTTTTCAATTATCAAACTGGATCAATGGTATCGGATTTTCAAATCTATATATCAAGTCAAACCAACGAAATCGGTTTTTCAATCCCGACTTTTTCGGTTTTTTGGGTTTTCGAATTGTTTTTTTCCGATAAATCTTTATAGCACAAAATGTATAACTTATGCTCCAAATATTTCTCTAGTCCTAGTGATACAACTATATAATGTATTTTTCAATAAAATAATACAATAATATGAGTTGAGTCATAGTATTGTACTAAAATATTCAATAACAAAGATAATAAAATTCATAAAGAAAAATATTACTAAGTGACAAGCCATAATAAATATTAACACAAACTAAAGATAATATATAAGTCATGCTAAAATAAATACAACTATAAGTATATTGATTACACATATTGTGAGCACGTGATTTTTGCCCTATAAGGGAAATACTCCCAAAGATTTAAAATAAAATAATTTTAGTTTTCTTGCAATTGTTGTGAATTTTGTGTTATTTTTCTTGTATTATTTGCATTTTTATCTGTGCATATTTGCTTGTTTAAATAAATAAAATATACAAAAAATATGTTGCATATGTATATAAAATTCAAGTTTACAATTAAGTTTATTTTACAGAAATGAAAAGTCAAAAATATGTATTTTGCATTTTTTAAGCATTTAATGTCCAAATCGTGCAATTTTATTTTTATTAATGTTTAATTTTGTGTGATAATTATTATTATGAGTTAATTAGTATTTCAAGATAATTTTTAGTTTTTATAAATTAATCTTAGTATTTTTGGGCTTTATTAATTAGGATGTTGAATAATGGATGAAGAACAAAATAGAAAAAATTTGGATTGGGCCATCTTGCAAATTAAGTTACAAGCCCAATCCTAAGCACCCTTACCCAACCCAAAACCCCTTGGCCCAAAAAGAAAATTTCAGATTTTTAGCCAAAAATAATCATAATCACATAACATAAAGTAGTGGGAGCAAGGAAATAAAGGAAAGGAAGAAAACATGGAGAGGAAAACATGGATTAGTGGGTTTTCTTTAAATTAAAAAATATATTCTTTTTAATAAAAAGATCTGAAAATTTTCGAAATTCTTGCCTATAAATAGAAGAGAAGATTTATGAAAAAGAGGTAGGGAAAAAAGAGAGGAAAAATCGGAAGAGAAGAAAAAATAAAAAAATTCTCTGCTGTAGTATACACTCGATATACACTCTGGATACAGAAGTATACACGGAAAAAATGCAATCTTTGAGAGTTTCTTTTGAGAAGTGAAAAGAGTTCAAAGCAAGAAAGCCAAAACAAAGAGAAAATCTGGAATATATTTTTCTTTTCTATTTTTTACTGGTTTTTTTTTGTTTTTCTCCGTATTGCTGGGATTTTCGGGATTGAGGTGTTGAAGCTACTGCTGGTTGTTACTGTTGTTGTTGCTGTATTTTCACCGCCCTGTTGATTGCCATTTTCCCATTCCTTTCAAAACCAGGTACACATTCTAAAAACCATGTGTTGATGTAAGCTCGAATTGGAAGTTGAAGTTTTGAAATGAAATAGAAAAGCAAGTTGTTGATCAATATTTATTGTTATTTTCTATTTTATTAGTTTTTGTCAAATTGTAGTTAGCTTTATAATTTGAAGAATAAATTTGTCATTCAAGGGAACACCTTTTGTATTAATATAGAGTAGCATTTTAAGCATGTAATTGTTTAGGACTTTTCTTTTCTTTTAGAGACAAACTAAATAGAAAAAATGTAGTCACTTTAGGATTATCTTTTTTTTAAATAAAAATGTTACGAGCCTAGCTAAATAGAAGAAATAAAATTGCGGGGCCCCTCAATAACAATGTTCATTTTTTTTCTTTCTTAAAAATAACCAAACGCGGTAAATGATTTAAAATTGCATTATAGTATTGAACATTTTTTAAAAATCAGATATTTAGCCATTACAATAATTTAAGCGACCGTGCTAGAACCACGGGATCCGGGGGTGCCTAACACCTTCCCTCGGGTTCAACAGAATTCCTTACTTAGAATTTCTGGTTCGCAGGCTTCATTTGGAAAGTCGAAAATTTCCTCGATTTGGGATTTAAATAAATTGGTGACTTGGGACACCATAATTTATTCCAAGTGGCGACTCTGAAATAAATAAATAATCCCATTTCGAATATTGTCACTTAAATTGGAAAACTCCCTTGTACGTTTATCCCTCGGGGTAAGCGCGCCAAAAGGAGGTGTGACAGCTCTGGCGACTCTGCTGGGGATGCAAACCCAGAACCACTGGTTCAGGGTTTAAGAATTCGAGCTTTGAATACTTGTTGTATTTGGCTTATTTATTATCTGATTTTATTACATGTTTATATTTAATATGCTAAATGTTGCTTTTACCGCTTTGATATTTTGTGAAGTGTATATAAATTGTGCCGATACCCATTTTCCTCTTCTGAGTCTCGTTGAAATATAATATCGGGCATTTGCTGGACATAGCCCGTTTTTCTCAAGATAGTTGTGGTGCTTGGCACCCGGTGAAGGATTTGTAGTCACACATATTTAGGCGGGGAGTATTGTCAATTAAGCCGGAAAGCCATGCTACCGGTGCACTGACACTCCTCGACTCGAGTTGTCCGCTCGATTTAAAGCCAGTCTAGACACTTTTTCCAACAGGATGATGACTTAGAATAACAAAACCTTATGCCGGATCCCCGATAGGAACGTATATTTGCATCATGTGCATATTTGACTTAGGAGGCTCAACACAGGGGTTGGGCCTGTCTAGGACAGGTGTACCTGAAACAAAAGACCAACTTGTTGCATCTTTGTCTGTGCATTTATTTGTTTCGATCTTACATGCCGACCGGTTTGTTATTAAAAAAGAGAAGGGTAAGAAGTGGAAGATGTCAAGGTGAAAAATCAAAATAATTTTATGGAAAATGGTATGTTTTTCTTAGAAAATAATTTTTTGAAAAACAAAATGAAAAAAACAATCTCCGAATAAATTTTGTTAATTTTAAATAGTTAGTTTCTTTGAAAACAATTTTTGAAAGTGCAAAAGAAAAAAATTTTCCAAATAAATTTTCTTAATTTTACGAAAAATAGTTTAGTTTCTTTGAAAATAATTTTTGAAAAATGAAAAACAAATTCCTAATAAATTTTGTTAATTTTAAGAAAAATAAGTTAGTAAAAAAAATGCTGTTAAAAATACTTTGTTTTCTTTTCTTAACAGGTGTAGTTTGTTTTTATTTGACCGAACTACGCAGGTTTGATTCTCGCCATTAGGTGGGATACGTAGGCAACCCTCATCGGGTCCAACCACCCCTTCAAAAAATAAAAAAAAATGTCGAAGTTTTAGTTTTCAATAAAATCAAAGTAACGCTGTTTTTGAAAATAGCCGAATGTTCCGAAAGGACGCCGGAAGGCTGTTTTTGCAAAAATGGCCACTTTGAAGTCTTTTCTTTTTCTTTTTGAATAATAACCTTGAAATATTTCATGTGGAAATATTGAAAGGCCGTAGCTTCAAAATAAAGTTTGGGTTACCACCCTTTTTTAAAAAAAAAATCAAAAAAATGTGTGTTTAATTTTGTCAATAAAATCAAAGTGATGTCGTTTTCAAAAAAATAACCGAATATACCCGAAAGGGACGCCGGAAGGCTGACTTTGCATAAACGGCCACTTTTGGGTCATTTTGTAGATTTTTTGGTCAATTGACCCTCACAGCCTTATAATCTTCGTCCCCGAGGCGCTGAAAGGCCGTGTATGTAAAAAACAAGGTTTTTATTCCAATTTGAAAAAAATGGAGGTTAATAACAAGCAAGGTTATCAAGGATAATTGAAAAGGAAAAGCTGGAATGACGCATGCGGTGAATACATATAGAAATGGTTAACTGACTAGGTGCATTGCATCCAACGTGCGATAACATATCTGTTAAACTCAGTGAGCTAACAAGTTTGTTGCATATTCCCAGAAAAGTTTAGCAGTTGACTTGACAGAGTATACCGGCCGATCACCATTACCATACTAGATCAAAAGGTCCAATTCCTGCAAGCATGTCTAGTTCCGGCAAAAGTCTCGATGAGGAGAAAACAGAGATACAGATCATGAAAGAGGAGATGGACCGGTTGAGACAACAAATGACAGAGATGCACCTAGCCTGGGCTAGGGGACAGTCATCACCAAACCCTCCTACTCTTACACCAGCACCAGAGCATCCGCCCATCGATCCATCAACAAGTGCCCCGATCTATCCATACTATCAAGGGGAAAACCCTTATGCATCCCAGATTCCACCAGCTAGACAAAATACTCCTCCTCCGGTTACCCCTATTTTTGTGGCACCTCCACCCGCTACTTTACAAAAGTCTTCCAGTGAACCACTTTTTCAAATACATGACAATCATTGTTATTCTCCCGAGCCTACCTTTAAGGCTCCCGAACCGCATTCACACACCCCTCACTGGGATAACCCGGCAGAACCGAAAAAGCACTTCAAAAGTTTGGAGCATGAGGAAGTTATTCGGAAAGTTAAAAGCCTGGAGCAGTCCTTCAGGAATATGTATGGTTTGGGCAACCAGGTCAGTGTCGCTTACAAAGATCTGTGTCCATTCCCAGATGTCCAACTGCCAGCCGGGTTCAAAACGCCCAAGTTTGACCTATACGAGGGGCATGGTGACCCAGTAGCCCATCTTCGAGGTTTTTGTAGTAAAATGCGAGGAGCCGGAGGGCGAGATGAGATTCCGATAGCTTACTTCGGTCAGAGTTTGGGGGGGTCTGCACTAGAGTGGTACACCAGGCAGGATCCCAGCAGATGGTTTACATGGGATGACCTGGCCCAAGCATTCATCGGCCAGTTTCAATATAATCTTGAAATAATCCCCGATCGCTTATCATTGCTAAAGCTAGAGAAGAAACCCGCCGAAAGCTTCAGAGAATTTGGGTTCCGTTGGAGGGAAGAGGCAGCGAGGGTAGATCCCCCGATGAGAGAGAACGAGATGGTGGATTACTTCTTGCAGACACTGGAGCCAACTTACTTTAGTCACCTGGTGACATCGGTTGGTAAATCTTTCAATGAGGTGGTCAAAATGGTCGGAATGATAGAAGAGGGACTTAAGTCCAATAAGATCTTGAGCTATTCCGCGTTGAAAGCAACAACTCAAGCTATTCAGAATGGCACAGGGGTTGCATTCGGGAAATCGAAAGGTCCTTCACCTCATTACCAAGCCAGACCCTACTACCCAAATCACCCTAATCACCCTCCCCGAAACACATATCCACCACCAAGGGCCTACAATAACCCTCCAGGACCAGGTTTCCGAGGGAATCATGCCTTCAGAAAGGAAAAGGCACAAAAAACCTTCACTGAGTTGGGAGAAACTTATACTGCTCTGTTCCACAAATTGAAGCAGATAGGTTTGTTGAGTCCTATTGAGACAAGATTGCCAAATCCCCTACCCCAAATGTGGATCGCTCAGTAAGCTGTGAGTATTGTTCAGGGGCTCTCGACATGATACCGAGAAATGTTGGAAACTGAAACATGCAGTACAAAATCTTTTTGACACCAATAAGATCGAGGTGCAGACACCAGAGGCACCCAACATTAATCAGAATCCATTGCCAACTCACCCTTAGACCCATATGATCAAATTGATACACAAGGGAAGGGAGAATTAAGAAGCTCGATCTGTATTCCAAAGCAAAACCAATCGGCAGAAGTTGGTATATGAGAAGTCATGCTTGGTAATCAGGAGGAGTTTTCGGTGGTTTGTTTTTGTTGTCATTTCATTTGTCCGAGTTTTTTCCAGGGTTGTGACCTAGATTTTGTCTTGTAGTGAAACCCTCTTATATTTCCATTTTGGTCATTTCAGTTTGCCTAGTCTTATCAAGTCTCGTTTCAGGTTTGTGTTTTTGGTTTGCTTGTTTGTAGTTGAACCAATTCTCCGTTTAGTAAAACTTTTGGTCTTTTATTACCCAATTCGTCTTTTTGTTTAGTTTTTCTATCTTTAAATTTGTCATTCGTTCGAACGTGACTCTAATGACATGACATCGCACATAATTTTGGCCTAATATTAAGGGTTAATCATGAAGCAATTGGAAGATAATCAGGTCATTTTTTTAAAAAAATGATTTGAGATTATTTGGAGCCCGAATCATGTGAGACTGGGGCAGGTAAAACACGAAGAAACCCTTAAAGGAAAACTGGCCATGCTAAGACGGGGTTCGCTCGTGATACTGAAATAAAAGTGTCGTCCAGCAGTACTTTAAAATGATAGATGAAAAGGCGAATGGACTATATGGTTAACAATCAGGGCACAAACAGAAGATGTCGTGAATATGTTGTTTGAACTTGGCATGTTTTGAAGATTGGAATGACGAAGGCATTTTGTTCCGCTATCCAAACACTTTATCCATCGTCAACCCTTTGAGCCTTAATTTAAATTCTTTTATACCCCTCTTTCGGAATTAGTTGCAAAGACTAGAAACACAAGTTTGAAAGACGAGAGAAGAAAGGGATAAAGAAAAAGAAAAGAAAAGAAAACAACAAAAAGAGATAAAGAAAAAAAAAGAAAAATGAAAAAAAAGGAATTGGGAACTACGTTTGACCTGATTCCTTAAAGAGGATACGTAGGCGCTTCACAGCTCGGTCATACTGTAAATAAAAACAAAAAATCCCCAAGTAAGAAACTGGGGCAAAGAAAAATTGTGTTGATTATAAATAAATTTAGGTCCGAAGGTTGTAAATTTTGAACCCAAAATTGATTTTGTTTTGAGCCGTTAATACCCTTTCTTTCTAGCCCTATCCAAATCCCACATTACGGTCCAGAAAGACCTTCTGATCAGTCTTCAAAAGATGCCACGTTAGGCGAGTGAGAGAATCCTATCAGAATATAACACGCTGATTCTCAGCAGAAAAGACTCTGATTCCCAACAGAAAGGAAATACGAGAGAGTCTTAGCAGTGACACCCCAATCCCCAGCTAAAAGTAATACAAATGAGAGAGTCTTACCGGTGAAAACCTTCACAAGGCACCATAAGGCGACGAAAGCTGAGAGAAAATCAAAATGAGAGAGGCTTGAAAGTGAAAACCCTTCGGGCATTACAAGTCGAACAAAGGTGATAATCAGATGAAAATCACGAGACAGAAATCGTAAAAGGCAATTAACGACGGAGGATAGGCCATATGTGCATGTCATGACTAGTAGAGTTGGTATCTGCGTTTGATAAGTTTTTATAGTTGTTTCTTGTTAGAGAGTCAGTTCTCCCTTGTCTTCTATTTGTTGTTTCTTTTTATCTTTCTCCTTTTGTCAAAAATTCCCCCGTCAAAGTCTGTCTAGTCAAAACACAGTGAGAAATGACTTCAAAACTGGCCACCAACTTTCCAATTACTATGCAAGGCAAGGAAATGCCATTGACGGCAAGAAGTATGGTGCAAAGAAGATTATTAAATTGGGGCAGAAAATTTTCTTTTCATTTTGAAAATTTTCTCGAAATCGAATACCACTTGGGTAAAAAGGAAGAAAGAAGGCCTTAAGGGAAGCAATATTTAAACCAATGTCATCTCCAACAGTCTTCAGAAGAGTGAAACACCAATTTTGAAGAAATGAAAATCCACCAGCAGTGTTATCTTCAGAAAGTTCCGAGGTGGTCGAACAACACAGAGTGGTAAAGGAAGAAAGGAAAGCCCGTCTTCAACAAAATAACCCCCAGCAAGTTGAGAAACACGGAATGGAGAAGGGATAAATGGGAAAACCCATCCCCAACAGGAATATCATCTCCAACAAATGAAATCATTCCCCAACAAGTTTTGGGAACCCCGAGCGAGGGAAAGGAGAAAAGGAAAAACCACCCCACAGGAGCAGCACAACCGCTCACAATGTTTTGAACTAACAAATTTTCCCTAATTTGAAACAGGGAAAGAAGATGATATTGATAGCAGAAAGTCATGCCACAAGGAAGAACACCAATACTGGGGCAGAAAATTTTCCGCCGTTGTTGAAAATTTTCTCGGAGAAACGAGAAGGCAATTCAAGATGACGTGTCAGGTTTGTCCACCTTCAAATAGGATGTTTCACGTTTGTCCACCTTCGAACAGGACGTCTCAGGTTTGTTCACATTCATATATTGATATCATGGGAGTATTCGCCCTCGAATAGGATACAATGGGAGTATTCGCCCTCGAATAGGATACAATGGGAGTATTCGCCCTCGAATAGGATACAATGGGAGTACTCGCCCTCGTATAGGATACAATGGGAGTATTCGCCCTCGAATAGGATACAATGGGAGTATTCGCCCTCGAATAGGATACAATGGGAGTATTCGCCCTCGAATAGGATACAATGGGAGTATTCGCCCTCAAATAGGATACAATGGGAGTATTCGCCCTCGAATAGGATACAATGGGAGTATTCGCCCTCGAATAGGATACAATGGGAGTATCCACCCTCGAATAGGATACAATGGGAGTATTCGCCCTCGAATAGGATACAATGGGAGTATTCGCCCTCGAATAGGATACAATGGGAGTATTCGCCCTCGAATAGGATACAATGGGAGTATTCGCCCTCGAATAGGATACAATGGGAGTATTCGCCCTCGAATAGGATACGATGGGAGTATTCGCCCTCGAATAGGATACAATGGGAGTATTCGCCCTCGAATAGGATACAATGGGAGTATTCGCCCTCGAATAGGATACAATGGGAGTATTCGCCCTCGAATAGGATACAATGGGAGTATTCGCCCTCGAATAGGATAAAATGGGAGTATCCTCTCTCGAATAGGATACAATGGGAGTATCCGCCCTCGAATAGGATACAATGGGAGTATCCGCCCTCGAATAGGATACAATGGGAGTATTCGCCCTCGAATAGGATACAATGGGAGTATTCGCCCTCGAATAGGATGCAATGGGAGTATTCGCCCTCGAATAGGATGCAATGGGAGTATTCGCCCTCGAATAGGATACAATGGGAGTATTCGCCCTCGAATAGGATACAATGGGAGTATTCGCCCTCGAATAGGATACAATGGGAGTATTCGCCCTCGAATAGGATACAATGGGAGTATTCGCCCTCGAATAGGATACAACGGGAGTATTCGCCCTCGAATAGGATACAATGGGAGTATTCGCCCTCGAATGGAATACAATGGGAGTATTCGCCCTTAAATAGAATACGATGGGACTATTCGCCCTCGAATAGGATATTTTACGTTTGATTTATTTTACATTGTCCTTTGCATATTTCGTAAATTATTGCCGGAATGCATTTTTAATTCAAAAGTTGCTACTAAAAGCAGGCGCCTACCTGTATAACAAAAGGCAAGTCTTCAGTCTTTACATTGCAGGTCTTGAAACTAGTAACCCACCAAAAATCAGAGGGTTACAACAAGAGTTCCCGGCGCAAATTCAAGCACCTGAGTCAAAGGAAGGGAGGGAATGAAGGAAAATTTTCCCAGCATCATTATCCTCAACAGGCAAGTAAATAGTTCTAAAGATATCCCCAGCAGTCATGAGGTAAAACAACACGATCCAGGAGGAAAGTAGTTCCAGAACAAGGTAATTTGGGAGAAAGGATGGTTTAAGAGGTGATGCAGGAAGAAGAAAGTGATGCAGGAAGCAAAGGAAGTCGATATTTTAAATAAGAGTTGTGGTTGAAGTCAAGGAGCCCGCCTGAAAAATGGAGTGGCGATTTAGTTTTGAAGTTATAGTTGCAGTCAGGGAGCCCGCCTGAAGAATGGAGGGGCGATTTAGTTTTGAGTTGTAGTTGAAGTCAGGGAGCCCGCCTGCAGAATGGAGTGGCGATTTATTTTGAAGTTGTTGTTGAAGTCAGGGAGCCCACCTGAAGAATGGAATGACGATTTAATCTTGAAGTTATAGTTGAAGTCAGGGAGCCCGCCTGAAGAATGGAGTGGCGATTTAGTTTTGAAGTTATAATTGAAGTCAGGGAGCCCGCCTGAAGAATGGAGTGGCGATTTGGTTTTGAGTTGTAGTGGAAGTCAGGGAGCCCGCCTGAATAATGGAGTGGCGATTTATTTTGAAGTTGTTGTTGAAATCAGGTGCCCGCCTGAAGAATGGAATGGCGATTTTTTTATTAGAGTTTGTCGATGAAGTCAGAAGCCCGCCGGAAAAGCAGAACGGCGTCTCAATTTCCACGATTTGATAAGGATAGTGAAGAATCGGAAAGTGACAGAGTGTAACGGAAATCCCCAGCATAAACCCAAGTTCATAATCGGAAGGAAGGCAACAAGGATCAGAAAGATAGATTCAGACTTCGAAGGAGAATAGTTCGAAGATCACAAGGACGAGACCAATGGTCGGAGTTCGGCAATCAAGATAGGCCGAAATAACAATTGTTAGAAGAGAAGAAGCATGTGAAGAAACATCAGAGCCCGCAAGATGGCAATGAACATGACAAGATCAAGCTGGAAAAGATAGATAAGAATTTGCAATACTGTAACTTAGTCTAGCTTCTTATTTTTCGTTTAGCACGATGTAATAAAGAGATCAGTTAAGCAGTGGCAACAGCAGCAACAACAATAACAGCAAGATTACAGCAGTCATGGTAGTCCCAGCTACCAAAATTTCCCGAACTACATTGACCTGATTCCTGTTTAGCCCAGAATATGTAGGAGGCCTCTCGAAGCAAAGGCTCGGTCAAGTCTTTCAAAAAATGCTTCACACGGAGTACTCAAACGGGCAAAAATCGCTCGTATCCGCTCACTTATCTTTGCACGAAAACTCTTCGTGTTTCCGAGTAAAGAGGGCAGCTGTGAGCACGTGATTTTTGCCCTATAAGAGAAATACTCCCAAAGATTCAAAATAAAATAATTTTAGTTTTCTTGCAATTGTTGTGAATTTTGTGTTATTTTTCTTGTATTATTTGCATTTTTATCCGTGCATATTTGCTTGTTTAAATAAATAAAATATACAAAAAATATGTTGCATATGTATATAAAATTCAAGTTTACAATTAAGTTTATTTTACAGAAATGAAAAGTCATAAAAAAATATGTATTTTGCAT
This sequence comes from Nicotiana noctiflora, assembly GCA_032618575.1. Classification (NCBI taxonomy): domain Eukaryota; kingdom Viridiplantae; phylum Streptophyta; class Magnoliopsida; order Solanales; family Solanaceae; genus Nicotiana; species Nicotiana noctiflora. Next base: position 198,930 of record JASVEL010011786.1, on the reverse strand, counting down.
TTTTTAAGCATTTAATGTCCAAATCGTGCAATTTTATTTTTATTAATGTTTAATTTTGTGTGATAATTATTATTATGAGTTAATTAGTATTTCAAGATAATTTTTAGTTTTTATAACTTAATCTTAGTATTTTTGGGCTTTATTAATTAGGATGTTGAATAATGGAGAAGAACAAAACAGAAAAAATTTGATTGGGCCATCTTGCAAATTAAGTTACAAGCCCAATCCTAAGCACCCTTACCCAACCCAAAACCCCTTGGCCCAAAAAGAAAATTTCAGATTTTTAGCCAAAAATAATCATAATCACATAACATAAAGTAGTGGGGGCAAGGAAATCAAGGAAGAAAACATGGAGAGGAAAACATGGAGAGAAAAACATGGATTAGTGGGTTTTTTTTAAATTAAAAAATATATTCTTTTTAATAAAAAGATCTGAAAATTTTCGAAATTCTTGCCTATAAATAGAAGAGAAGATTTATGAAAAAGAGGTAGGGAAAAAAGAGAGGAAAAATCGGAAGAGAAGAAAAAATAAAAAAATTCCCTGCTGTAGTATACACTCGATATACACTCTGGATACAGAAGTATACACGGAAAAAATGCAATCTTTGAGAGTTTCTTTTGAGAAGTGAAAAGAGTTCAAAGCAAGAAAGCCAAAACAAAGAGAAAATCTGGAATATATTTTTCTTTTCTATTTTTTACTGGTTTTTTTTTGTTTTTCTCCGTATTGCTGGGATTTTCGGGATTGAGGTGTTGAAGCTACTGCTGGTTGTTACTGTTGTTGTTGCTGTATTTTCACCGCCCTGTTGATTTGCCATTTTCCCATTCCTTTCAAAACCAGGTACACATTCTAAAAACCATGTGTTGATGTAAGCTCGAATTGGAAGTTGAAGTTTTGAAATGAAATAGAAAAGCAAGTTGTTGATCAATATTTGTTGTTATTTTCTATTTTATTAGTTTTTATCAAATTGTAGTTAGCTTTATAATTTGAAGAATAAATTTGTCATTCAAGGGAACACATTTTGTATTAATATAGAGTAGCCTTTTAAGCATGTAATTGTTTAGGACTTTTCTTTTCTTTTAGAGACAAACTAAATAGAAAAAATGTAGTCACTTTAGGATTATCTTTTTTTAAAATAAAAATGTTACGAGCCTAGCTAAATAGAAGAAATAAAATTGCGGGGCCCCTCAATAACAATGTTCATTTTTTTTTCTTTCTTAAATATAACCAAACGCGGTAAATGATTTAAAATTGCATTATAGTATTGAACATTTTTTAAAAAGCAGATATTTAGCCATTACAATAATTTAAGCGACCGTGCTAGAACCACGGGATCCGGGGGTGCCTGACACCTTCCCTCGGGTCAACAGAATTCCTTACTTAGAATTTCTGGTTCGTAGACTTCATTTGGAAAGTCGAAAATTTCCTCGATTTGGGATTTAAATAAATTGGTGACTTGGGACACCATAATTTATTCCAAGTGGCGACTCTGAAATAAATAAATAATCCCATTTCGAATATTGTCACTTAAATTGGAAAAATTCCCTTGTACATTTATCCCTCGGGGTAAGCGCGCCAAAAGGAGGTGTGACACATATAAGCACTAAAGAAAAAGATAAACTAAGTAATGCATTTTCAATATGAATCAATGCAAAACTAAAAATAGATATCCAACACTATTGTCATTTCTAGTGTTGAATTTGTTAATAATCTGTATTGCTGTAAGTAAAAAAATAATCTTTCTGAAAAATAATACTCAAACTTCAAAATAATTTTTTAAATGTTGAAGGAACAAATCGAGCACACTGAATACACAGTGTGTCCTTAAGGAAATTATTCCGCTCAAGTACCCGAGGTTATGGAATATATCCTCCCCGGATAGAATGATTTAAACCATCGGAGTATTGGTGCCAAAAACGACGATAATCAGCGAACCACTCGATGGCAGCAAAACACAATGGAATTTTAGTGCAGAAGAAGAAGAAGAAGATAAAAATTCGTAAGTTAATATTCTGGGATTTGAAGGTCTATTTATAGCCAACTATGTGATGTTTCTGAATAGGTTTGCAACCTTTCAGAATAGTTATGACTGTTTGAAACAGGTGTGACCCTCTGAAGAGGTTTGCAACCTTTCAGAATAGCCATGGCTGTTGGAACAGGTGTGACACTGTTTCAGAACAGCCACGACTGTCGAAAATTTTTGCGAAAAATTTAAAACGAATTTAAATTAATCCGGGAAAGAAAAAATGGACTGGACCGGACCGGGTCGCGGGTCATCCCTCCATTTCTTTTCCCAGCATTTTTCATTCACACCTCTATTGTTATTATTTATTAAATAATAAACCCAACAAAATTAAATTTTCTTTGTTAGCATTAGGGGCGTGCATTTGAATCGGTTTATCGATAAATCGAATCGATTATTTGTTATCGGTTCATCGATAAATGGAATCGAAAAAATCGAAACCTATTGAAACGATAACGATAAGCAGTTGTACAAATCGATAATCGATACGTAATTATCGATAAGGGTTAATATCGAATCGATAAATCGAATGCACATCCCTAATTATTTCATCTGCCACATTTAAGGAATGATCATATTTAAAGCTGAAGGGAATGCCGTTCAAATTAATGTAAAATAGAATTAGCAGTCATGATGCATTTTTATTTTTTTTAATACCGTTGGAGTGTTGGTGGCATATATTTGATCCTTTACTTTAGTTTCGTCGCATATGTCTATTGACACAATTTTTATGTTATAAACAGTGTTAATCTTATTTTAGCTTCTTTTTATCCATATTAGTTAGGCGTGTTTATAGCGATATACTTTCCATGGAATCCCGCAAATTTTCTTATTGGTGTAATCGATAACCGAATTGTAAGCCCCAAAAATTAATAAATCCAAATCGAAAAAATCGAAACCTTATTGAAACGATAACGATAAGCATATGTACAAATCGATAAGAGGCAAAATCGAATCGATAAATCGAATGCACACCCCTTGTTAGCATTATATTGATGTGAAGTTTATTTGAATAACTACCTTTATGAACTATAAAATTATTGGACCATTCAAGAATGGTAAGTCCAAACTTGAAATAATATGTTTAAAGATAAACTGTAAAAAAGTTTAAGAAATATTTATGAAGCATATTAAAAATAAATATTTATATGTATAAAATATCTGTGAAAAATTGAATAAATGTAATATCGGGTTAGTTTTATTTCAGTTTGACTTTTTTAAGTGAAACCCAAACAAATCAATATCGGATTTTTTTCCAACACCAAACCAAATCAAATCAACCCATAATGAGATTTTTTTTCGATTTAACTCGGATTATTGATTTGATATGGTATATCAATTTTCTGTGTACACCCGTAGCTTATATATCGACAACTTTGTCCTTTGTATTTTATTGTCATGTTTTATTCTATTTTGTTTAAACAAATAGACTTATGTTATCTTTTTATCATTGCACGGAAGCATATAAACCTCAGTTCATTCATTTTTTGAGTAAAAACGCAAAGTTTATCTCTTATATTTACTAGTAATATTTTTGTACAGAAAACTATATACTCAGATTTTGTTAGCTTATGAATTAATCTTATTTTGTTAGCTTATGAATTAATCTTATCATCCTACATTTCCTCAAATAATATTAGCATTTGGCTCTAGATTTTTGAATAATTAAAAGGTACACATGACACAAGTAAAGATGGTAAGTTCTTTAAAAGGGAGTAGAGAATTATTTATTTTGTTCTGGTAATTATTTCTTCATTTTTATGTGTGTGCGAACGCGTGTATTTTTTTATAAATAAAAAAACTATTTTGAATATATAAATGCCTGCATCAAACAATTAAATTTAAAATAAGACAAGTTAATTTTGTTTCACAAATTAACTTATAGAGGATGAAATTTTCTATTTTTAGGTTAATAAATATTTTGTTACACTTAAATGTCCAATAAGGGAGACGTGCAAGCCAAATCTCACCGAAAGGTTTGTATAATTATCCCTTTTAAATTGGGTCAAAGGAATAGTTATTAAAGCAGAAAAGAAGGAAGCTGATGTATGAAAAGCTTCCCTTTTTTAAAAAAAAAAAAAATTACAAGAAAATACACTTGACATCACACCATAATAAAAAATAGCCTATATTTTTAAGTTTTACTTTACCTAACCTATATTGTAAATATTTTGAAAGCACTAGCAAACTCAAAATTTATAGAGTTAAAATTGTGTTCTCACAAATATTGCATTCAATCTCTTTTCTTCTCGCTCCTTCTACATATGCTTCAAGGGGTCATCTGCTATTATTGATTCTCACATGTATCATCTTGTTGCAAAGTAAGAAAATTGAAGAGTAGAAGTTCATCATTGAAGGCTATTCAAAGCTTTGCTTTTGAAAATTGGATTGTTTGAGTTTGTTAGTTGTTGGGTTGGGTGTTGTTCTAATTGTTTAGAAATATCATAAGGAGTTCAACTTTCAATTTGAGGTGATATTGAGTAGATTTGAACAAGATTTGAGTTAAATTTTAGAAAAAACGCAAGGAAGAAGATGCAGTCAGTTTTTTGTATAATTATATTTAATCTTGTATAATAGTGTATATGGGTGTATAAACACATCTTATACAATGTTATACACTTTTATACACCTTTATATAAGCGTATGTAGACGAACTTCTTCCACGATTTTTAGTTACAATTCTTGTTCAAAACAGTTCAAATCTCCATTAAATGACTTCAAATTTTATATACAACCTCCTCATACTATTTCTAACAATTCTAAATAACACACACTCTAAATTTCTCACAAAATCAAATACGAAATCTAAACCCACATATTTAAGCTTGTTAAAATCTAATTTTCACCATTTAAATGGATTTAGTTTGTTGAACTAATATTTGAGTTATAATTGCCGATTCGAAAATTAACTTAACAGCTTGAGCGATCTTTTTTTAAAAATTAAATAGTAATTTTGAGAATTTATTGTAGTTGAGAATCTTAGCCTATTATTTTTGGGTTAGTTAGTTGTAAGTTAAAATATAAGCTATAAAATTAAAAAGTAGGAATTCCAGTTGTTGATATGTGAAAATTTTCCTTATTTTTTTCCTCCCTAAATTTGATTTTAGAACAAAAAATTGTGAGATTATTTCCCCGCGTAGAATGAATAATTTCTGCTGTTATATTTTTGGAAAGTTTCTGTATTTTCTATGTCGAGACCTTTTCCCGTTGAGAATAGACTTCCAAAAAAAAAAAAAAATCTATTTCCAATCCTTTATTCAATAGGAGAAGGAAACACGACAACTATTTATATTGCATTGGACGGCATACACACACACTCTTTTGCAAACACAAATCAATACGATACTCCACCAAAAACTAGAGAAAGAAAAATCAAAGATTCAGCCGTCTTCAAAACCGTCTATTTTCGCCAGTCGGCGGCGACACCAGATTCAGCGGGCCCCAAAACCGGCAAGTTTCGCCAATCGGCGGTGACGATTCTGATGCTATGGAGGAGAAACAGGGTTCTATACAAATTCCAAAGAAGACACTCTATCCTTATTTAGAAGAATTATACAAAAAGAAAAGTTCCAGGAGAGAAAACGCGCTAAAGACATTGGTTGAGGAATTCGAGACCAGTGTTCATGATGAATTTGCCCAGAATAATTTTGTCACTTTAGTATATCGATGCCAAAATTGCTTGAAACGAGGTTCTGAAGTGGAGATTGATCTAGCATTACAACTTATAGGATTAGTTGTACTGACTCTTGGTGCAGGAGATAATGCACATGAGATTTATGAAGAATCACTGGTTTTTCTTCCTAAACTACTCAATTCCAAATTATCTCACTCGGTCAAAGTGTTAGAGTGTTTGTCTATTGTCACTCTTGTTGCTGCTACAGATTTTGCAGACACAGAAAGATCAATGGAAATTATATGGCAATTTATGAATGAAGAAACCAAACATTCAACGTACGTGACTGCTGCAGCAATATCAGCTTGGGCTCTCCTCCTTTCGGATATAAATACATGGAGAATTCATCACAAAAAGTGGAAAGAATTCATCCCTTATCTTCTAAAACAACTTGAGGAAGGTGATGAAGATGTTACAGCTGCTAGTATCGACGCGCTTGCTTTAATTTTTGAAATAGGTAATCTTGAGAAATTCTCAAATCAAACACAAGAATATTCAAGCATAAAGGATATGAAAGATGACATTATGAAGCATGTAAAGAGAACAAAACAAGATGCTTCGAAAATTCTGGAGGATGATTACAATAAGACATCTACTATTACTTTATGTGGTAGAAGACTTACCTTTAGTACCTGGTCACAATTGAAGCAGATGAATTACATAAGAAGATATTTGGGCTACGGTTTTACGAATCACATGATTGAAAACAAGTATCTTCACGAAGTCTTTCACTTTGTACCTGCAACAACAGCATATAGTGAATTAGAACTATATAAATCTGAATATGAAGAGGTAGCTGTTCGGATTTTCTTACCTGATGTAAGAAGACAATGTTGCAGAAAGAGGATTTATATGTCTCCTAATTCTCTGCTGAACAAGGGAAAGACTCAGTTGATGAACAAGTACAGGAGTATTGCAGAAGAGGCCAAGGCTGGACATTACAATGCTGAGGGAGAGCTCGACTGAAATAATTTTTTTCTAAATGTTATGTTATTTTCTAATTTTCTTTTTTGAGTTGTCTTAAAATATTGAACACTTTTGACATGTTCTCAACTAGTAGTACCTTAATCTACTTATATTATCAAGCAAGGAAAGCAACTACTATGTAGGGCATGATTTGAAACTGCTATGATTTCTGTCAAGAAAATTATATTTGATATAAATATCGGTTGATAATAAAATCTCAAAATCTTTTGAAGAGTCTTTTGGAGTTGATTATTTTATACATAAACTAGATTTGAACTTTGAACAATTAAAAGCATACGAAAATATTTTTGATTTTCTATTTAGCAGTAAAAACTAAGATCACTTGATAATAAAATTTGAAAAAATATTGCCTAAATATTGAATGTTCCTTAAAGCATGATAATCAATTTCATATTGATATTTTAGATTTATTTTTGGAATAGTATTAAGGAAAATAGTACAATTAGAAGATAATAGTTTAATTTATACACTCGATCAAATAAAACAATTGATTCTTTTTCCGGTGCCTATATTACGTATGTAATAATGTTAATAACTCTTATTTCCATCACTAACTAAGAAATTTTCAAAACTAAAATTGATAAAATCTCACCGAGATCAACAATGTCTCAATAAAGGTTAAATGGATTAGCTATATTGTCAAATAAAAAAGACTTATTAGGAGTTATTGATTATACGAAATTTATTAATAACATTGTATCTAAGAACGCTAGAAAAATATACTTCAAATAAATAAATAATTTTTTTTTTTTTCAAAAAAGTTAAGACCCCTAAGTTTGGCTTTAGGCCACAAAACTCGTCAGGCCGCCCCTGATAAGTGGAGATGTTAGGAAAATATGCCTAATTAAAGCGATTCTTATAATCTTATTCCAAGACTTGTAATATTGCCTTCTCAAGAGACAATGTAAACACTTACACATGCAAAAAAGAATAACACTGTATAGGGATGGCAATGAGGCGGAGCGAGGTAGATTTGAACGTTGGCATAGTCGTGCGGGTTTGAGATTTTGCGGTTTCAGGACGGGGTGGACGGGTTCAATTTTTAAATTTAAAAGAAAAAAATTGTGGGGCGGGGCGAGTGAAGATTTAATATTTTAAACTAATATAGAGATCTTTATAAAGTTTTTTATTCTTTTTGAATTATATGTAGTTCATAGAAATTTTCGTTCATAAAATTATGCATTTACAAAAATGCATTTTAGTAACTTTATTATTTTTAATGATGCTATTTTTTAAAGCAAATTAAAGGCAAGGGTAAACGTGCCTTCCGTTTCTGTTTAATAATCTCTTATAAAATTAAAATCTTGTGACACGACATGAAAATGAGAATTTAAGTTGTGGAGTTTAATTGTTCTATAGGAAAAACCACTAGATTTAGAGGCAAAATATGTGAATTTAAGAATATTTTGGATGTAATTAATTATTTTGTTAAAAAAAATCAGATTTAAGTCTAGCTTTCTAAAAAAGAAAGATTTTTTATAAATAAATAAAAAATGCGGGTGCGGGACGGGCGGGTGAATGCGGGTGGAGTGCGGGGCGAGTGAATGCGGATTTAAATTCTATGCGGGGCGGGGCAGGTTTAAATTTCGCGGGTTAAGACAGAACCAGCCCCGCACCCGCACCCGCACTGCCTGCCATTCCTTAACACAATTATCATTAGTCTTTCCTCCACATCAAAATCCCAAATGTTACATTTGCCAAATAAATGGCTCTAAAATGGTTATGTCAAAGGAACTTGATTTCCAGCTCCTCGAATGCACAAACCACTCTGGCTCTCTTCTATTTATGAATCGAAATGCTTCCATGGCTGGATTCTGCACATTACAGCTCGTCTTCAAGTTTAGAATGCTCCCGGAGACTCGGCAAGTTAAAACCAGAAGACCAGGGAAAGAAAAGAGTAAAGCCACCTGCCTCTAAATGCAAAGTTATATTCACCCGTCTGCAGCTTGATGAACGTGACCAATGACAATCCTCTCAGTTGTCAATCTATCCAGTCTGATGCAAAATATGCACAAGTTGTTCGCAACCACAACACTTGTGAGCCAGCTGTTTGCCATGAAAGGAGATGCGCCCATTAGGAACAGATTAAGTTGAGAAATGGAATTATAGTAGCTTAGTAAGAGGATCAGCCAACTAAAGCACATGATTTCGAGCAGCTATGAAGATATGCACAAGGATTAAATGGCCAAAACATTTTAGAGTACTTGAGACCGAGTAGCAGAAGGGAATTGCATCACAAGTTCAGAGCGAGCTACATTCCTGGAAAGACATGCTGTAGCTCTCAATGAAATCACTGCTCCTTCTAATTTGGCAATAGTAAGTACAGTTATGAGAGTCAAAACGACCAAAATTGACTCCAACAAGAGAGAATGATTCCCATAGATAACATGTTCATTCCACAAGAGAAGACATCAGGACGAATAAGCACTATTACAAGATAATCCAACCAAAACATGGAGCCCAGTAGAACTGAACAAGAAGAAGAAATAATGAATACTAGATTACTTCCTAGGCACACCAATCAGCTCTTATTGATAGAACAGAGTCACAAGACATGTGGAATGAAATAGATATATTAGAAAACAGTTAGTTTAGGGTTGAAGTGGCCTCACCATTGAGAAACCAAGTTTCACCTTTGGATTGGAACGGCTTTTACAGGATAATTAGCCGAACAATCTGACCCATAAACCGGAATGCCTTGGTTACTTCTCTCAGACACTTATTCTTGTCATCTCTAGACCAATGCTGCAATAAAGATGCAATTGATAGGATAAGCAGTGAGTGGTGTTTTGAAGCACTGAAACAAAGTCCATGACGCAAAAATCTTAGGCATTTACCTTTGCCAGCGTGTTGAATTTTTCACGCACGCCTCGCAACAACTCTTCTGCGTTCCCCTCCCACTTGTGGAATTCCAACTCTTTTTCCTCTAAGAGTTTCTCAAAGGCCTAATTACATCAATTTAGTAAATGTACTGAGTTAAAGGAGCTAACTTGCCTACTGGAAGTCTCAGAGCCACCATATGACGACATACATTGACAAAATGCACTAAAATGGTAATTCAAAGTAGCTCATTAAGAAAATTAGCACAAAAAAAAGTGCAATGAACTTCAGTATTTAATAAAGGCCAACCACGTCAATTTCAAGCATTTCTTCCTAGTTAACTTTATCTTCAATGGAAAGTGGTCAATCATCACAGAACAAGCAAAGAATTACCAAAAATATAATCATTGAACAAGCCAAAGTTTCTTTCTTTCTTTTTAGTGTTATATTTTTTTGGATAAGTCATGTGAAAACCAAAGATTCGAGATGGTAAGCAAAACAAGAAATTTACCTAAATTTTAAGCTAGAAAAATCACATCACAGATGTTATTTAGTTCCTTATATAAAAAAAATAGATGTTATTTAATTCCTTATAAAAAAGAACATAGGCGTTATTTAGCATTTGCTCAAACAATAACCAGCTATTTCAAACTCTGCACCATAGCGATGTACAGTTGTAAATTGGTTCATTCAACTTAAGTAGGAGTTATTTGATTGATTTTTCTAAACTTAGCTTAAGAGACAATCTGGACCAAATTCCATCTTACTTTGAGTCATTTCTAGATTAGATCTAATTGAAGGAGATGAGAATAAACATAGAATTTGCATTTGCCAGCCTAGACTGTTCTGATTTTCAATTAGCATCGTTATATTTATAGAGTCCTACCTAAGTCATAAACTAGTACTATTTCAGCTTCAGCATTTGCTAGACAAGATAAGAAATTACAGCCACATAATAATTACTAAAGCCTGAACTCACTAACATTAGAAGTCACTTCACCCCCTGCCCCAAAAGAGAAAAAAAGAATAGTCACCAAGGTCCATCCAATGACAAGAAGGAGTATATATCCCTGAGTAACCTTCAAACATGTCAAAGACACCATGTTTTCTTCAAAATAAATGGTTATCACGAAGAAACGTTATAGGCTCAAGCTGGAATTTAATGAGTTAAACTCTAAAGATGGAAAAAGGATGCATTCCATTGTGCTCCTTCCCAAATTTACTTAGCTCATAAATTGTTTGTTTCAATTGTTATTTTCTAAGCAAGGTCTTCATGTGTGTGTAACAAGGGAACATATGTTATCTAAAGAATCTCAACACGAGGTAACATGATTTGACAATAAAATAAAGCTCACGACGGAGGAATTTTCAGCTCAGAAATTAACTGGAGATTTTTCACAAAGAGAATATTTGAAGAAAGACATTTGAAGACCAAGCTTAATTTAATACTTCGTTTTGCCATTTCCAGACAAATGAAAACTCCACAAAAACACTCCGGGGATAATGACTAACACAAGGAAGTTGTACCTTTTTGCCTATGACTTGACCTCCTGCTATGTGCGAGAAATATATGTTGTAGAAGTGGCTGAGAAATAAAGGAGGAGTCTTTTCTGAAAGCTCCTCCAGATAACTGGCGTAACTGACTCCAGGATTGCTCGGTTCAGGAATCTCATAGCCCTGTTGGCTAAACCAATCTAGGTCTTTCGATATACATTCTGCTCGCTCCAATCCAGTCCTTCTGAAGTAGGCATCTAGGTTAAACAGCAAAATAGTATGGCATCATTTGAAATCCAACAAGCAATATGCCCTCTAATAGCTTCAACAGTATAATCCTTTTTTTTCATTTACACAAATAAATTCAGCCCCCCAAATATATTACACTGTTTCTTTTTTCTTCTATCATGAAAATGAGAACTATTGAGCTATGTATATTTCTATGTATATTTATGTATATTACCCTACTGTTAGTTTCACTGTTAGCTTAGCCTAGCTGTCAATTAGTTGGCAATTAGTTAGTGTTACATGTTATAAGTGGAGGACCCCACATGTGTATATGTGTACTCATTTACTGAACTAATAAGATTTACAGAGTTCATTTCTAAAATTGTTCTCTCTCAGACTTCTCTCTCCCGAAGCTTCTGAACTTTCACCATGGCAGCTCAAGCTTGAGCTCAAGGTTCTTTGTGCCTTCTTCCCCTTTACATGGTATCAGAGCATTGCTCTATCAGATCCTACTACTCGATGCTTGTTGAATCGTGACTTTCATTGCAAAGTCAGGAATTTCGATTTTACCCTAATTTTCAATTTGGCCATTTCTGTTCTCCCAAATTAACTCTCACATGGCTATTCTCGATCAAGCTGACGATTCCGGCATAACCTCAGGTAGTCCTATATCTACCCCCATTTCTGAGCCCAATATCTATCCAAATTGTTCCTTTTACATGCACCCTTCTGACAACCCTGGTGCAATGTTGGTGACAACTCCTTTCAACGGTATCAGTTATCGATCTTGGAGGAGAAGCATTCTACGTGCTCTTTCAGTAAAGAACAAGTTAGGCTTTATCAATGGTGAGTGCAAACGTCCAGAACCAGATTCCCCATCCTTTCGTCAGTGGATGCATTGTGACGATATGGTTACTTCGTGGATCTTAAATTCCCTTGCTAAAGATATTGCAGATAGTGTAGAATATGCAAATGATGTAGCAGAATTGTGGATAGAATTAGAGGATCGCTATGACCAAACCAATGGAACCAAGCTATACCAAATTCAGAAGGAAATTAATGATTTATCTCAAGGAGTTCTCGCCATTACAGGTTATTACACAAAAATGAAAAGGTTATGGGACGAATTGAACAATTTGAGTGCCAAACTCAATGTAGCTGCCAGTGCACCTGCGAAGCCCAGGAATCCATGCATAAGGCCGAACAAGACAGGCATCTGATTCAATTTTTGATGGGACTTAATGAGGTATATACGGTTGTGTGAGGAAGTATTCCGATGATGAATCCGCTGCCATCAGTGGCTCAAACACTTTCTCCACTGATCCAAGGGGAAAAATAAAGGGAAGTCAGACCAAGCAATTCGCTTATGATGGAATCTGCATCTATGAATGTCAACACTTCTAGGAACATTAGCTTGCCTACAATGGAATCTACCTCTTTGAATGTCAATACATCTGGAAATGAGGGCTTCAAAACCATTATTCGACTAGGAATCACTCAAATACCAGGCCTCATCCATTCTGCGGTTATTGCAAGCGTCCAGGGCATACCAAAGATAAGTGTTTCAAGTTGCATGGTTATCCTCAAAACAACACCTTTAATCCTAGATTCAATAAGGGCAAAAGGATTTCTACCAATGTGCATGGTGCACCAGTTGAATCCATGTCCATTTAAGGATGGGATGAGCTCTCAAGAGTGCAGTGACAACAACAACATAAGTTCCCCTCTTAACTTGACTAAGGAACAGTATGGGAAGCTATTAAGTCTACTACAACAATTTAACATTGAGGGTGGAGGAGAGAACACCACCAGTCCTGCTCTAACCAATGGAAATGCAAATTTTGCAGGTATATTTGCTTGTTCTACCTCAGTCTTGTCTATTGATTTTGGTTTACTATCGTGTAGATGCTTTACATCAAGTGTTGACCTCTGGATTTTAGACTCCGGAGCATCCGGCCACATGACCTTTAATAAATCACTGTTATCTCACACTAAAACTCTTTCATATCCTTTGCTAATCACTCTACCCAATGGCTATCAAGTGAAAGTGACAAAAATTGGAACTGTAACACTTACATCTCAAATAGTATTGCATAGAGTCCTTTATGTACCTTCTTTCAAGTATAATCTCATAAATTCATTGCCTTGCTTCACAACTTAAAAGCTTAGTTGCCTTCGTTGACTCTTCATGTCTTCTGCGGGCCTCTTCAATGAAGAGGCCTTTGGAGATTAATGAGAGATGGATTATATCTCCTTTGCTCCAATTGTCTAAAGAACTCGGTTTCAGTTTCAAACTCTGCCTCTTTGAATACTTGCACCGTAATACCTACTTCATGTGATGTCAATAGTTTACATTCTCACATTCACTCGCCTGTAAATGCTTCACACACTCACACTCATCCAAGTTCACTTGTAAATACTTCTAATTGCAATAAAACCCATCTACTTCATATTATGCTTTGCCTAATACAAACAATGTGAACCTTATATGGCACAATAGGTTGGGACATGTACCTTTTGTGAAGATAAGGGGTATATCATCAATTCCAATCCAATTTTCATCAAAACAGCCTTTCCTTTGTTCAATATGCCTCATGACCAGACAATCCAGGCTACCCTTTCCTCAGAAAACAAGCTCCACCAGTAATATCTTTGATCTCCTACATGTTGACTTGTGGGGACCTTATCATGAATCTATTAATGACAATTTTAAATACTTCATTACCTTGGTGGATGATTATAGTAGGTGTACCTGGACACACCTCTTGAGCTCCAAAAGCAATGCTTTAAAGATAATTAAAGCTTTTCTGTCTATGATCAGTACCCAATTTCAAACTAAAATCAAGAGTATTAGGTCAGATAATGGCCTAGAGTTTACCAACACTGAGTTCACTTATTTCTTCCATTCCAAGGGAATTATTCAGCAGAAAACATGCCCTTATACACCTCAACAAAATGGAGTGGTTGAAAGGAAACATAAGTACCTCCGGGAGACTGACAGGGCACTCTTGTTCCAATCCAAACTACTACTCAAATATTGGGGAGAATACATATTAACTGCCACTTACATTATCAATAGAGTATCCACTAGCCACCCCAAAAACATAACTCCTTTTGAATGCATATACAAAAGAGTACCTACTTACTCTTATCTTAGAAGTTTTGGTTGTTTGTGTTTCCATACCTCTCCTAAGCCTCACAAAACAAAATTTGAGCCAAGAGCAACACCCCATGTCTTTGTAGGTTACCCCTATGACACAAAAGGATACAAGGTCCTTATCCTACTTACCAAGAAAATTTCTGTTTCGAGACATGTGGTGTTTCATGATAATGTATTTCCCATTGCTCTTTTACCTGATGTTGCACCTTTTCCTTCTGTCTTTCAATTTGTTCCTTTTGTTGATGACTTGCCTTCTCATTATAATAAACCTGATAAGTCTGCAACCGTTCCTCCTTCATCCAACATACCATCCTCATATGTTTCCCATTATATTCTTCTTCTACTCTTCATCTCATTTCTCCTCCTATAGCTACTAGGAAGTCCTCTAGACCTCATAAGTTAACTGTTCACTTAGAGGACTATTTATGCTCCCTTCCCAACTTAAAACCTCCTGTCTCCACTGACTCTCCCTTATCTCTTAGTGCTTTGTTCTCAAATCATCACCATGTGTACCTTACTTCTTTACTCCCAGATAGTCAGTATCTTGTGCAAACTATTTGTCATGATAGTGAGCCTTCTTCTTATGAAGAGGCAGCCTTGCACCTTGCTTGGCAGAAGGCTATGGCTTTAGAGTTTGGGGCATTACATGCAAATAACACTTGGGACCTGGTTTCTTTACCTTTTGGTAAGAAAACCATAGGTTGTAGATGGGTCTACAAGGTTAAACACAGGACTGATGGGAGCATGGAGAGATTCACGGTCAGGTTAGTTGTCAAGGGCTATATCCAGCCGGCTGGGTTTACTACACAGAAACCTATTCTCCTGTTGTAAAAATCCCTACAGTTAGAGCACTCATAGCCACTGCAGTTAAGAAACATTGGGACATCTTCCAGCTTGATGTGAACAATACCTTCCTCCATGTGATTTGGAGGAAGAGGTATACATGCAATTACCACCCGGTCTGGTAGTGGAGACACCTGGAGTTGTCTGCAAGTTAAGAAAATCTCTCTATGGCCTAAAACGGGCTAGTAGACAAATTGGCAACTGCTCTATATTTCAAAGGTTATGTTCATTCCTTGTATGATTATTCTCTTCTACAAGAAATCACCTTCTTCCACAATTTTTATTGTTGTGTATGTTGATGATGTCATTATACCAAAGATCAATAACAACAACAACTACCCAGTATAGTCCCACAAAGTGGGGTATGGGGAGGGTAATATGTAGACAGGCCTTACCCCTACCCGAAAGGGCAGAGAGGCTGTTTCCGTTCTACAAAGATCACTGAATTGAAATCCTTCTTACATGACCAATTCAAGATTAAGGACTTGGGCAGACTTCACTACTTTCTTGGTTTAGAGGTCCTTTACAAAAAAGATGGGGTTATCATCTCCAAGAGAAAATATGCAATGGATCTCCTGAAAGAGTTTGATTATCTCCATTGCCCTAGTCTTACTTCTCCTCTTGATCCCAATGTCAAACTAAAAGCTAAAGAGGGAGTTGTTCTCTCATATCCTACTTATTACGAGAAACTAATAGGCAAGCTTAACTTCCTTACTAACACAAGATTGGACATTGCCTTTGGTGTCCAACACTTGAGCCAATTTATGCAGGATCCTCGAGAGCCCCACTTACAAGATGTCATTCATTTGCTTGGGTACCTCAAGGGTGATCCCACACTTGGTATTTTTATGTCCAATGATCCTGATTGTATCAAAGAGAATTGTGACTCTGGGATGTCTGCCCAGATTCCAAACAGTCAGTGAGTGGTTACTTGGTGCTGGTAGGTACCAGTCCCATTAGTTGGAAATCTAAGAAGCAAGAAATAATTTCTCTTTCCTACGCTGAAGCTGAATATAGGTCTCTTAGAAAGGTAGTTAGAGAACTGACTTGGTTGTGCGGATTGTCTAAGGAGCTGACTGTTTCTTTTCCTACACCTATGAGTGTGTATTGTGATAGCCAATCCGCTTTACACATTGTTAGGAACCTCGTGTGCCATGAAGGGACCAAACACATCGAGGTTGATTGTCACTATGTGAGGGATAAGCTTCAAGAAGGTCTCATATCCTTGCATCACATTGGCACACATAACCAATTGGCAGACATTCTCACCAACGCCCTCACTGGCATCAAACATTCCACTGTGTTAAGCAAGTTGGCTGTGAAGACCTCACCTCCAACTTGAGGGGGGTATTGAGCTATGTATACTTCTATGTATATTACCTCTTGAGGGGGGTATTGAGCTATGTATATTACCTTACTGTTAGCTTAGCTTAGCTGTCAATTAGTTAGTGTTACATGTTATAAGTAGAGGCTCCCACACGTGTATATATGTACTCATTTACTGAACTAATAAGATCTACAGAGTTCATTTCTGAATTTGTTCTCTCTCAGAGTTCTCTCTCTAAGCTTCTGAACTTTCACCATGGCAGCTCAAGCTCGAGCTCAAGGTTCTCTGTGCCTTTTTCCCCTTTACAAGAACCAACAATTGTAAATAAGTTTGTACATAGTGCAAAGAATCTAAAAAAAGAATATAACACAAACTAAAAAAAGGGCAGTCGGTGCATTAAGCTCCCGCTATGTGCGGGGTTCGGGGAAGGGCCGGACCATAAGGGTCTATTGTACGCAGTCTTACCCTGCATTTCTACAAGAAATCGTTTCTCACGGCTCGAACGACCCCCTGGTCACATGGCAGCAAATTTACCAGTTCAAGGCTCCCCTTCAATGCAACACAAACTAAGCATTTGGTTAATCTTTCTTGGTCTTATTTTAGGGCAGGGGAGGGAATCAATTGAAAGTTCAAGACTTTTGTCATCAACACACAGATTGAAACTTGGTGAATAATGTGCCCACCTCTATCCTTCTCCCCTTAAATACTAGGCTTTTGTAACATGTGAGACACATAACGTGTCGCACCCTTACCACTAGACCAAATAACTGGAGTTGAAAGTTGAAGATTTTTTTGTGAATGTAACATAATGAACAAAGAAATAACAGAACTTACAAGAAACATCACTGGAGTCATCAACAATGCGCTCAATAGTAGCAAAAACAAGCTTGCTATCAACAAGATATTTGAGAAAGCCTTGTATACTTGGCTGCCAAGTCTCCTCAGTATCCCCATCGCCACCTATATTATTATTATTATCCTCTTCTGAGGAAACTGATTCATACCCATTCTCACTCTCGGATGAACTGTCTTTGGCTTTGGAGTTACGAAGTTTCATAGCAACAAACCTCATTTCTTCAGTAATACCCTTTTTCTCACCTGGGTATTGCTTTCTGTACCTTCTCCTCTTCCTCTTCACTGGTGGCTTCTTGGCTAAAGATGTAACTCCATCATCTCCTTCTTCTTCATCTTCTTCTTCAGTTTCAGTCTCGGATTCAGTTTCTAATTCTGATTCTGAAAGTGTAAATGAGGAGGTTGTGTTGAAGTTCGAACATTGAAGAGCAATGTGCGTCCACTTTTGGTTTGAGGAAATAGATAGGAAAGAAGAAGAAGAATATTTAGTAAAAAGTTGGGGATTTGGGATTTTAGGGAACGACAAGGAAAGGGAAGATTTTGGTACTAGCGTTGAAGAATAAGAGCAGTAGCATGTCATTGTTGCCATTTGTTTTCTCTCTCAAAAGGTTTCACTCTCTTGCTGCCCTTCTTCTGTTGTTCCGGTTAATTAGGCGATAAGTTGGACTATCTCATTTGAAATGCGATATACACAGCTCATTCACAGACTTTACATTGGTAAACAGCGATTCTAAGTCCATTAGTTTTTGTTTGGAACATTGCCGGTTATATCAGCCCATAAGTAAAGCTAGTACAAATATTAGCTAATTTATAAAGGAGCAAACTTCATTTGTAACTACTACACCTAAACTTATATCATCTGATAGCCACAAAATAATTCATTTACAAGTAATAGCCTGAAAATAATAACAAAGGCTAGCAACTAAAAAAGCTGAAACTATATGCTCAACGCAAACGAAAAGGAAAGCACTCCTAATCGATTTTGTATCCTAAATTCACGCGATTATTATGGGATCTTCAACCTCCAAACAATATAAAAGTCGCCCAATTATTCACATTGTCAACAAAATTCTAGGATTTCTGAAGATTGAACTCAGAGAAGAGCCCCCAAAATTTCACGTTGAAATTTAAAGTTTTTGCACAATTGCTGCCTACAGTCAGCTTAATAGAGTTGAGATGTCGTTCTTAAATTGTGAAATTGATCAAAATTGACAAACTCAACTAATGTCTATAGAGATTGTGAATGTTGGAAATGTTGTTCCAATTTTGATTCTGATTTTACTTCAATACAATAGTGAATGGGTAAGTGAGAGTAAATTTGTTAATTTCCTTGATGGTGTGTTGATCAATTCAGACTATAGTTGTAAGTATATCGTTGATGAGATATACAAGCAATTGAGTAGATATTCAATTACAAGTGCGATGGAGATAAAATATACAGTGAAGGATGGCTATACATCAATTCCAATATACAATGATATGAGTGTGCGCTTGTATATGAAGATGAAATAGAAAAACTTGGATATCATTGAATATCCATTATGCATATTATTGAAAACTATATATTCAAGTGTTTTGGAGTGCTTCTTAGCATTTTTTTAACTTTAGCCATGACTCCAGATTCAATATGCATCTCATTTTTACCTTCACACACCGGTACAAAATCTTGCAACTCAAGCCTTGTTTGCTCATCATTTGTTGGGAAAATATTACCAAACACCAACTACAAATAAATAAATAAAATTTAGCAATCATGAAATTATAATAAAAAAAAAAGATAACTTATGTATCAAAAATGTATAATTTATGTATCATAAATGGATAATTCATGTACATGCATAATTTTTGTATCATAAATGTATATTTTTTACCCGCTCTTGATTTAAAAGAAAAAATTCTTTCCTCAACCTCTTAAAGGTCACCTTTTTGTTTACATGCTAGTTAAGTATGCATGGCACAAGATCTCCAATCCATAAGCGAGGTTCTTGCGCATATAGGGACAATATTCATAAAACCAACACTGGAATGCCGAAGGCAAACCACCATATCGGTACATCTCTCTCCTACTACGAACCTTATCCTTCATTGACTCCAACGTAGGATTAAAAATCACTTTTCCCAAGTCTCAAACTCACTAGATTCAACCAACACAAAATTATTATTTGTTATCAAATCATCATTCGTAATAGAAAATAGGAAACTGTGAATGAAATACAATACTAAAATTTTTAATGTATCCTCATCAGATTTCCACATCTTTTTTCAGAAACAATCAGTTAACAATTTCTTAGACACTTTCGACATTCTTTGAAAGTACAATTCCATCAACCGACTCGACCAGACAGATTCATAATTCGTATTGGGATCACCATTACATTTTAAACATGTGATAATACAAAACTCTGCAAGTCCAAAGCACAATTTGGTGCTATTCACTTTAATCCATAACTTGTTATCTTTAGGTGACACTACTTCCCTAAGCAATAGTGAATGAATAAGTTGGTTATGTACAAAAAATTCGGGCAAGTCCACAAAATAACCAAAACATGTTCTTCTAAACGTCTCAATTTGCTAATCATCTAAACTATCTTTCAAATGTTTCACTATACTGCAGTTTGTATGCACACTGATACAAGTACTATAATGATCACCCAAAGGAACATAGTAATTCCAAAGTTGCAAACAACACAAAAATATAAATATATAAGCTTCATAACAATCACAAATACGCACTTTAAACATTACTTATACACTATGTGGATAGATGATACATTTTATATACAAAAGTTCACATTACTTATTGACTTGTACAAATTATATACAATATGAAAAAGAATGATATTTTATATACAAATCTGGAACATAACTACTATATTGGATAAATTTTATACATACTAAAATAAACTAAGCGCATACAAGTCAAACTTATATCATTAGAAAATACCTTTAAATTAGATGAGCTAGAACATTTTCGATCAACATGAACTTTTCTCTTTTTGGATGGAGCATCATCCCCGACCTTTTTAGCCTTCTTTTTAGAACCTTTACCCTTATCCTTCACAACATCATTTTCCACTATTTTGAACTTGTACCTTTTTCAACAACTACATGCTGAGCAGTTTGTGACCTTGTTACTCCGTCGCTCTGGGAGTCCTGCTATTAGAACGAGTCCTCTATCAACAGGGGTACTTTTGCATTTCTTCAGTAGGGGTATTTTACATTCCTTCAACAGATTTAGAGGTTGCATACCCCAAATCGCACCCAAATTGAATAAATCTTCAAAATTATCGCCATCATTACTAATGCAATTAGGGTTATATTTCACTAATTTACTAGCTAATTTTAGAGAATTTGGGATGCCTTCATCATCCTTTTTCTTCAAAGACTTCTTTTCCCCTATTATAGAGTCGACTATGAACAAAAATCGAAAAACCTACTAAAATTTTGACTTACATTGAGAGCAAGAGTAAAAATGGAGAAGTTGTTTTTGAGAAGAAAGTTGTTTTGAGAGAGTTGAGTGCAATAGAAAAATAACGAAGCGAGTTAAGGAGTGGGTGGGTTATAGATTATGAGCTATTAGATGTAATAAGTTTGGGCCGGAGAGACATTTCTGATCCAAATGAAAAAATATGGGCTATTAAAATTTTGAAGGACTATACAATGTAGTTTTCTCTTTATAAAATATTATATAAGTATTAGCCAATATGCTATTTGTGGCCAACAAAATTTATTTTTTTAGTGAGTGTTGTGATAATAGATTGGATACGTCTTAAGGAGTTTAAATCTAAGTTTTAGGATAATTTGGTAGAGTTTTGAGACAGTTTGAATTGATAATTCAAAGTAGAAGAAGAACACGGAAAAAGATAATATGTGCAGCATAATATGTATATATATATATATATATATATATACACCATATTTTTATCAATTGTGATTCACATATATATATTCATATATGTTACATGTTTGATACATGTGTCACATAATAAATTTTTGAACTCGATTTTAACTACGATACCAAATCAGTCCAAATCACCTCCAATCTTCTCAAATTTTATATATTGACTCATCCATATATTTTTAGTAAATTTCAACCATACTCATCGAAAAAGTCAATTTTTGCTTCGATTTTTAGAACCTTATACACACACGCGCGTGCACGATTTTAACTACAATACCAAATCAGTCCAAATCACCTCCAAACTTCCTCAAATTTTATATATTGACTCATCCATATATTTTCAATAAATTTCAACCATACACATTGAAAAAGGTCTATTTTTTGCTTAGATTTTTTGAATCTTATATATATATATATATATATATATATATATATTTGAACTCGGATTTAACTATGATACCAATCAGTCTAAATCATACTTAAAAATATGAAAGGAGAACTTTGTGTGTGATTCTAGAAGAGAATGAATTTTTATATATTTGGGTTATCAATTTTTATGTGTTTGACTATTTTAGATAAGTCTATAATTAATGCTAGAGTTGATAAGTTAGGACTTATTTGGGATATTTTCTATAAGATTCCCATTTTGCTTTATAACTCCCAATTGTGTGTGTATATATATATATATATATATATACATACTATATTAAAAGCACGAAGGCCATTAGCGAAATGTCGTTCTCCTTTTTTATCTTTCAAAATTAAAGTTTATACTAGACAAAATAGCCTTTTAATTATTTTTTTAATATTTAATATTCATTTAATTAATTCCATACTATTTATGAATAGTTTAACTTCCTAATATCTAGGCTCTTGAAATCAACTAAAACTTAACTTATTAGTAAATTTTTCCTTATTTTAATTGTGTAGATTAATCCCACTCCAACTTTTGTGTCATGAACGTGTTAACATTATGACTCAAAGTAGTAGTCACTTTTTTATTTAGCATTTTACTTAAACGGGTGGGGTGGGGTGGGGTTTGGATTTTACACTCTAATAAAGTGATTAAAAATAATTAAATTTTTGAATTTATTATATTCATATATTGGTCAATATTTTTACCCACTATAGTTTAACTATATTTCTAATATTTAAAGTTTCAAAAATAACTAAAATTTTCTACGTGAAGATATTTTTGCCTTTAAACATAGAATTCTTATTGGATAATAATATAGTTATAGTTAAATATTATACTTGGGATGAGTTAATTAAGATTTTAGTTTAAAAAATTATTTACTTATCTGAAGTTTGTACCGTAATTATAATACCTTCCATGTTATTTTTTAATATTTAGAACTTTAAAATTAATTAAATTTTTATATAATATTAAAAGCTAAAATCAATAATTATTTGACTTACAAACGTCATCTATTATAAATGTATAGAATTTACTCAGTAATTTTTAAATAACATACAATCAATAATTAATTTTCTATTAATGTATGCTAACTTGAAAACAATAAGGATGAAATAATAGAAGATAAAATATATTCTAAATGAGTTATCGTTAATTTTTTTTTTTTGTTACAATATTCTAAAAAATGTGAAATGACAACTCCCTATATTTTTTATATATTAGTTTATTATTTTAAAATATTGACTCAACATTAGCCATTTTTAAAACTTACATTTTCACTGATCAAATATAGGAGTTACATGCCAATATCATCGTGAAAAAAGTAATTTCTTTTTTACTTTTTTATTCGATATTAAGGCATAAAAATAACAATAATTTTCATAAGACATTCTTACAAAACTTAAGATTGACATGAACCTTAAGACTAGTAAGTCAAAATAGTCAAAATGAGAATTATAAGTCGCTGTGTTGGCTCCTCAATTTTCCCCATTCTTGATTCTCATTTGGACTTCCTTATTAGCTAATTTTCTTTTTCGTATTTTACTCTATCTATATTTCTCCGATAAAAATGATTTGTTCGCAAAAACAAAAGAGATTTTTTTAATGTAGCATGACACATGTTTACTAAAGATCTTTAAAAATTCAACTGAAAAGCACTATTGAGTACATAAATGCATCCACGAATTTTTACGGGGCAATAGACATGATTTGATTGAGATTGGAAAAGTAATGGTTTTGAAGTTGAAAAAAGTATTTGAATATTGTTTTATCAAAGAAATTGATAATCATTGATTATATAGGGATTATCATCACATCGGTGGAGTTAAAGACACACTTACCAGCTTTTCTAAAAGAGTTATAATTTGCAAAAGAAAATTTATACTATATAACTAATATGTTAGTCCTAAATGGGAATTATGGTGTCCATCAATTCTTTTTGTTATGCTTTATCCTTAAATCGCAGTCTAAAACTGCGTTCCGCATAATTCTGGTAATTGTTGAACCAAAGAGTGCACCTTTTTTTTGGGGGGGTGGGGGGCTACATAACATTGAAGATGAAAATTAGCGAATAAGATATCAAAGAGAAACAATCTTTACAACTTTTGGTAAGGAGGGGGAACAAACAGTCAAAACACCCTCAAAGAAAGGATACTAATCTTCTTTTGGTAAATGTATATACAACAGTGGATGATACAACATTTACAGAACAAAGTGTTTACAACATTTTCTCAAGAATGGTCAGTCTGTTAGCAAAGAAATCGATGGTTAGCATTCTGTAGTTTACTCTCCCTAATGTACAGCTTAGTAGAAATTCTCGCTGTACAAGTAGTCTGTGAACTCTTAACCTATGAATTGGTTACTTCCATATGAGCTATACACCTAACTAATCTAAGCGCCAACTACTTCCAGTCCCTACTCGAGTATATGGACTACTTAACTATTTGCATGTGAAGAATGGAGAAAAAATGAATGTCACGACTCCATTGTGCTTGGTTCTTGTTTATGTACAGATATCTTCATCTACTAAGAGCTTTCAATTTATGCAAGAATTCTAGTGTCTCTTTATAAGAAGGATCGCTGCGGCTCAAAGGCTTGCAGGAATTAATATGATCCGTTGACTCCAAAACCTGCATAAAAATGTGGGCAAAGATGAAAATCTCCACAGATATAGAAGATAAAGATCAATGATAGTCAATCGGAACATCACATTGTCAACATAACTCCATAAGTCAAGATGAATAAAATTGTGCAATAGCTTGGAGGATACATGCTTTCAAACGACTGGCTCATTAGAACAATCTTGCCATCCATTTTCACTATTAAGGACAAGCATCCAACGGTGCCAAAGAGATCAGGATCAACTTCCCAATCTCCAAAATTTCAGATTTACTTTTTTGATCAAGCACTGATCCAAGTTTTATGTTTGCTACCTACAGTAAAAACCATTTCGAAAAGCTCTACTCCCTTTCACCTACTAAAATTTTAGTTACTTCCAGAATAACATGAAGTGACAACCACTTCAATATTATGTGTGTTAACTTATCTCTAAGAAAGATGAGACAGAAAGTTCTATGTTTACTTAAACATATTTAGTTCTATATCAAACTGCCAAAAAAATCGTTAGGCCCCGATAATTGAGAGAAGAATGCTCTAACTAATATGATATGATATGCTCAACCACAAAGTGCAAGCAATCGAAATGATAACTGCAAACTATTGCAAAATAGGTGCCTGGTAATCATCAATTTGAGCAACTTACAACTAATTCTCCAAATCCGGGATATGCCGACTCTAATGGTACAATTTCCATTCGAAAAGCCCAGCCTCCATACCCTTCAACAATTGGAGTTACCTTGGTCTACGAAAGGATCATCAGTCAATTTTTAGAACGGTAACCACAGAAGTGAATTTTTTCAATGGGAACTCAAGGGTGGAAAAATATTACCTCACAGAAACTGAGGACCTCAAGCATCCCTTTTTTGTGAAGCTGCCGCATAAAATCATTTAGCTCAACCAATCTTGGAGATCCACTTCTCAGCTCCCCAATCTAGCAATGGCAGGAAGTAGTATTTATCAAATTTCACATCCAAGTTCACCCGCAACAAAAATCTCATATCTCATGTGCATATTTCTAAATAAGAAAATGAAGTGCTCTTGGGAAAAAACAAAAGTAGGAAAGAGAAATAAGATAACAAGGTAAACAAAGGGAGCAGGAAAATGTTACTAACAGTGGGTGCAGGGCGGAAAACAAGACCCATTCTCCAAGGCATGTCTGCAAGTTTGCTGCCAAAATGAGGACAGCTGTAGAATACCTGACCCAATCATTTTTAAGAAAACTAATGAATAAGCGAGTTAAAAAAGTATAAAAATAGTTCAAATGTCTTGTAATTCTCATCTGATAGGAAGCAGCACACATACGACTCCAATTGTATTCTTGACAAGGTCATCCTTCTTTTCTGCTTTTGCTTGATATAACATCTGCTTGACAACCAGGCCGCCCATGCTGCCAAATTCCAACCAAAAGTGTGGTTTCATGTCAGTAAACATGTATAGCTTTGGGGTATCAGCTTTGAATAGATGCTTAAAATAAATTTAAGCACTGATGCAAAAGGGTTCTGGTGCCATTACTTAATAGGAAGATAAAATAGTTATGACACCATTACTAAGATAATAGTTAACAATGTATCATATGAGCTAGAGAGATAATGTGCAGCGCCAAACAAAATAATTTTTGCAATCCTAGGTGCAGGATACAAAAAGAGTTTCTTGAAAAGAGCAACAGAGGATGCTACATAACATGAACTAAAACTTTCCCCAATGGGAAGTGGTTAATTTTAGAAGCGCCCAAGAATGGGCGGTATAACGAAGGGAGTTCCAATTAATGGACCAGATAATCACAAGCTCCAAGTAATCTAGCAGCAGAGAATATGCGGTTTGATTAGGACCAACCTATGGGAAATGAATACAACTGGTCGATCGCCAATGCCTGCAGCAACAAGCTTCTCCAACAGCATGGCACTTACTTCCTGCGGGTTTAAAACAATGAAATGAATAATACATCTGATGCCACTGAATTGCATGCACACCAAGTTATTTTGTAAGGAAATGTACAACAGATTGACCAAGAGCAACAAAACATGCCCTGGTTCTGCACAATAGAACCCTTCAAGATGAAGAAACCTCTTCTAATTATAAACAGCTGTAATCATCCCATTAGTTAGGATCTTAGTTTTGGAGAAGTTTAGTTTTGAGAGGCTTAGCCTAATTTTAAAGCTTCTAAGCGCTGGGATTGATCTCATCTTCATCTTCTTGAACTTCAACTTGAATTTTTAGGGTTAGATTTTTTGTACGAGTTCATCCCTTCTCAGTCATGTTTCTTTTCTTTCTCTTGATTGATATAACATGTCTTCCTTTGTGTTGAGCCTAATTGGATTATTAATTAGTGGGTTCTTGCATATTTATTTGAAATTGACAAATAATATTCTTTATCTAATTCCATTTCAAATAGTATATATATTCTACATCTAATTCTTTCTTTGATTCTACTACTATTGTCTTTGAGTTGAATGACTGTTAGTTATTACAAGGTACACTAAATACTTGAGTTTGTGTTATTATAATTCATATAATCCTACCCTATTGTGTATTCTTTCTTATTAATCTTCGGCAAATTTGTTTGCTTCCAATATTGCAACTTATCACCATTCCTTTGCTCCCTTTTTTGGATAATGGTTGACATTTCTCATAATGGTGGCATCCGCGCCATCTTGCATAGACCTCAACTAATCCACCGTGTACCTGCTATCTTCCACCGGCACAATACAAGGTAACTTCTCACCGTTAAAGCTTAGACAGATGAGAAGAAACTACCTAGCCTTTTTCCCTCTATTGTGATTTGAATTTTAGTTTCTCATGGTCCATTCAGCTTGTAGTGAGTGCTAGGTCATACCCTTGGGTGCAACATCCTTTCTAGTTTTTCCAACGTTTTTCTGGTGTAGAATGGTGTAGAGGAGTTGAATAATCTCACATTCCCTTCATTAGAGGATGAACTATATGCGGCAATGTATAGACATTTCTTGAAAGCTTTAGGATAAATAAATTAGTCTCTAACAATTGAAAAGGGGAGTCCAGTGTTTTGCATGATACTATGAGTCTATGACCAACCTCAAACACACACAATAATTTGACAGAAGTTAAGAAAAATGCAAACCTGAAGAGGTAGGCTCGCTCCTGACCACTGGGTTAGATTTGTCTGCATAAAATTCCATGTTTAAAGTCAGACGACATGTTTTTGTGTTTGGGTGGGTGGGGGTGGGGGTGGGGGGGATAAATACATAGCAAAGGGACACCTAGAAAAACAGTAATATAACTTTTGATTTAAAGAAGTGCAAGACCTCATCATTTGCAAGACCTTTTTTAAAATTTAAAAAAGCTACACATGAGGAGAAAGATGATTGAATATTCGATAAATTTTTAAAAGGATAGACAGATACCTTGTACTTCAGACTAAATAGACGGGCATGAGGGAAATCAGATGCCAGCCATTCACCGGGCCAAAATGTTCCTTCCCGTCCAGCTTCTTCATCAATTTTCTCAACCAGGCCAGATTTGGTTGATGACTTGTCATCTGACAACCGCCAAGTTTTGAAGGGTCCCCCACGCAAACCATGTATAAAGACAACATCAACTGCAGGTATTTCTGACTCTGATATATTCTCAGATTCACTTGCAGATGTCGATGATGTATCATTACTGGTATCTTCAGCTGTTGTATGCTCACTCTCAGCAGAATCTTTGGCACCTGAAGATGACGACCCATCCAATGTTTTTGGCGTTATCTTTTCCATACATTTCCAGTGCGGTAATTCAGGATTTATCAGGAGGATCATATCAGCATAACGAGGGCAAGTATGTGCTTTGTTAGAAGGATTTCCATGAAGTACATCACCATTTACAGAATCTTCACCAGTTTGGTCATCACAGAATAAGTTCAACAGCGTTGCCCTCGCATAACTTCGTATTTTAGGGTCATTGCAACCAGGAATCCTTCCACTAGCACAGTCTTCAAGCCATTCACACCACTCTTCATCTCCAACTAGTCCTTTCTTGACTTTTGGAAGAACTGAAAGTACAGTTAGCAACCGTGCTGCATGCTTCCGAATATGACCTGTAGGCGGAACACGTAGACTGGATGCATCATTGGAATTCACAGTAGTAGAAGCTTCGCCAGGAACCGTTGGCACCCGTTCCTGTCCCTCCGATGCTCGTGACGCATCATATGCTTCTATTGCAGCAAGCTGTTCATAATCATCATCCAGTAACAGGCGCCTAAGCAAATAGAGGACTCCAAAATCAGCTATTTTGTTCAGACAAAGAGTATCTTCGGCACATATTTCTGTCAGCGCTTTGATCCCTTTAAGAGTGGCCACTGCAGAATCTGCAGCATTGATCTTAGGCAGTTTGTCTTTCTTAAGACTTTTTAGCGCCGCAGCAAAAGGTTCCAGGGAGAGAAGATCTGCCAAGGGATGTGTATCATCAGCATTGGCAACTCTTCCCAGTTGCATTCCTACTAAATTGACAACTGCTCCTGCCAATTGACTAGCAATTTGTGTGGCAGAAACTACATTTGCTTGATCAACTTGGGTCTGCAAAATTAAAATTCTTCATGAACCACTGAGAAACCAAGGAGATACGAGATGTTTCTACTTACAAATAAAAAAGATTACTTCCACACCATCCCAAAACAAAACAAATAAAGATTATAGTGTGACAAACCTTCACTTTATCACTGTTTGGTTGGTTATTTCCTTTGCTTAATGCTGTTTTCTTGGATTCCAGAACATCACTTAGCATAATAGTTAACCATCCTTGAGAAATTGGTATAGAGGATGGTCCATAATCTTCAAGAATGCGTGAAAGGATACTTATTGCTGATGACCGTATTGCATCAGAGGATAGCTGTCCAAAGACCCAAGGGAGCAGAACGCCAGACCAATGCTGGCTTTCTTCCAGTGACATATGCCATTCCCTAGCACAGAGCAACTCTAAAGCCTTAGCCAATGCTTCTTGCACCGAAGAATGCTTTGTGGTCTGTTTAGCAGCCTCTCTCATCAAATGAAGACCCTTTTCCACTGCTACCTCCTGTGCCGAAGGGCTTCGCTCAAGAGAAACCAAAAATGCAGACAATGCCATCTGAGCTAGGGGGATGTCCTGAGTTTTACTTGCATGCGAAACAGTAGACAGAAGACTAGAAGTCCAATCAGACACAGAAGTACTTAGCGGCAGATTGTGGTCTTCTAGAAGCAATTTAGCTATCAGGCTTCCATGCCATTTCACAGATCTCTCTGGTGCCACTAAAGCAGCCATGACTGCATGCCCCTCTTGATCCAGTTCTTGAATATGATACCTATTAACTTCCGAAGCCGTTGCCCAATTTGCTAATGCCCAAGCAGCAAAAGGAACAGCAACTTGTTCAGAATGCAAGTCATCCCAAAGGCCAGGAACCACAGCAGAAGACAAATTTGATCGTGCTGATGAACTATCATTTATTTTGTTAAACAAGAGATTACTAGGCGTATATCTGGCTGTCTGGCTAGTGTTAGGAGGCCCCATCTCAACAAGCGCATTAGTTCTTGAAAGTCCTACAGCAGTCGTACCTTCAAGAATCTTCATCCCAATACCCTTCATCCCTTCTCCGCCATCATCATCCTCCTCATGTGGCTCATCCCAATGCATACCACCTTCCTCGATTACTTCAATCGCTGCGGCAATATCTCTCATCTCAGCATCTTTGGGTAGTGTAGGCTTGAACAAAACCTTGTCTGCACTTTCACAGTGGGACGTAACAATATCCATAATTGCTGCAACCAGCATGCTCCTACCTTTCAAAGAATCAGAATAATCGAATGAACTACGTCTTGTATTCTGCTTCCATCAAAAATTCAACATTTCCATGTCAAACAAAAAATAATAATTCCTCCAAAATTGTAAAAAATGAAATAACAATTTAATAACTTTCAATAGCCTGGTCACAAAGAACTTAATCTATCATTTCATGCCATTCATAATTAACGAGTATCTTCAAGGGCTTGCTTGAGGCACAATTAAATCCTGAAGTTAAACATTTCACTAAATTTTAACAATTTTATACAATTTCTTCCATACAGTAATTAATTTTAAAATTTAATGGATTAAGGCCTCACCTTTTTTGCTTGTCGGGGCTGAGCAGAGAAAATAAACCTAAGAAGATAGGGAACAGCATGAGGCCTCGCGAGAACATCCTCACACACATTAGAATCAGCAATCAAGTAAGCCAAAGCCCTAGCGGACTCAGCCTGGGTCCCGCAATTCTCCCCTGATGTCCCCACCGTCTCCAGAAGCCAATCAATCACCGCGCCACCGCCAGCGGCAACGAGCGCAGCCCTCCGACTCTCGCTGGCGGCGGCAATGTCAGCTAACAACGCCGCAACCCTAATCTCAAACCCGACCCAAACCTCGTGATTCGCTGAAGACATAACCGACCTCAACGACTTCCATAGCACAGAAGCTGCAGCCCCTGTCTTCTTCATCCTATTTACAATCCTCATCAACGACTCGTTCGATTTTTCCAGCACGTTCTCAATTTCATCATCGCGAGTTAAAATTACAGCGCAGGAAGCAACAATGGCAGATAATAGGGTTGCCGATAGAGCAAATACAGAGTAACGAGAGGGGTGGGTGCGTTCGGGAATTGGAGGATAGGTAGGGGAAGGGACAAGGTGGGGATTTTTTATATTATTAAGGATATTGACAGAATCCTCGGGATTACGATTTGAAGATGAAGAGAGGGGGCGACGGCGAGGTAAACGGGTACAACACCGGCGGCTTGTTCTACAAAGAAGGCGAAGCATAATTCAGTTAACTTGTTCCAAAAGAAATTGATGTGTTTAACTAATACTGAAAAGAAGATAGTAATAAATTTACGGATTATTTGGATTAGTGGCAAAGGCGAAAATGGAGGAAGAAAAGTGTGGATTATGAATTTGGACTCTGTAGGAACAAGAAGAATAGTGAAGAAAGAGAAGGAATTTTAGAGGTAATATGCGGAATCTTGAACTAGTTGGTTGACAGGTACGTAATGTCAATTGTCAAACCATAGTCTATTACTCTAATCCATGACTTCAAATGGATATTAATGGTGAATGTGCAGATTAATAATTAATCTTACTATTATTTAGGTCAAATTAAACAAAATGCTCCTAAATACACGTAACGGAATAGTCCCATACATATCGAAGGAAGCTAGGTTTTGAAGCTTAAATAGGTTGTATGGTATATAGGAAGAAATATCATGGTATTGGAGAATTATGATAGCTATTCGATGTTTGACATACTATATTTTTAGTGATGTATAATTAATCCTTATATAAAGTTATACATTAATTTTTTATAAAACTTTCTACCACTATAAACATGGAATAACTAATTCATACTATATAACTTATATATGGATAAAACACTACAAAAATAAAACTATTCTTTTGTCTTTTCTCTAGAAGCTATTCTTTTGACAAGTATTTAAGAATATAATTGTAAACTCATAGCATTTTAGTTTAAAAAATAAATAAATATTTTAAATGACATCTTATATATTTAATTTTAGTGCAATGAATGAAATGTATAACAATAAATAATCTCCGCATTCCTAATCAATATATTACTAATTCATGTATTATCAATCCTTGCATTACTAAGTTATGTATAATTTTTTGAACCAAAAAGACGCTCAAGAGTTTAGAATTCTAGTCATTTTAAGTTTTTGGTACTAAATTAATTATTCATACATAAATAAATTTTTAAGCTAAAAATAAAGTTTGCGCCGGAGTTATTAGGTTCCGCCGAACATGTACTTTGTTATTGAGTCACAAGTAATGTTTGACCAAAAAGTGTGATTTTCGGCTAAAAGAGTTGTATTAATATAATGATGGGTTAAACTTAGTTAATAATAATATCTCTAGGTATGAGTTCTTAAAACGTAACTAATGTTAGGCAAATTTGATGCGGAATGACAACAACATGTGTTAACTATTCCAAAAAGTATAGCCAATAATGAAAAAATAACTAGCAATAAGTAACAATAATTCATGTGAGTAAACAGGAGGAGTGGTTACCCAATAAAGGATGAATTATATAACTGTACATCATGACAATGATGAGTGACACACAAATCTGATGGAAAAGTGCGGAACAACATAAATTAGAATCTTGATGGAAAGGTAGCGTTTGTATCTTCCCGATGCTTTGTGTTGTTTCCCGTGCATTTGTCGGTTGGATCTGCCGTTTTGATTCCAGTGTTGAGTAATAATGGCATAATTTCTTGAATTTGATGCCCAAATTCTTATATATAGGGATGTGAGGGCCTTCATTCGTTCATTACGTATTTTTCACATTGAATCCTTGTGCCTTCTTCTCCTTACTCCATTGTTGTGTATCTTTTTTTCCTCGTTCCAGTGACTCTAGGTGCTTTTAGCCATTCTTTACTTAAATATCGTTTCTTTTATCAAAACTATGGCTAAATATCGTAATGTTTGACCAAAAAGTGTGATTTTCGGCTAAAATAGTTGTATTAATATAATGATGGGTTAAACTTAGTTAATAATAATATCTCTAGGTATGAGTTCTTAAAACGTAACTAATGTTAGGCAAATATGATGCGGAATGACAACAACATGTGTTAACTATTCCAAAAAGTATAGCCAATAATGAAAAAATAACTAGCAATAAGTAACAATAATTCATGTGAGTAAACAGGAGGAGTGGTTACCCAATAAAGGATGAATTAGATAACTGTACATCATGACAATGATGAGTGACACACAAATCTGATGGAAAAGTGCGGAACAACATAAATTAGAATCTTGATGGAAAGGTAGCGTTTGTATCTTCCCGATGCTTTGTGTTGTTTCCCGTGCATTTGTCGGTTGGATCTGCCGTTTCGACTCCAGTGCTGAGTAATAATGGCATAATTTCTTGAATTTGATGCCCAAATTCTTATATATAGGAATGTGAGGGCCTTCATTCGTTCATTGCGTATTTTTCACATTGAATCCTTGTGCCTTCTTCTCCTTACTCCATTGTTGTATATCTTTTTTTCCTCGTTCCAGTGACTCTAGTTGCTTTTAGCCCTTCTTTACTTAAATATCGTTTCTTTTATCATAACTATGGCTAACGTGTTCTTTGATTCCGACGAGGGAAATAACCTTGTGCCCTTGGTGGTGATTATGTCTCCTCATGCTGATGGCGTCTCTGTTACCATTGAGGATAAGAACTTTCCTACGATGGAGGAAATAATTCCTCGTGGGGAGAAAGTCAGGTCTGTTACCGATCTAGCAGAGCTTAGGGCTAAAATTTAACATTCCCGCTCGCATCGATTTGGTCCCTACAGGGCGAGATGTGGTCCAAATTCACCGCTCCAAGTATTGCGTGTTCTATTCATACCCCTTCCAAGTTAGATATGCCATTCCCCTTCTTCCATTGGCAGAGGAATTTTACCGTTACTATTGCGTTTGCCCGGCTCAACTCGCTGCATATGTCTACGAGCTCATTAGGATGCTTACTAAATTTGCGGAATTAGCCAGGGTCGAGATCATACTGCGTCATCTGATGCATCTCTTCGCCCCTAGTTTCTATAGGGGGACAATGTTGAACCTTCGCCATTGAGGGGGAAAATGCATGTGGTGAAGATGGACGACAAAACAAATCAGCAATTCTGGTACAATTTTTTCTTTGTTATACCGAAGATGTGGTGGAAAACGCGGACGGCATTCCCGAGACTTGGAATTATATACGTAAGCATCTAATCTTTCTTCATTAAAATATTTGATTTGACAGTTCTAGTCATAGGTTTTTAACTCTTGTTCCCTTCTTATGCAGCCAAGACTATGCACCCTCCATTGTTCAGGGACATTTCTGATTGGGTTGGCTGGGTTCTGCCCCATATCGTGGGAATTTGCGAAAGGCCGGGCTTTCTTAAGAAGTTCAGGCCTGCTCCTTCCTTGACCGGTGAGTTTGTCTGTTTTCTTTTTGTTTTGGCTCTTAGACGCCTATTTCTTATAGGTGGCTTTGATGATAGTGATATCCTTTTTCGATTCTTTCTTTTCCATCTCGGGGATCTTTGAGGAGGCCGAGCGCTCCGCCTCCTGCATTCTGTAAGAGGAAAGTTGCCTCATTTTCGATGTCTTCCCCCCTATGGCTACAGCCAGGACCACTAGTTCATTCACTTTTGTTCCTTCCTCGACGACGCTACAAGCGATGAAGGTGGTGGCTAGTAGCATGGGGTAACGTGAGTACACCAACACAGAGGTGCATGGGGTAACGTGAGTACACCAACTCAGTAAGTAAGAAGTCCAACCTATAGATTGACAGGTAGTGATGGACTAAACCTCAATAGGCAATTAACAGCAAAAAGAATAGAAATGTAGCCATGCTTGTAGTTCAGATAAAACTCAACTGTAATAGAAGCAACTGATCAGTAAAGATCTCAATATTCAGAGATTTTATATATGTACCAATGCACAACTAGCATGATCAATGTTTTCAAAAATATCTACTCATAAGTTCTCTCAACCACTTGGTACTGTATATGGACATCCGGCCCAAGGAAGATCCATCCTGGAATATACAACGCTGACCGTAGTCATCTAGTACCGAGGACACTGGCCAATCCAGCCTCACAGAGAAGATCCATCTCCCGGTATAGTACTTCGGACAAATCCATGTCCAGGGAAATCCATCCCTCAGTAAAATTATTCACTGCACTCACTGTGGGTGTAAAGACTCCAGAGGGGCTTCTCTAAGCCCGAGCGCTATATCAATACCACCGAAGGCATGATCAATACCATTATTGCAGCGTGCAACCCGATCCCATACTGTCAGTCAATACTCGACTCTTGGTCTCGCTCAGTCAATACTCTCCTGTCTCATACACATGGGCTAAGATGTCATAATACAGGCCCAAACAATGATAACATATATCAAATAGCAACAAAAGAGACTGAGGCATGGTAATAATATGTGTGAACATGACTGAGTGTAAAGTAAACATGAATCTAATGGCATGATAGCAAAAAACGACATTTCGGGTCGCAACAATATTGGCGTAAAAACTTAACGTGATAATTGACATGATTTATAGCTCAGCAGCTAGGTCACATAATCACAACACAGATATAGATAATAATAACACTAAGCGGCACTCCGGAATGATCCAAGCCGCATTTTTCACGATGCACGCTCATATTCTCGTCACTTAGCATAGCATCACCTTCATAACAATCATAGAATACATCATTTGGGGTTTCGAACCCGTAGTTCCAAGGTTGAAAGCGTTACTTACCTCAAGCCAAGCCAAAACTCTAGTCCTCCGACACCTTTTCCTCTCGAATCGACCTCCGATTGCCTCGAATATAGTCAAAACAAGCACATAACCATCAAATTATGACAAGGGAACAAGTCCACTTGAAAACAATCAAAATACAATGCAAATCTCGAATTTACCAAAATCCGACCCCTGGGCCCATGTCTTGGAATTTGATAAAATTCACAACAATAGATTTCTTATCTTTCCACGAGTTTATACATATCAAAAGTCCAAAAATACGACCACAAATGGCCCCTCAAATCTTCAAGTCTAGGTCTTCAATACCAAGCCCTAGATTTCTCAAATTTTAACTCTTAATTTCCACTAATACCATGATTAACAATTGAAAAATGATCATAAACTCAAGTAATGAAGCTTAGGGAACTTACCAACTGGTTCACTTCAAATTGCCCTTGAATTCATTGCCCTAGCTCATTTTTTGTCTTAAAAATGGAGAACTTAGCCAAAGATTCACGAAGGAAACATTATATACTTCTGGCCCAGGGACAAAGATTCACGAAGGAAACATTATATACTTCTGGCCCAGGGATTCCGCATCTGCGGTCGCACTTCTGCAGTCTAGATCACCGCGTGTGCGATCCTCACTTAAGTCCACAACTCTCGCATCTAAGATACACAACCCGTACATGCGTCATCGCAAGTGCGGGCCGCTTCTGCGTTCCTGCCTCTCTTGACTTCTTCTGCTTCTAGGCCTCTCAAACTCGCTTCTGCGAGACCACATCTGCAGTCCTCTAGCCACAGGTGCGGTTATGACAGCAATTGAACATCTTCAGCTGCCAAACCAACTTCCAAACTTTCCGTCAACCATCCAAAACCACCTCGAGGCCCCCGAGACCTCAGCCAAAAGTACAAACACATCATATACCACCATCCAACTTGTACGAATCTTCAAAACACATCAAACAACATCGAGTCAACCAAAACACCTCGGATTCAAGCCTAAGTTTTCAAATCTTCCAAATTACGTTTTCGATCAAAAAGTATACCAAACCACGTTCGAAAGACCTAAAATTTTGTACACACATCCCACATGACACAATGAAACTTCTGCAACTACCAGAATTCCATTCCGACCCCTATACCATAATCTCACTTATCGGCCGAAAAACGCCAAAATTTCAATTTCACCAATTCAAGCCTAAATCTACCATGGACCTCCAAAATACATTCTGGACGCGCTCCCAAGTCCAAAATCACCTAACAAAGCTAAATGAAATCGCAAAATCCAAATCCAAGAACGAATACTAAAAAGTTAAAACTTGGTCAAACCTTTACAATTTTAAGCTTCAAACCGAGAATTGTTCTTCCAAATCCATTCCAATTACCCTGAAAAACCAAACCGACGATTTACCTAAGTCATAAAATATCACACGTGGCTAGTCATACCCGAGAATTGACAAGCGAAGCGCACAAGCTCAAAATGATCGTTCGGTCGTTACATAAATAGAATAAACTCCAACTATACAAAGTTAAAAATCTATCTACAATTTTAGAAGTAAGTTAAGTATGGATTAGTAATTTAGTGATGATTAATAATTAAAATAATGTGATATTAACAATAAATGTTTTGTTATGTGATGATTATTATTGTAAAGAATGTTATCATTAATTAATTAATCTAAAAGGGCATGCTTATGAGCCAACCGATCTACTATAGTGGTATTTAGGGGTGCACAAAGAAAATCGAAAAGTCATATCAAACCGATAATCCGAGTTAAACTGAGAAAAACAATTCGACTATGGTTTGGTTGGGTTTGATGTTAGAAAAAAAAAATCGAACCATAATTAGTTTTGTTTGGTTTTAACTAAAAAGTCAAAACGAAACCAAACCAATCCGACATTACACGTATACAAGTTTTAAAAATATTTTATACATAAAAACAATTATTGTAATATAATTTATAAATATAATTTAAATTATTTAACAGTTCTCTCTTTTAATGTATTATTTCAAGCTTAAACTTATAATTTTTGAATGGTCAAATATATTTTATAGCCCATAAAATACAGTAACTAAATGAAGCCCAAAGAAAAATCAAATCAAATCAATACTTATGCTTAAAAAAAAGTTAATTCAACATTAGAAATGATAATAGTATTAGATATATTTTATTTATTTTAAGTTTTGCATTGATTAATTATAGTGAAAATGCATAACTCAATTTTAATATTATTTAGTCATGCAATTAATATTTAGTACTTATTTTAACATGACTTAGTACTTTTAGATTCTATTTATTTTTATTATAGCTTATTAATTAACAATATTTATCTTATGTGGTTTATTGAGTATTTTAGTATAATCATGACTCATCTCATATTATTTTATTGGGTAACATCTTATATAATTTATCCTACCTAAGAATATTAGAGCACAAACTATATTTTTTATGCTATGAAGATTTTGTCAGGAAAAAAGTTTGAAAACCCCGAGAAAATTCGTGATTGAAAAATCCGACTTCTGTTGGTTTAGTTTGGATTATAAATTTAAAATTTCGAGACAATTAGTTTGGTTTGGTAATTCAAAAATCCAAATCAATTCGACCTATGTATACCCCTAGTGATATCCTATGGGCTAGCGGACGTGCCCATGCAGTTTGCGTTGACGCCTTGACGGGTCTACTTTCATCATCCTTATACGAGCTCTATTATTTTATGATCTTTTATTTTTAAGTAGTTTAATCCTTGCGTTACTATACGCATATTCTTATTTCATATTCTATCTTGCATAAATAATAGTGGTCCATAATTCTAATATAATTTAATATGAGTATTATCTAATATCATGAACCAAATAATATGTTACTAGTATGTTATATCGAAATTTTCTATGTGATTAATCATTTTTATATCCAAGCAAAACATTGCACTCTGTTATTACGTGCGATATCGTATACTGAGATTTAATTGTTGAATTATTTCTATACGGGTGCAAACCTTAAACCCCACATGTGGTGAAATCTTTTCATTCATGCTCGGGAGTATCATCAAATAAAATAACAATCTTCTCTTTGCTTATCATTTATTTTGTGAAGTGATATATATATATAAAAAAAAGTGATGAAAGTTCTAATGAGTCTTTGGTTGTGGACATGGGTTGTCACTCTTGTAGAAGCACACACAAACTGTTTGATGATTTTTCTCCACACATTCTGAAGTAACAAAATTCGGTCTAAATCGATTCTGACAATCACCGGTACAAAATGGATTCCATGGAACACAAGGACCGGGATATTCTGCTTCACATAATGCATTTTGAGCATTTGTTGAGAGAACTTGAGCCATTACGAGCATAGCTACAAACGAGAAATGTGTAATTATAGTTCATGTATAAAAGGGAAATCTAAAAGTTCAATTCAATTACATCAAATTTTGTCGAGTGATTCATAATCACTAATGGGTCTTAAAAAGAAAACATGATTATGATTTGCATATTTATTCTTTTCAATTATGGAACATAATTGTAATAGATGTTATTAGCTCACTTGCATGCCGAATAACTATGTATATTAAACATATAGATATATGTGAAAAATTTATACAATACCTTTTTATTTCTGGTAAGATTTGAACCAGATCTATAATTTTATCCTACTTTATTAGACTATTGGGTGACACTTTATTTTTCTTCTTAAATAGTACATATAAAGTCTAAAAATAAAAATGATAGATATTCCTCTCGGAATGCATATCGTGTGTATCCTCTTTACCTTATCACAAATGTCATAACACAAAAAATAAACATGAAATAGAAACAAAATTGTATGTTCAAGTCGGAAACACAAATAACAATTGTAGTTGTATACATACCACTAATGTAAGCAATAAGGAAAATGAGATAGCGGGAAAATGCACCAAAGTTTCCCATTGATGAAGAATTTAGTGAAAAATGTAGACACTTCAATTATCTTTTATACTACAACTAGAATTTAACAGATTGAAGTAACATATATAATTTATAAGTACTTATTGATGAAAGTCAACCTCAAATCATGTTATTATCTTGACTAATGTACAACTGAAGAAGGATTTAGTTGCCAAATCATAATGAAGAATATGGAAAATTATTAATTCCAGCAACACCAATATTTTGGAAAGAAACTTTATTATTAGTAGTGTAATTATTAGTAATTGGATTAACTTAACGGAGATTGATTTTATTATTTGTAGGAAAGTAGGGTGCAAATTACTGAGTGTCAAACGTGCGGGTCGTATCGGATATGAGTGGGTCTAAACTGATAATGTAAAAAAATAAAAACTTCACGGGCTAGCCAGTTTTCAGACTGGTCATTGAAAATATCCGACGTTTGCAAAGTCATTGAAAAGCCATTATTTTGCTGCAACACAGAAAGTTCCATCATAATATATTGGAGATCATTGCACCTGTGTATAACTTCAAGCATAATATGTTGGAGCTCCAACACATGGAAAGTTCCAGCACAATATACTAGAGATTGGAGCACCTGTGTATGAACTTTCAACATATTATGTTGAACCGGCATATTATACTGGAACTCCAATATATTATGCTGGAACTCCAGTATATTATGCTGGAGTATTTTCTAAATTTTGAACTGTCATGACCCGAAATCCACCAGTCGTGATGGCACATAACCCAACCCGCTAGGTAAGCCAATTAACAATTATCCATTTCCATTTAACTTAATAAAACAATTAAACAATAGAATTATCTAAATCTTATATATTTTCAAAGACTGATAGTATAAATCTTGAGCTTCTAAAAATAGAGTTTATAA
This sequence comes from Nicotiana noctiflora, assembly GCA_032618575.1. Lineage (NCBI taxonomy): Eukaryota > Viridiplantae > Streptophyta > Magnoliopsida > Solanales > Solanaceae > Nicotiana > Nicotiana noctiflora. Next base: position 158,531 of record JASVEL010011786.1, on the reverse strand, counting down.
AGTTGTTATGACAAAAATGCATATTCTGTCTGAAAAATACATAAACAGAATTTAATAATCTAAGATACCGTAAACAAGGGGAAGCATACAACAAAATACAAGTACGCCTTCTAATCCAGCAAGCATCGAACGCAACAACATCAACATCCAAGATCTGCACGCAATGTGCAGGAAGTTCAGTATGAGTACACTCGACCGCATATACTCAAAAAGTAATAAACCTAACCTCAAGTTGAAAGTAGTGACGAGCTGAAACATAGGTCGGGTCCAACACCAATAGCTAACAACAGTTCATACAACGCAGAGCATATAAACAAAGAAATAATCTCAAAGATAAGAATGTTTATCTTTTACACAGTTTTTCAAAAATAGTTCTGCTTCTTAAGAATATAAGTGAAAACCCATATCCTTTATCTAAATCATCGAGTTTTTTTGAGATAGTTTGAAAATTATAGCTTTCTTGAAAATCCTTTCCGCAATATTTAAAAATGTCTCATTTCATTTCCAAATAACAAATGTGAAATACCACTTTATTGCCACATGTCAATGTGTGAGAAAAAATCATGAATACTGCGATACCGTACAACATGGGCAAATGAGTCTCTATGCATGTATGCCATATGTGCATGCCAATGCCATATATCCCTGATATGAATCATGTACTCGCACTCTCAGAGTGCCTAACCTAATTGCATTACGATTTTCACTCATCATACTTAACCACTCAGTACTGAAAATAGCCATACGACCCAGGAAAAATTCATCCTGGAACATATACAGCACTGACTATAAGTCACCTAGTATTGATGGAAGGTCTGGCTCCATGGATAAGATCCATCTCCAGGTATATATATAAGTGCACAACCACTTGGTACTGCATATGTATCCTACAGCCCAGGAAAAATCCATCCCGGAATATATACATCACTGACCACCAGTCTCTAGTACCAAGAAAATATGCCAATCCAGCCTTATGGTAAATATCCATCTCCATATCATGGGAAGATTCATCCCTCAATATAAAAAACCGCGTTCATTGTGAGTGTGCAGACTCCAGAGGAGCTCCTACGACCCAAGATCTATAACAATCCAATTGTGGCATAAATCAATCATGTCCTCGCCCTTACTCAATAATCAATAAAACAAGTTGCAGCGTGCAGCCCGATCCCATAACTGTCACTCATAATCAGGCTCTCGTCCTCACTCAATCATCAGTCTCTCTAGTCTCACCCACGGGCTCACAATATCATGGAAACTAATCTGGAACAATGATATGATGTATCAATAAGTAACAACTGAGACTGAGATAGATATGAATGCATGAGTGTGACTGAGTGCGAAATATCAATGAAATCAATGAGATGACCGCAAGAAACAACCGCTAGGGGTCCCAACAATATCACCATAAAGCCTAAACATGATATCTAGCATAATGTACAACTAAATATCATATGGAAAACACAAATACCAACAAAATGAGCCACTAAACAATGCCTTAGAACAACAGAGTCACGACTCACAGGGTGCATGCCCACACGCCCGTTACCTAGCACGTGCATCACCTCAACACCAATCACAGAACACATAATTCGGGGTTTTATACCCTCAGCACTAAATTTAGAAGAGTTAGTTATCTTAAACAAGCCGATTCTAACACTGAGCAAGCCAAGCGAGCTCCAAGAATGCCATCATGTGTGTAGCGACCTCCAAATAGCTCAAAACTAGCCAAATCAACTCAAATACATCAGATAAAGCCCAAGGAAATAATTACAAATTATAAAGATCGAATCCCAAGTCAAATCCCAAATCTGACCAAAATAATACGTTGGCTCACCCCTCAAAACTCGATAAAACTCACAAAATCCAATAACCCATTCAATTATGAGTCCAACCATATTAGTTTCACTCAAATCTGACTTCAAATCGGTGTTCAAAACTCAAAATTCATATTATGAAACTTTAGGCCTAAACCCCCAATTTTCTCTTTAAAATTTATCAACTAATGCAAGAATTGAAGATAGATTCGTGGAATATAACAAAAAACGAGTAAGGACACTTACCCCAATTTATGTGATGAAAATTGCTTTTCGAATTGCCTAAATCCGAGCTCCATAGCTCCTAAAATGCAAAAATGGTCGAAACCCTCGATTTTGAATATAACACTGCTTATGCATATTTCCCTCTTCGCGAATGCAGCCTCCCTCTTGTGTTCGCGTAGAAGAACTTTACTGCCTCATAACTTTACTCTTCGCAAACACGATGCCTTACAAGCTCAACCTTCGCGACCACAACCTCATTAATGCGTAGAATAATGGACCAAGGCCCCCTACTACCTCTACTCTTCTTCGCGAACGCGATACACCTCTCGTGTTTGCATTGCACTCTACTCTTGAACCTTCACGAACACGTCCCCTTCTTCACAAAGGAGAAGAACAAAAATTCCTTAGTTTACCTTAACTTTCTGCGAATGCGACTTCCCTATCGCAAACACGCTCAAGAAAATCTCTGCAACAAAATACCAAAAAATCTACCAACTTATAAAGCCAATAAATGGTCCGTTAAGCACCCCAAACTCACCCGAGACCCTCAGAACCTCTACCAAACATACTAACATATCTCATAACATCATACAAACTTAGTAGAACCTTCGAATCACTCAAAATAATATCAAAACATCAAATTACCCTCGAATTCGAGCCTAACAATTTCTAAACTTCCAAATTCCACAAATGATATCGAAATTTATCAAATCACATCCGAATGACCTCAAATTTTGCACATAAATCAGAAATGACCCCACGAATCTACTCCAACTCTAGAATTTTATTCATACCCGATATCAAATTTCCACTGCCGACCAAAATTGCCAAAATTTAAAATTTTGCCAATTCATTCCATATTCTACCACGGACCTTCAAATCACATTTCGGACGCGCTCCAAGTCCAAATCACTTAATGGATCTAACGGAACCATCCAAACTCAATTCCAATTCGAGTTCAAATACCAAAAAGTCAGATTTGGTCAAACCTTTTAAAGTTAAAGCTTCTAGCTGAGAATCATTCCTCCAAATCAATTTGGAATAACCTAAAAACCAAAATCGACGATTTATATAAGTCATAATACATCATATAGAGCTTCTCATGCTCTTAAACAAATGAGCGAATTGTAAACGCTCAAAACAACCGCTCGGGTCGTTACATCCTCCCTCACTTAAATATATGTTTGTCCTCGAACATGCCTAGAGTTATTCTAAAAGACATCAAATTGCCGTAAAACCTTACCATAAACATACCTGGGGGTAATCCCAGGTCACCCTATCCCATATAGGTCTGATAACACAACATAACTAAAATTCCTTTATCAAACCTAGCCCATAAGCCTTAGAATCTATTTTCCACATCCAAATTTTTTTATAAGATCAGAATCTCACGTCTACACATTGTATAAGTCAGAACAAGATGTATCAAGTCATATCCATAACCAAAGATGTAATCACATGATATACCGCAAAACTCAAATACTCATAGCGAAAATTTCCAATCAAATTAGCTGCTCAAAACAACTCAATGCCGGTAATAAACTTCTGATCAAACATAGCCTCATTCTCACACCTTCATATACTTCTAATGATGAAAGAAACACGTAGAAACTCATATCCATTCATCAGATCAACTGGTTGTGGAATCTCCCTCTCCTTTGACAAGAACTATAGCAAATTTTCTAAGCCGACTTTCGATATTATCCTTTCCAACATGTTGTAATAAATTTCGATAGTATCCATCCCATGTCTAATGACCTCATCTCATCCAACACGACCACTCTATTGACATGGTACATCAATGCAATCTAAAGCCTCAACCTGTGCAATCCGTGCACAAATAAGCAACATCCCAAATGTACTCAAACATGAAAAAGTGACATCAAACGAGAGAACCCTCCCGTAAGCTTAACAATTACCACCACAACGCAGTGCTGAGAACCTATCACGCACCGCAGACCAAAACACACGAATCTAACACAAATGATCATATTTCTACATAACTCCGCTACAATGCTTGACGCCATCTAAACGCTAGTCCATATTATATACCTCGGGCCACCTGGCTCAAAATCCATAACCACTCAAAATTTGGCATCAAGTGCCCAAAGTGTGTGTAACGAACCTCAAAGAAAAAATAACACAATTCCACCATCTGAAAAGAAAATAGCCAATGGGCAATCAATCACGCAATACCCGAATACTCATCTTGCTCAAATTCCCTCTATAAGCCCAAATAGAACTGCACCATGTGTGCGTATAACCAATGATTCACAACTCTTCCTAACATAGAAGGGTAACTCACAGATCATTTCAGAACACGAATAAGCTCAACAACAACTGAATGGTACATCTCTCAAGAACAATAATTCGGAGTCAACAAATCCGACTCGATGTAGAAGACACATCCATATTGGCCTACTAATGAACCCCAAATCAACTCTAGTCACCCACAATAGATAAATAACCCTCCGAAAGTCCATAATGACAAAATCAACAAACATACTATCCTCTGACTAGATTTTGGCCACATTTTCACAGTCCACAACCACGAAACAATATGCTCTTAAGAACTCCTAGTCTCCAAATGCATAGAACACAAAAATCACCATATCTGATCTTATCTCCATCACCTGAATGCCTAAAACTTATCCAATACACGATCATTCCATGGGAATACTTTTATAATTCTTTTGTGCCGCAAGGTAAATTTGAACATCAGTGGTCGGTCAACTAGGAGAGCACTGCAATACCAATAAAGTACCTATAAATAAAAATATATCGCCCTTTTCTAAAATGTATACTCTCATCATGCCATAATAAATAGTAATGCCATTTACCTAGTTATCTGAAATCGTCCATGCTACCTAAGAATTTATGACCTTTCTTTCAAAACTGAATCGTGACCTTGCACATGCCAAATCTCGACCCTACACAACACACCGCATATACCATGACATCTTATGTTAGATACGAGAACTTTATAATCCAATCCGATTCACAAGTAACTGCATACTTAATTAGCTAAGAACTTTTCATTCGATCCCATCCAGGAGAAAATCACTATACATCATACGTTCCCCATGCTAGTAGATAATATACATCTCTAACTATGGTAGAAACCATCAAGAGCTCTCTGAATTCTTGCACAAAACCAAACTGTTAAGACTGAATCCCTCTACTCAATCAAGCTATACAGGTCACCAAAAACCCAAGAGCATCGCCATGAAACACCAATAGAAACCCACTACATCATAGGCACCCAAAGAACCGATCATATCATTACCATGCCAATCCAACCTACTACCAAGCTGTCCTATTTCTCCGAGTTCATTCTGAATTACCTTCAAATTGATATATTTCCTTGCTAGTACACTACTATACTTAACCAAGACAAGGCTCATAAGCCATTGAATACTCTCTTAATCACCACAAAATTACCACAACCGATTTACCCACTCTGAAGAGACCTTATGTGAATTTAAAGTTGTTCATATTACCTTCCTAATACTAAATGTAGAATCCATAGTGATATAGAAATACTGCGAGTCTTGACACCATCTAATGTAACTCTCAGCTTCTAGCCACTACAAATCTGCAACATTCTCATTTGCCATGTATAAATCTTGAATTCATTAGAACCATTCTCGAGAGTCATCCACTCTACTCAAATCTCAATTAGACTAATCAAACGGACCGAACGATATCTGCCTATTAGCACTCCGACACCCAAGGAACTAACCCACAACTTAATGTGACTAAATAATTTTATGCCCCACACACATTACATCATTCGCCAATAACAACTCAAATCATTCCATGATTCTCATATACTCATAAAGGCTAATAAAACTCGTATCCAGAAATCCTCTTACTCGAGTCATCCTCGATCTCAACCTCTATAAGTCATAACTGTTTCACAAGTATACCTCAAACTGAAACTAATTCAACATATAGTTGTGCAATCAACTTATTCATACCAGACTCCCTACTTGGCTCCAAGCCATAGACCAAAGCACAAGATAACTCAAAATGACCATACTCTGTTGCTGCAAAAATCTCGTACTGAACTTCAACTAAATTCTTCATAAGTTCATGTAACACAAACCTTAATACCTCAATCATCTGCAATTCTCGCATTCACCCTTGTAACAGTCAATACAACTCTCCTAAGCGATCCAAATCCAAATTGCAACACATATATTTCATTGGTAAAAGAGAACTACCAACAAGCAACATAGGGATTACATAAACCCCGCATGAGATAACCCACCTGCTTTGCCTCAAACTAACATCTCTCTATACCCTTCCACAATCACAACTATTATGCAACCTCTTAATCATCCTAAGTCTGAACTCGTATCATGACATGAAATCCACTTTGCTCTTTAACTAAATAACATGAAAAGATCACTCAACACACCCGTAACTCGTGGCTATACATCAAATCAAGATGGAAACCAAGCACCAATTAGTCTATTTTACATTACAAGAAAACCATTCTCGTCATATTCAAATCAAACAAACACATCTCGCAGTCACATCATACTCATCGCGTAGCCATTAAGCCACAAATTCCACAAATAGGGATACTACCGGACATATAAATCCAAAAGCATGTGCTCACACAATCGACATCTCTACGCTCAAGCTATAGTTAAAATCCGGCCTCAAGTCCTCCAGACTGGCCCATTGTCATCATATAGAAATCACGTGTCGCACCTCATCCAGGGAATCACAAGCCGTCGATGCACAACTGATACCGAGCACTCATATGTGTATACGAATGCATGGAAGGAACTCAAAGGATTACGCTTCAAGCTGAATCAATGTCGCACGATAAGGAAAAAAATATGGGAAGTATATCCTAAATGACCTGTAGCCTCTCGAGGATAGATATGGACGTCATCATACCGATCCGCAAGACTCTACCAGACACTTGCTCATGACTTGTAGAACTATGAACCTAGAGCTTTGATAACAATATGTCACGACCCAAAATCCACCAGTTGTGATGGCACATAACTCAACCCGCTAGGTAATCGATTAACAATTATCCATTTCTATTTAACTTAATAAAATAATTAAACAACATAATTATATGAATCTTACACATTTCTCAAGAAATGGTAGTACAAAATACGAGCTTCTAAGAATAGAGTTTACAAAACTATTATGAAAATACATCTTCGGTTTGAAAATTACATAAACAGAATTTTATAATCTAGCTACCGTGAACAAGAGGCAGCATATAGTAGGAACGTAGGTACGCCTTCTAATCTAGCCTCCATCGAATGCATCAACATCAATATCCGAGATTTGTATGCAATGTGTAGGAAGTAAGTATGAGTACAACTGATCTCATGTACTCGAAAAGTAACAAACCTAACCTCGGGTTGAAAGTAGTGATGAGCTGGAATATAGGTCTGGTCCAACACTAATACCCAACAACATTTCATACAACACAGAGCATATAAAAAAAGGAAATAATCTCAGAGATAAAAATGTTCACCTTTTACGCAATTTTTCGAAAATAATTTTGCTTCTCAAGAATATCATTGAAAACCCAAATCCTTTATCGAAATCATCAAATTTTTTTGAGATAGTTTGAAAACTATAGTTTTTCCTGAAAATCCTTTCTGCAATAATTAAAACTGTCTCATTTCCTTTCCAAATAACAAGTGTAAAATACCACTCTACGCGCACATATCGATGTGTGAGAAAAATTCATGTACAACAAGGGGAAATACATTTCTATGCATATATGCCATATGTGCATGCTAATATAATGTATCCCAGAAATGAATCATGAACTCACACTCTCAGAGTGCTCAACCTCACTGCATTACACTTTCCAATCATCATACTCAACCACTCGATATTGTATATGGCCGAACATTGACTATAAGTCACCAGTACCGAGGAAAGGTTATTCTGACCCATGGTGAAGATCCATCTCCAGGTATATATATATATAAAGTGCTCAACCATTCGGTATTGTATATGGCTTATAAGGCCCAAGGAAGATCCATCTCGAAATAGATACATCATTGATCATTAGTCTCCAGTACCGTGGAAACAAGTCAATCCAGCCTCTTGGAGAAGATCCATATCCATACCAAGGGAAGATCCATCTCTAAATATAAATAACCGCGCGCACATTGTGGGTGTGCAGACTCCAGAAGGGCTCCTACGGCCTAAGCTATAATAAACCAATCATGGCATAAACCAATGAGGCCCCCGATCTTGCTTAATAATCAATAAACACATGTTATGGCATGCAACCCGCTCCCATAGCTATCACTCATAATCAGGCTCTCAACCTCATTCAGTTATTAGCCTTTCGACCTCACTTAGTCATCAGTCTCTCCAATCTCACCCACATGCTCACAATGTCATGAAAACTGACCCGAAATAATGATATGATGTATCAATAAGTAACATCTGAGACTAAAATATGATATGAATGCATGAATGTGACTGAGTACGAAATATCAATGAAATCAATAAGATGACAACAAGACACGACCGCTAGGGGTCCCAACAATATCAACATATGTCACGACCCCAAATCCGGTCGTGATGGCGCCCAACACACTGCTAGGCCAGCCTGACCAATTAACAACAACAGCAGAGTCGCCAGAGCTGTCACACCTCCCTTTTTTACCGCATGCACAAATGTAATGTGCCACTGTTTAATACTACATCCCGAGAAGGGATATAATAATAATCAATGAAGGAGTTTTTCCACTTGAAGGACAGTCGGAACGGGATCAATTTATTTAATTATTCAGAGTCGCCACTTGAGAAAATAATGGTGTCCCAAGTCACCGGTTTAATCCCGAACCGAGGAAATTTATGACTCTGTAATACAGTCTGCGAAACTAGAAACTCTGGATAAGGAATTCTGTTAACCCGGGAGAAGGTGTTAGGCACTCCCGAATTCCGTGGTTCTAGCACGGTCGCTCAACTGCAATTTTTTGCTTTTATCTGAATTCTTTATATATTTTAACTATGTACTTTTAATGTTCCGCTTTTCAATTTTAGAAGAATTGCGACGTCACGAAAACACATTTCGAGTCACACCGCAACCGGTACGCCTGTGACTTTAATGTATTTCAGTTTCGTCGAGAGATAGATTTGGGTCACATAAATGCGCACCCGTATTTAGGAAAGTAATTTTATTTAAGTCGTGCCTAAAGAGTCTTATCGTGTTGTTAACTTCGGGAAAGACCATGAAATTTACTAAACGGTCCTTCCAAGTCTAAGATTTTCATAACATTTTATTTGAGGGCCCCGCAATTGTATATTTTGTTTGGCGAGGCTCGTCTCATTATTTTATTTAAGGTCAATCCTAACATGACTATGATTTTCTATGATTTATCTCTAATAATAAAAGAAAGGTCCTAATTACTTTGTTATTTTTTACCTAACTGTTACATTATTGCGTAGTTTTCTGATTTACAGCAATTTGGGCCTGTTAAAGACATGTTAGAGCCTATTACCTTATTATAGTCATCTGTTTACACCATAATTTCAGTCATTTGTATGACCGATTCACATTAAAAGGACGTGATTCCATTGAGCAAATCTTCATTTTAGCAAAAAAAATCGTGATTCCTCTAAAACACTAAACGAAACTCCACTTTTGCAAACAGTTTATATAATCTGTATATTGTTATTAAACTAAACTAACTATCGTAATTAACTAATATACTAAAGTGATTCTCAAATTACTATTTTAAACATAATCGCTGCTTCCAAGCCTAATGCTACACTTTCGATTAAATCTTTCTTAACAACTAAACCATATTTGAGATATTCTAAATGAGCTAACAAATTTAATATGAAATACATCTGAACAACTTCATCAAATACAACCAAACTTATTTATATACTATCAATTTAAATAATTGTTGAACTATAAACCAGTAATTAACTAGCAGGCTAATACCGTATCTATTTTAAAAGTCCAATTATGACTTGAAATTAGAAATCAGTCTTTAAAATCTACTACATATAATCTGCTTATTTTTTATGTACAAAAGAAAACTAAGAGAAAATAGGAAAGAGAAGATTGCAGCAACATAGCTTCAAAACAACTTTCATTTCCATAAGCTTTGGAGATTTACAAGATGTGTACCTGGTTTTGAAAGGAATGGGAAAATAGCAAATCAACAGGGCGGTGAAAATACAGCAACAACAACAGTAACAACCAGCAGTAGCTTCAACACCTCCCCAATCCCGAAAATCCCAGCAATACGGAGAAAAACAAAAACCAGTAAAAAAATAGAAAAGAAAAATATATTCCAGATTTTCTCTTTGTTTTGTATTTCTATCTTTGAACTCTTTTCAATTCTCAAAAGAAACTCTCAAAAGAAACTCTCAAAAATTGAAATTTTTGCCATGTATACTTCTGTGTCCAGAATGTATATCGAGTGTATACTACAGCAGGGAATTTTTTTTATTTTTACTTCTCTTCCTATTTTTCCTCTCTTTTTTCCACCTCTTTTTTCATAAATCTTCTCTTCTATTTATAGGCAAGAATTTCGAAAATTTTCAGATTTTTTATTAAAAAGAAAATATTTTTTTAATTTAAAGAAAACCCACTAATCCATGTTTTCCTCTCCTTGTTTTCTTCCTTGATTTCCTTGCCCCCCACTACTTTATGTCATGTAATTATGATTATTTTTTGCTAAAAAAAATCTGAAATTTTCTTCTTGGGCCAAGGGGTTTTGGGTTGGGTAAGGTTTCTTAGGATTGGGCTTGTAACTTAATTTGCAAGATGGCCCAATCCAAATTTTTTCCATTTTGTTCTTCTCCATTATTCAACTTCCTAATTAATAAAGCCTCAAAATACTAAGATTAATTTATAAAAACTAAAATTATCTTGAAATACTAATCTCATAATAATAATTGTCACCTAATTTTAAATGGTAATTAAAATACAATCACACAATTTGGACATTAAAGGCTAAAATGCAAAAGATGCCTATTTTTGTGATTTTCATTTTTGTAAGATAAAATTAATTACTCCTAATTGTAGAATTAAATCCTAAATGCAAATGCGATATATATATATATATATATATATATATATATATATAACGCAAACAATTTTAAAAATGACACTAAATTCACAACAATTGCAAACAACACAAAACTCTTTTATTTTGAATTTTTGGGAGTAATTCTCATATAGGGCAAAAATCACGTGCTCACAGTTGCCCCTCTTTGCGCGTAAACACGAAGAGTTTCTGTGCAAAGACAAGTGAGCGGATACGAGCGATTTTTGCCCATTTGAGCACTCCGTGAGAAGCATTTTATTTTCAAAATTTTGACCGAACCTTTGCTTCAAGAGGTTTCCTACATATCCCTGGCTAAAAGGGAATCAGGTCAATGTAGTTCGGGAAAATTTTGGTAGCTGGGACTACCAATGAAACTGCGATTTTTGCTGTTACTGTTGCTGCTGTTGCGGTTACCGCTTGTTGACCTCCTTATTACACCGGGGGGAATGTAAAATGAAGAAGTTATTCTAAGCTATGATTCTACAATTACAATTATTCCTATCCTAGCTTTTGTTTGCTTCTCCTTGTCTCTTCTTCTTTGATTTTTTTGAGATGCTCACTCTCCCTTTTTTGTTGATTTTCTTTCTTGTTTTCCTCTTCTTCTTTTTTTTGATTTTCAATGGTACTTCTTGCCCTCGAGCTGAACCTGCTCAAAACAAAACAACAAACTACTTTTTTCTTTTTCTGCCCCAGTGTGGGCTTTTAGCTATATAAACCATGATGTGCAGAAATATATTCCCGTATTTGAAGGTGGGCGCCTAACAGAAATTAAACGTGCAATGCGATGCAGAAAAGTATTCCCGTATTCGAAGGTGGGCACCTAACAGAATTTAAACGTGCAATGCGATGCAGAAAATATTCCCGTATTTGAAGGTGGGCGCCTAACGGAAATTAAACGTGCAATGCGATACAGAAAAGTATTCCCGTATTTGAAGGTGGGCGCCTAACGAAATTAAACGTGCAATGCGATGCAGAAAAGTATTCCCGTATTTGAAGGTGGGCGGCTAACAGAAATTAAACGTGCAATGCGATACAGAAAATATTCCCGCAGCCTGAGGACTGGGGAGTGGATTTTCAAGGATGCTACCTTCCTCTTTTTGGTATTTTCTTTTACCAATTATCCCTTGCCTGTGAATTTCTCCACTTATTGGCAAACTTTCCCTTTTTGCGTTTAAACGTGCAATGCGATGCAGAAAATATTCCCGTATTTGAAGGTGGGCGCCTAACGGAATTGAAACGTGCAATGCGATGCAGAAAATATTCCCGTATTTGAAGGTGGGCGCCTAACCGAATTGAAACGTGCAATGCGATGCAGAAAATATTCCCGTATTTGAAGGTGGGCGCCTAACAGAAATTAAACGTGCAATGCGATGCAGAAAAGTATTCCCGTATTCGAAGGTGGGCACCTAACAGAATTTAAACGTGCAATGCGATGCAGAAAATATTCCCGTATTCGAAGGTGGGCGCCTAACAGAAATTAAACGTGCAATGCGATGCAGAAAATATTCCCGTATTGAAGGTGGGCGCCTAACAGAAATTAAACGTGTAATGCGATGCAGAAAATATTCCCGTATTTGAAGGTGGGTGCCTAACAGAAATTAAACGTACAATGCAAATGCAGAAAATATTCTCTCAGTCTGAGGACCGGGGAGTGTCTTTTAAAAGATGTTACCTTCCTCTTTTTGGTATTTTCTTTTTACCAACTTATCTCTTGCCTGTGAATTTCTCCACTTATTCTGCAGACTTTCTCTTTTTGGTATTTTAAATTTTCCACATTGGTCACATTCACTTTAAAGTGATTAGTGACAATCTGTTCCTGCATGAAACAAAATTTATTAGATATAAACTGCTGGCAACTGGCATCTGCCGTCCCCACTTCTTATTGCTTCCTTTGTTTTTGCTTTCTCATGTTGCATGGCTTTCAACTTCTCTTCCCTTGCAGACTCTTTTTGTATTTTTCTCATTTCTTCATTTTTGTTTTGTTTTCTTTTCTTTGGCCATGTTTGCCAAGCTTCTTTATTCCTTTCCCCAATCTTCTATCCTTTCTGATCCAGTGTTGTTTCAACTTCCGTTATCAGGAGCTGGTAGTTAGCTCTCAAAAGGGTAAACAATGAAATGCAGAAAAAATGAAAGAAAGGTAAGGGTATTTTGGAGAGATGACGGAACTTATCTGGGTATTTGCTGGCTGATTCCGCTGACCATGCCATGTATTTAAACTCCGACCCAGTTCGTTCCAATCATTATTCTGACTCTGAATTGCCTTTGACCCAAAACCGATACTCTTTTTGTTGCCTTTTCTCTTTTTGATAGTCCTCACGATCGCCTTACGGTGCCTCGAAAGGTTTTCACCAATAAGACTCTCTCATTTTATTTCTCTCAACCTCACAATCGCCTCACAGTGCCGGCTAAGGTTTTCACTGATGAGACTCTCTCATTTTTTATTTTTCCATTTTTCCTTTTTGTATTTCGTTTTCTGCACCACGGGTATTATCCGATGCTTCGCTCCTCCTTCGTTGTATTTGTTATCATTTCAAAATTGATCAGAAGGTCTTTCTTTGGACTGTAACGTGGCTTTTGGGTGGGTTAAGAAAGAAAGATATAAAGGCTCAAAATTTCAACGAGGGTTAAAAATATTTACAACTCTCTGAATTATTAAACATAACTTCTGCCCCAGTTTCAATATGTGGGGAATTTTTGGATTTTTTCTTTATTGTGACTGAACCTCAGAGAGGCTGCCTACGTACCCTTTCGGGATCAAGTCGGACGTAGTTCATCCAACTTCATAAGTTAGATGGATTTCTTTTTGACTTTTTCCCGATTTCTTTGTCTTTTTCTCTTTTTCATTCATTTATTCAATTTTTTTCATTTTTCATCATTTTTTCATTTTGGCAATTTCGATCTTATTGCGCTATTTTCCATCATTTCATTTTTTATTCTGGCAATTTCGATCTTATTGCACTAGAGCGATTCCGAGAGAGGGATATGAAAGAATTCATTCATTAAGGCTCAAAGGGGCTATCAATGGATAAAGTGTTTGGATAGAGAATAAAATGCCTTCGTCATTTCAATTCCAAAATCACAACAAAATACAAAACATATAATTGAAAAGGAATCATACATAGTATCTTTTGACCGCATATGAATTGATAGCAGTCTCTACGCACTTTCCCTCAACATCTGTTAAATATAATGCTCCATTGGACAACACCCGTGATACCACGAACGGTCCCTGCCAATTCGGCGCAAACTTGCCTTTTGCCTCTGCCCAATGTGGTAAGATACGCCTCAATACCAGTTGTCCGACTTCAAACTTTCGAGGTCGTACCTTCTTATTATATGCTCTTGGCCATTCTCCGCTGATACAACTGTCCATGGCAGACCGCGGCCAATCTCTTCTCATCAATCAAATTCAACTGTTCTAACCGGGCCTTTACCCATTCATCATCATCTATCTCAGATTCAGCTATAATTCGCAATGACGGTATTTCTATTTCTGCGGGTATAACGGCCTCTGTTCCATACACCAGGGTATAAGGTGTGGTTCCGATAGAAGTACGTACCATCGTGCGGTAACCCATGAGAGCAAAGGGTAACTTTTCATGCCACTGCCTGGATCCCTCCACCATTTTTCGGAGAATCTTCTTGATGTTCTTATTTGCCGCCTCTACTGCACCATTTGCCTTTGGCCTGTAAGGCGTGGAATTGCGGTGCGTGATCTTAAACCTTTCACAAACTTCTGCCATGAGATGACTGTTTAAATTGGCTCCATTGTCCGTGATAATCACCTTGGGGATTCCAAATCGGCATATAATATTTTCGTGCACAAAATCCACCACCGCTTTCTTCGTCACCGCCTTGAATGTCTTAGCTTCAACCCACTTGGTGAAATAATCAATTGCAACCAGGATGAACCTGTGCCCATTAGAAGCAACTGGATCTATTGGGCCAATGACATCCATGCCCCAAGCAACAAAGGGCCAAGGTGCTGACATTGTGTGCAACTCACAAGGCGGGGAGTGGATCAGATCCCCATGTACCTGGCATTGATGACATTTCTTTACATACCTGATACAATCACGCTCCATCGTGAGCCAGTAGTACCCTGCTCTCAAAATCTTCTTTGCTAAAACATATCCGCTCATGTGGGGCCCGCATACTCCAGCATGTACTTCAATCATGATTTCATTTGCTTGTTGTGCATCTACACACCGCAATAAACCCAGATCTGGTGTTCTTTTGTATACCACTCCTCCACTGAAGAAAAATCCATTGGCTAGACGCCTGATGGCTCTCTTCTGGTCTCCGGTGGCTTGCTCCGGGTATTTGCCAGCTTTCAAGTATTCTCTAATATCATGATACCACGGCTCTCCATCCGACTCTTCTTCCACAGCGAAGCAATAAGCATTCTGATCTCGGACTTGGATCTGGAGCGGATCTATATATGTCTTGTCCGGATGATGCAACATAGAGGACAATGTGGCCAAAGCATCTGCAATCTCATTGTGCGTTCTTGGGATGTGTTTGAACTCTATAGACCGGAATCTTTGGGACAACTCGTGCAAACAATACCGATAAGGTATCAATTTCAAATCTCTTGTCTCCCATTCCCCTTGAATTTGGTGTACCAAGAGATCCGAGTCACCCATGACCAAAATCTCTTGAATATCCATGTCAATCGCCATCCTTAATCCCAAGATGCATGCCTCATATTCGGCCATATTGTTGGTACAGAAAAATCGAAGCTGAGCCGTGACGGGATAGTGTTGTCCCGTACTTGAAATGAGTACCGCTCCGATACCAACGCCCCTGCTGTTGACGGCTCCGTCAAAGTACATTTTCCATCCCGGTCTCTCCTCTTGCTCCATCTCTTCAACAAGCATTGCCTCTTCATCCGGAAAGTATGTTTTCAATGGTTCATATTCATCATCCACCGGATTCTCGGCTAAGTGGTCCGCAATAGCTTGTGCCTTCATTGCCGTACGAGTTACATAGACAATGTCGAATCCTGTGAGCAGAATCTGCCATTTGGCCAGTCTTCCCGTAGGCATAGGCTTCTGAAATATATACTTGAGAGGATCCAATCGTGATATCAAGTACGTAGTGTATGCTGACAAATAATGCTTTAGCTTCTGAGCCACCCAAATCAATGCACAACAAGTTCTCTCCAGTTGGGTATACTTCACCTCGTAGGATGTAAACTTTTTGCTGAGGTAGTAGATGGCTTGTTCTTTCTTGCCCGTCTCATCATGTTGACCCAGTACACAACCGAAAGAGTTATCCAGCACCGTCAAATACAAAATCAGAGGACGCCCTGGTTCTGGAGGAACTAACACCGGAGGATTGGCCAAATATTCCTTGATCTTGTCAAAGGCTTCCTGACATTCGTCGGTCCATTTAACCGCTGCATCTTTCTTCAACAACTTGAAGATCGGCTCGCATGTTGATGTCAATTGAGCAATGAACCGACTAATGTAATTCAACCTTCCTAATAAGCTCATGACCTCCTTCTTGTTCTTCGGCGGAGGTAGACTTCGAATAGCCTTGATCTTTGACGGATCCAGTTCAATACCTCGCCGACTCACAATAAACCCCAGTAATTTCCCTGAAGGTACTCCAAAAGCACACTTCGCCGGATTGAGCTTTAGATTGTACCTCCGGAGTCTTTGGAAAAACTTCCTCAAATCTTTCACATGATCAGGTTGTTTTCTGGACTTTATGATGACATCGTCCACATATACTTCAATTTCTCGATGCATCATATCATGAAACATCGTGGTCATTGCCCTCATGTAAGTTGCCCCGGCATTCTTCAATCCAAACGGCATTACTCTGTAACAGTACGTTCCCCAAGGTGTAATGAAGGCAGTTTTCTCAGCATCTTCTTCGTCCATCAGGATCTGGTGATAGCCTGCATAACAATCCACAAACGAACCGATTTCATGCTTGGCGCAATTATCGATCAATATGTGAATGTTTGGCAATGGGAAGTCATCCTTCGGACTAGCTTTGTTGAGGTCTCTATAGTCTACACACACTCCGGTTTTGCCGTCTTTCTTCGGGACCGGCACAACATTTGCCAACCAGGTGGGGTATTTGGTAACTCTTATGACCTTTGCCTCGAAACTGCTTATTCACCTCTTCTTTTATCTTCACGCTAATGTCCGTTTTGAATTTCCTCAGCTTTTGTTTTACCGGCCGGCATTCAGAGTAGATAGGCAACTTGTGTACCACTAAATCCGTGCTAAGCCCGGGCATGTCATCATAGGACCAGGCAAAGATGTCCTTAAATTCATGTAACAACCTTATCAATTCATCCCTGAGGGGTGCCTCCAAATGCACACTAATCTTTGTTTCTCGGACATCATCTTCGCTCCCCAAATTTACAGATTCTGTATCACTCGGATTCGGCTTGGGTTTTTCCTCGTATTGTTTCATGTCCTTACTTATTTCCTCCAGGGGCTTCCTCATCCTCACATTCTATTTCACTATCTTCCTCGATTTCTTGTATAGTAGCGTGATTGTCAGAACCGGGTCTAGAATCCTTCACGCATGACATGGCATTGGAATCAACACATGCAAAACTGTACAAAAGGAAAAATAAAGAAAAATAAGGCAAAAGTGAAGAAAAAGGAAAAACCGCATTTCATTAATAAAAGAAACGAACAATGTTCGGGATACATGGTGATGATTTTTTTTTTCATGAGGGGAATGGGGAAATTATAAAATAACAACTTTCGGGGAAGCAATGATGAAATTTTGAGCTAACTACCAAGACTCCTTCCGGATAAGGAAAGGAGTAGCTTCCCAATTGTTCAATGTGACTCTAGGCCCCACAAATTGCACGTCCATTCTGCTCGTGCCTTCCCCTGCTTCAATCGTGTTCACCTCCCAAAACATTTTTGCAAAACCAAGCATTTCTTCATCAAGTTGGGTCTCAATGCACTTTGTTGCAGCAGATGGTTGATATTTTGTACCAGGCCTGATAAAGATGTCGGATAATTTGGGTATGGGTTTGGGCAAGGTCCAGTTTTTCTTGGCTTTAGAGGCTCTTTGGATATCGGCAAAGGTGGGTTTGAACCCTAAGCCGAATGTACCTTTATTCTCCGAAAGCTGAACTGGTTGAGTGACTCCCTGCAGTGTTTTACCTAATCCCCTCCCCGGTGCAAATCCATTTTTCAGCATTTCTCTGGCCACCATTATAGCAGTTGGTGCCATCATCGGGGTTGGTAACTTTTCTCCTTCAGCAACTTTGTTCACTTCTATAGCATCCGTCACTTGGTAGACCCAAGGACCCCTATCCCCATCAGTACCATCAAAAGGTGCTACCACATTACAAGCATTTTCCTCTCCGTGTACAACAATCTCTTGTTGCTCCCATTCAAACTTGACCATCTGATGTAGAGAAGATGGTACCGCCTTGGCCGCATGAATCCAGGGTCGACCTAACAGCAAGTTATACGATACGGCAATATCGAGCACCTGGAACTCCATCGTAAAATCAACGGGACCGATGGTCACTTCCAAAATAATATCTCCCAACGTGTTCTTACCTCCGCCGTCAAATCCTCTCACATTGATACTGTTTCTCCGGATTCTGTCCGGGCTAATGTTCAGCTTCCCTAGAGTTGACAGCGGGCAGATGTTCGCGCTCGATCCATTGTCAATCAATACCCTGGTCACGACCGACTCTTCACTCTTTACCGTGAGGTACAATGCTTTATTGTGTTCAGTTCCTTCCACCGGCAGCTCCCTATCAGAGAAGGTGATTCTATTAGACTCGAAAATTTTGCTGGTAATCTTCTCCAAATGACACACTGAAATCTTCTCCGGAACATGAGCCTCATTTAGAATCTTCATAAGAGCCTTCCGGTGCTCCTCTAAATGTATCAACAAAGATAACAAAGAAATTTGGGCCGGGGTCTTTCTTAACTGCTCAACCACTGAGTACTCTTGTGACTTCATTTTCTTAAGAAATTCTTCTGCTTCCTCCTCCGACACTGGCTTCTTCAGTTGACTTTCTTTTACCGTCTTCATCTTTCTCAGTTCCTCCGGAGCGAAACACCTTCCTGACCGAGTGAGTCCATGCGTTTCATTAATTTCACCAGAAATCTCTTTTCCCTTGTAAACTACTGTTACCTTATTATAGTTCCAAGGCACAGTCTTCGTATTCACCACTACTGGTTTTATGATTACTGGCTCTGCATTTGCTCCTTTTACAGTTACAATTGACAATATATATATATATATATATATATATATATATATATATATATATATATCGCATTTGCATTTAGGATTTAATTCTACAATTAGGAGTAATTAATTTTATCTTACAAAAATGAAAATCACAAAAATAGGCATCTTTTGCATTTTAGCCTTTAATGTCCAAATTGTGTGATTGTATTTTAATTACCATTTAAAATTAGGTGACAATTATTATTATGAGATTAGTATTTCAAGATAATTTTAGTTTTTATAAATTAATCTTAGTATTTTGGGCTTTATTAATTAGGAAGTTGAATAATGGAGAAGAACAAAATGGAAAAAATTTGGATTGGGCCATCTTGCAAATTAAGTTACAAGCCCAATCCTAAGAAACCTTACCCAACCCAAAACCCCTTGGCCCAAGAAGAAAATTTCAGATTTTTTTAGCAAAAAATAATCATAATTACATGACATAAAGTAGTGGGGGGCAAGGAAATCAAGGAAGAAAACAAGGAGAGGAAAACATGGATTAGTGGGTTTTCTTTAAATTAAAAAAATATTTTCTTTTTAATAAAAAATCTGAAAATTTTCGAAATTCTTGCCTATAAATAGAAGAGAAGATTTATGAAAAAAGGAGGGGGAAAAAAGAGAGGAAAAATAGGAAGAGAAGAAAAAATAAAAAAATTCCCTGCTGTAGTATACACTCGATATACATTCTGGACACAGAAGTATACACGGCGAAAATTTCAATTTTTGAGAGTTTCTTTTGAGAGTTTCTTTTGAGAATTGAAAAGAGTTCAAAGCTAGAAAGACAAAACAAAGAGAAAATCTGGAATATATTTTTCTTTTCTATTTTTTACTGGTTTTTGTTTTTCTCCGTATTGCCGGGATTTTCGGGATTGAGGTGTTGAAGCTACTGCTGGTTGTTACTGTTGTTGTTGTTGTACTTTTACCGGCCTGTTGATTTTCCATCTTCCCCTTCTTTTCAATACCAGGTACACTTTTCTTACAACTGAAGTTGTACTGGTGACTTTGATCAAATAAAGATGAAGATTTAGATTATTATATGCTGTCATGTAGTTATAGTTTGATATTATTGGTTTAAGTTTGTGATTTATACATTGTAGTAGTATGTAGTAGCTAAAAATAGAAAGACCAAACAAAAATCATATAATAGCTAGTAGTAGTAGTAGTATAATCGTAGAAGTAGCATATCACCCAGTTTAATTAGGTAAAACACCTAAAATATAAGTTAGCATATCACTTTTCTTCAAAAATCACTAATTAATCTTTCACCGTAAGCTTTTCGTAAAAATAAAATCACATAGTTAACTATATTGTCGTGGATTTGTACATGAACACAAGTAGGAGTTTAATCTTAATAAAATCAGGGGAATAGTTGTGTCTAAGCATTGAATCATTTAAATATGGATATTCAGGTTATTACAATCCAGTAATTAAAATTACGAATCCTGTTCGTGTAATCAACGTGTTTAGAAACTATCAAATAGGCTTAAATCTGTATTGAAATTAGTAGGTTAACAATGTGGTCATAAACTACTCATCTTACCTTTTAAATAGTTTTATATCTTTACATATAGTTAGCTTCACAGTCTCTCAATTAGTAAATAATCAAAATGACCACAAAATTCATTAGTGAAAGTCAGAATTGAAGATGGCTAGTTTAATAAGCAATCATGTATATAGATATTTGATTAGAATTAGTACCCTCGTGTATTGATTTTTCTCTTTCTGATTAATAAAAGCATTTGATTCCTTAATCATGTGTATTGTGGATTTTACATTTTCTATTCTTGCCTTTATTATTTTTATCTGGATTGGGCCATGTGTAACGTTGGGCCTGAATTGTCCTACGAAATTGCTTAGTCCACTGATTGAGGGCTCGAAGACCGTCTGGGCTTTGAGACTTGGGCCGGCCCTTTACGGGTCTGTTTAGACGTTTGAAGAATCCAGGCCCAACAAACAATAGAAATAACGGGCCTGGAATGTTTAATACTAGAAATCGATTAAGGCAAAAACAATGTATAGCAAATATAGTTGAACAAATAGGATCGGACTTTAATAAAATAATTGGGACGAGCCTCGCATAACGAATAATAAACACCGGGGCCCCCATTTAGTAATGGTTTAATATAATAGATTCGGGAAGGTTAGTAGTGAATTCCATAGCCTCTCCCAAAAGATCTTAAAAGCCGATAGACGTTATTTAGGGCACGATTTAACGTATTTTCCTATGAACGAGTGTGCACTTGGTGCGACTCAAATCCAAATCTCGGCAAAGCCGAAATACACCAAAAGTCATAGGCGTACTGGTTGCGGTATGACTCGAGGCGTGTTTTCGCGATGTCGCAAATTCTTTAAAAATAATACTTAATGTAAAAAGCATTACATGTTGTTTAAAATCCGTAATTGAGTCAAACAAGAGTCGGGAACGACAATTGAGCGACCGTGCTAAAACCACGGAACCCGGGAATGCCTAACACCTTCTCCCGGGTTAACAGAGTTCCTTATCCGGATCTTTGCTTCGCGGACATTTTTAAGAGTCAAAATTCCTCGGATTCGGGATTAACCGGTGACTTGGGACACCATTATCATTCCCAAGTGGCGACTCTGATTAATCTCAATAAAATCCCGAACCGATTGTCCTTTAATTGGAAAAACTCCTTCCCTTACGTTATTTTTATCCGTTTCGGATATTTGAGCGTCGGGGTATACCTTACAAGCGTATTTATATGCTTAAGTGGGGTAGCAAAAGGGAGGTGTGACACTCACGTTATAGTTCCAAGGCATAGTCTTTGTATTCACCACTGGCATTTGCACTACTGGTTTTATGATTATCGGCTCTGCACTTGCTCCTTTCACAGTCACAATCGTCTTTGCACCTGGAACTACCACCTTTAAACCTCCCATCACTACTGGCTTTGGTTTCTCGACAATTGCTTCCTCTTTCACAATTTCTTTCTCTAACTTGTCACTCGACTTTATCATCATGACGGCCTGAGATGGTTTTTGATTGCCATCACCCTGCACCAGTTCTATCATATTTGTTTCGTGGTGATTCGGCAATGGATTATGGGTAATGTTTGGGGCCTCGGGAGCCTGCACTTCAATTCTCCTCTCATCGATAAGATCTTGAATGGCATTCTTTAATTGCCAACACTTCTCAGTATCGTGGTCCAATGTTCCCGAACAGTATTCACATCTGACAGAAGAATCAAGATTTTTCGGGGGTGGGTTTGGATTTTTGGTGCGATTGGTCTCAACATCCCCAATTCTTTCAACCTGTGGTAAAGACTGGTATATGATTCTCCGAGAGGAGTGAATGTTTTCTTGCTTTGTTTCTCCAATCAGCGTCCGGCCTGGGTCTATTCTGGTTTCGGTAAGGTTTAGGGGTTGGGTATGTGTTTTGGGTGTGGTACACATTGTGTGGAGCCTGAGCTCTCCACACGTGGGGTGGTGGTGGTGGATAAGCTTGGGTTTGAGGGTGATGGTAATGTGGTACGGTCGGTGGGTATGGTGGTGGTGGTGGGTTATATGGGCTCGGTGCATTGTAGGGATTTGGCGGGTAAGATGGTGGTGGTGGATTATATGGGGTTGACGGGCTTGGTGGGTGTTGGCGATAGGGTCTCGGTGGGTTATAATGTGGGTTGCGACTCCATGACCTACTTTCAATGGTTGATACTTCTTCTTTCTTCTTCTTTCCCATCACTCCTCCGCTTCCACTCTGTATAGCTTGATTGGTGGCTTTGATAGCCGAAAAACTCATAATTTTGTTTGTCTTCAAACCCTCTTCTACAAAACTTCCCATTTTCACAACTTCGTTGAAACTTTTTCCAATTGCCGACACTAGATGGCCGTAGTATGTTGGATCCAAAGCTTGCAGAAAACAATCCACCATCTCTCCTTCTTTCATCGGTGGATCCACCCTAGCGGCCTGTTCCCTCCATCTAAAACCGTATTCTCTAAAGCTCTCTCCTGGCTTTTTCTCCAGCTTGGTAAGGGATAACCTGTCGGGTATGATCTCCAGATTGTACTGAAAATGACTAGCGAAAGCTTGTGCTAAATCATCCCAAACGAACCATCTTGTATGGTCCTGTCGGGTATACCATTCCAGCGCTGATCCACTCAAACTTTGGCTGAAATACGCCATCGACAATTCATCTCTACCTCCCGCGCCTCTCATCTTGCTAGAATATCCTCTCAGATGAGCTACCGGATCCCCGTGTCCGTTGTACATGTCGAACTTGGGCAACTTAAATCCTGCAGGAAGCTGCACCTCAGGGAACAAACACAGGTCTTTGTAGGCTACACTTACTTGCCCTCCCAGCCCTTGCATATTGCGGAAAGCATTCTCAAGACTCTTCACTTTCCGAGCCATCTCTTCCTGCCCGGCACTTGCTTCTATCATGGGAGCGTGAGACTCGTGTTGTCTGAAAGTAGGCTCCGGGGGGTAGTAGTGAGGATCCTGGATATGGAATATTGGTTCACTAGAAGATTTGTGGATAACAGCGGGCGGAGGTGCCACATATACAAGAGCGACTTGTGGTATAGGAGGTGGTGCTTGCTTGGTTGGAGGTGGTGGCATTTGGGAGGTGGAAGCATAGTAGTGAGGGTAGTCGGGGTAGGTGGAGGACGAGTTCATTGTTGGTGGCTCGGGGTTAGGATTGGGTGGAGGGACATATGTAGGGTTAGCAGGGTGGACTGGTAGTGGTTGACCTCTTGACCAAGCCTGGTACATTTCAGCCATCTGCTGTCTTAACTTGTACATTTCTTCTTTCATCCCTGCCACATCCACGATCTCTTCTTCGTGAGCAGGGTCTACAATGGTTGCCTCGATCTCCTGGGATACAGCCTTTGTCATCTTTTTGGACCTGGTGTTGTATGGGTGGGTAGCCAGTATGCTAGTTGCCTAGAAAATCTGAACTCACAAACATCAACACTTGTTAGTTGTTAGCGCATGAATAAGATGTAACGACTTTAAAAACAAACACATTTGCTCGAGTCGTTATGCATCATCCCGGCCGCTGCTCAATCATCTTTTCTTTTTCCGCTCTTTTGTTTTCTTTCTTTCTTTTCTTCTTTTCTTTTCTTTTCTTTTTTGCTTTTTCTCTTTTCTTGCTTTTTCTCTCTTTTTTTTTTTTTTTCTTGCTTTTTCTTTCCTCTCTTTTTCATTGTCGTTTTCATAATTACGCTCCCGAATACAAAGAAATGACATAAAGTAAAAGAATTGGTAACAACACTTTGTTTTCTCATTGATAATTCAAAAACCTTGATTACAAAGTGATGTTTAAGAAAAAGAAAAATAAAAGATGATGCATGACCTAAGAGTACATTAATGCACCTAGTGCCCGCGAGGCATCGTTCGGCCTTGCCGCGGGCCTATATGCTAAACCCCTTTGAAGCCTATCCAGGTCGGCCATGACTTGTTGTACAAAAAACTTCACTGCAGATACAAAAGTCCTCCGAGTCATATCTTCACAAAGCTGAGTCTTCCGGGTGATGTATTGGGCGATGCGAACAATCTTTTCTCTGATGACCCCTTTCTCTTGCAATAGCCGGCTTATTTGTTGAGTGCGAGCATCCAAGGTGTGTTGGTTGTCCTTTTGCACTTGTTGCAGCTCTAATTCCAATCTAGCCATAGTCGTGTAGCAGTGCTCTCTCTCTTCTTCAAGATCCTTGATAATCTTGTTACTTTTGACTGTGGCTGAGATCATTTTCTTTCTAAGCTGAGCTATTTCAACATCATGCTTGCCTTGTAGCTGCCGGACTAACTTGGCTCTTTCCTCGGCGTCTTTGTCCATTTGCTTCCGAGCCTTGACTAACTCTTTTTCAGCTACGTCCAAATCAAAGCTATAGTCATTCACTTTCCGCCGGAGAATCTCAATTAACTTTTCATCTCGGGCTGAACGTACTGGGGTCTCGGATGCAACTTTCATTTGAGCTATTTGAGCCTTCAACACATCATTTTCTTTCTTCAGTTGTTTCTTTTCCACTTCATCGGATGCTGCTTGTAAGCCGCTTTCGAAATGAAGATTTCTCAGTTTATCTTCCAACAGACTGATTTTGGCCTTATATTCTTTTTCCTTGGCCGCCCATTTCAGATTTTCCTCGGATTGCTCTATTAGGTCTTGCAAGTGAGGTCTCTTTGAAAGACGTTCGTGTTCAACCCCTCGTCGGTACCATGTGGAGTACCCTGCTGATACTTCTCCCCGGGCTCTCTTCTGCACACAAGTATCCATTTTCAGGTTTTGGCACTCATTCCAGATTTGCCGGATCTTTGCTTCCGGGAATTGCCCATCCGGACCAATTTCTATAGCTTGCGAACTGAGGTCTCCGTCTCTCGGAACAACTTGACATCTACCCAATTGTCGCAGGGCCCTGTATGGGGCATAAGGTTGGATGCTTTTCAAGCCCATGATCAAAAATGGCGACCCTTCCGTCGGCATATATATTACCTCGTCAAGAGGTAGCCAATCATATGTCCAATCGATTTGGCTATCAGTTAATGATCGAAGATGCAAAATCCAATCTTTGACTCCCTCCGGCAATTTCACTTCTTTTGTTCTCGTACAGAATTCTTCCAAACATGTTCGTTCAGTCGAGCCATAACTTGAGAATGAAGGATGATGGCATAGATGTTCAATTAACCAAATCTGCAAGATCAAATTACACCCTTCAAAGAAGTTGGCTCCCGCTTTGCACGCAGTCAGAGCACGGTAGATGTCAGCTACAACCATTGGAGCTAGAGTACAATTGTCTTGTACTATCAATGTGCTAGCTACCCCGGCAACCTTTATACTGATATGCCCATCTTTTCTCGGAAATATGACAATTTCGAGAAATGCCACTAAGAAAGCAAACCTCCGGTGCTCCTCCCATTTTGCTCGGTTGGACTTGCTGCATAACTTGTTCGTGGGGTCATTGAAACCCCCGATGTGTCCATACCTACTATAGATGAAGTTTAAGGAGCAAAACCCGTTGGCTAGATCTTCGTTGTGAACATTCATGGCAATTTTCAAAGAGTCCAGAAAACGATGCACCGTTACCGTCCTTGGAGATACCGGGTATTTTCCTTTTAACGGAACCTCGGTCTTCCCGATATAGAAAGCAATTTCCTCTAGAGTAGGAGTGAGTTCAAAATCCGGGAGATGCAATACATTGTGTGCTGGATCCCAAAATGTGACCAACGCTCTAATTATGTCGCCTCGGGGAATTATGTCCAATAATCCTGTAAGATCTTTCAAATAACTTTTGACCCAGTCCTGACCATCTGATCCCATGTCTTGCCACCATAATTTCAGCTCCAAAGGGATTTTATTTAGGGAAAAATGCTCATTCATCATTGTGCTCGTCCTGCACATTTATTAAGGAGATTTTATTTAGAAAAAAAAGGAAAATCTTTTTCAATGCAAGTTTTCATTTTTGAAGGAAAGGAAAGAAAATGACTTTCGAAGTGGCCATTTTTGCCAAAACAGCCTTTCGGCGTCCTTTCGGAACATTCGGCCATTTCCAAAAATAGCGATTACCTCGATTATTTGAAAGGAAAATCTTTTTGGTCTTTTTTTTTTTTTTTTTTTTTCTTAAAAGTGTGGTTGGACCCGTTTAAAGGTTGCCTACGTATCCCACCTAATGGCGAGAATCAAACCTGCGTAGTTCGGTCAGATTAATCGACCAATTTATTTCAACAACAAAACCATTTTTTCAATTTTTTTTTTTTGATACCCATTTTCACTAACTCTTATTTCTCTCTTTTTTTCAATAATTTTTCTACCCTTGGGATTTTTGCCGGTCCGCATAATGATCAAGGACAATTAAAAATGCAACACATAATATGCTCGGTCTTAATTACCGGGTCACCTGTCCTAAACGGACCCAACCCCTATGTTGAGTCCCCTAAGTCAGATATGATGCAAATAAACGTCCTAGACCTAGGTTCAATATCCTGAAGTTTTCATATGGTGCTAGACCGTGTACCCGAGCGGACAACTCGGATCGAGGAGGGGGCTACGTACTGGTGACCCGCGGAGTCAATCGGCTTTGTAACTTGTCCGGCCTCTTTTTCTTATTTTTGGTATTGACACTAACAGGAAAGGGGAGTCTCAACCAGTAAGCACATCCCCGGAGATAAGAAGAGAAGGGTTTTCGGCACAGTTTTATATATACAGTTCACGCAATATCAAAGCGGTAATCATGTAGCACATTAATCAAAACATATAATGAAATCAGATATAAGCAAAAATAGCAATTTAATTGAGCTCGAATTCTTAAACCCTGAACCGAAGTTCCGGGTTACTTATCCCCAGCAGAGTCGCCAGAGCTGTCACACCTCATTTTTCTACACATATAACGTAATATGCCACTGTTTAATACTACACCCCGAGAAGGGATATAATAATAATTAGGGAAGGAGTTTTTCCACTTAAAGGACAGTCGGAACGGGATCAATTTATTTAATTATTCAGAGTCGCCACTTGGGAAAATAATGGTGTCCCAAGTCACCGGTTTAATCCCGAACCGAGGAAATTTATGACTCCGTAATACAATCCGCGAAACTAGAAACCTGGATAAGGAATTCTGTTAACCCGGGAGAAGGTGTTAGGCACTCCCGGATTCCGTGGTTTTAGCACGGTCGCTCAACTGCTCTTTTTGCTTTTATCTGAATTCTTTATATATTTTAACTATGTACTTTTAATGTTCCGCTTTTCAATTTTAGAAGAATTGCGACGTCACGAAAACACATTTCGAGTCACACCGCAACCGGTACGCCTGTGATTTTAATGCATTTCAGTTTCGCCGAGAGATAGATTTGGGTCACATAAATGCGCACCCGTATTTAGGAAAGTAATTTTATTTAAGTCGTGCCTAAAGAGTCTTATCGTGTTGTTAACTTCGGGAAAGACCATGAAATTTACTAAACGGTCCTTCCAAGTCTAAGATTTTCATAACATTTTATTTGAGGGCCCCGCAATTGTATATTTTGTTTGGCGAGGCTCGTCTCATTATTTTATTTAAGGTCAATCCTAACATGACTATGATTTTCTATGATTTATCTCTAATAATAAAAGAAAGGTCCTAATTACTTTGTTATTTTTACATAACTGTTACATTATTGCATAGTTTTCTGATTTACAGCAATTTGGGCCTGTTAAAGACATGTTAGAGCCCATTACCTTGTTATAGTCATCTGTTTACACCATAATTTCAGTCATTTGTATGACTGATTCACATTAAAAGGACGTGATTCCATTGAGCAAATCTTCATTTTAGCAAAAAAAAAATCGTGATTCCTCTAAAACACTAAACGAAACTCCACTTTTGCAAACAGTTTATATAATCTGTATATTGTTATTAAACTAAACTAACTATCGTAATTAACTAATATACTAAAGTGATTCTCAAATTACTATTTTAAACATAATCGCTGCTTCCAAGCCTAATGCTACACTTTCGATTAAATCTTTCTTAACAACTAAACCATATTTGAGATATTCTAAATGAGCTAACAAATTTAATATGAAATACATATGAACAGCTTCATCAAATACAACCAAACTTATTTATATACTATCAATTTAAATAATTGTTGAACTATAAACCAGTAATTAACTAGCAGGCTAATACCGTATCTATTTTAAAAGTCCAATTATGACTTGCAATTAGAAATCAATCTTTAAAATCTACTACATATAATCTGCTTATTTTTTATGTACAAAAGAAAACTAAGAGAAAATAGGAAAGAGAAGATTGCAGCAACATAGCTTCAAAACAGCTTTCATTTCCATAAGCTTTGGAGATTTACAAGATGTGTACCTGGTTTTGAAAGGAATGGGAAAATAGCAAATCAATTGGGCGGTGAAAATACAGCAACAACAACAGTAACAACCAGCAGTAGCTTCAACCCCAGCAATACGGAGAAAAACAAAAACCAGTAAAAAAATAGAAAAGAAAAATATATTCCGGATTTTCTCTTTGTTTTGTATTTCTATCTTTGAACTCTTTTCAATTCTCAAAAGAAACTCTCAAAAGAAACTCTCAAAAATTGAAATTTTTGCCATGTATACTTCTTGTGAGCACGTGATTTTTGTGTATACTACAGCAGGGAATTTTTTTTATTTTTACTTCTCTTCCTATTTTTCCTCTCTTTTTTCCACCCTTTTTTTCATAAATCTTCTCTTCTATTTATAGGCAAGAATTTCGAAAATTTTCAGATATTTTATTAAAAAGAAAATATTTTTTTAATTTAAAGAAAACCCACTAATCCATGTTTTCCTCTCCTTGTTTTCTTCCTTGATTTCCTTGCCCCCCACTACTTTATGTCATGTAATTATGATTATTTTTTGCTAAAAAAATCTGAAATTTTCTTCTTGGGCCAAGGGGTTTTGGGTTGGGTAAGGTTTCTTAGGATTGGGCTTGTAACTTAATTTGCAAGATGGCCCAATTCAATTTTTTTCTATTTTGTTCTTCTCCATTATTCAACTTCCTAATTAATAAAGCCCAAAATACTAAGATTAATTTATAAAAACTAAAATTATCTTGAAATACTAATCTCATAATAATAATTGTCACCTAATTTTAAATGGTAATTAAAATACAATCACACAATTTGGACATTAAAGGCTAAAATGCAAAAGATGCCTATTTTTGTGATTTTCATTTTTGTAAGATAAAATTAATTATTCCTAATTGTAGAATTAAATCCTAAATGCAAATGCGATATATATATATATATATATATATATATATATATATATATTGTCATTATTTTTTAAAAATGACACTAAATTCACAACAATTGCAAACAACACAAAACTCTTTTATTTTGAATTTTTGGGAGTAATTCTCATATAGGGCAAAAATCACGTGCTCACAATCAAAATATCAATGAAATCAATGAGATGACAACAAGAATAAGGGTCCCAACAATATCAGCATAAAAGCCTAAACATGATATCTAGTATAATGTACAACTCAATTACTTTATCACATTGTGAAAACACAAATATCAACAAAGTGAGCCACTAAACAGTGCCCCGGAACAACAGAGTCAAAACTCACAGGGTGCACGACCATATGCCCGTTACCTAACATGTGTATCACCTCAATACCAATCACATAACATATAATCCGGGTTTCATACCGTCAACACTAAGTTTAGAAGAGTTACTTATCTTAAACAAGCTGATTCTGACACTAAGCAAGCCAAACGATGCTCTGAGAATACCATCACGCGCGTAGCGGCCTCCAAACGACTTAGAACTAGCCAAAAGAACTCAAATACATCAGATGAAGGCCAATGAAACAATTACAAATAATAAAGATGGAATCCAAAGTCAAATCCGAAATCCTACCAAAATAACACATGGGCCCACGCCTCAAACTCGACAAAACTCACAAAATTCGACAACCTATGCAATTACGAGTCCAACCATATTAGTTTCACTCAAATCTGACTCCAAATCGGTGTTCAAAACTCAAAATTCATATTATGAAACTTTAGGCCAAAACCCCCAATTTCCTCTTTTAAATCATCAACCAATTACAAAAATCGAAGATATATTCCTGGAATATAACCAAAATCGAGTAGAGGACACTTACCCCAATTCATGTGGTAAAAACTACTTCAAGAATTGCCTCAATCCGAGCTCCATAGCTCCCAAAATGCAAAAATGACTGAAACCCTTGATTTTGAATATAACACTGTCTGCCCAGATTTTCCTCTTCGCGAACGCGACCTCCCTCCCGGGTTCGCGTAGAACAACTTTACTTCCCCTCACTTTACTCTTCGCAAAATCAATACACTTCCCGCAAACGCAATGTATTACAATGTCCACCTTTGCGAACGCAACCACAACCTCGCTAGCGCATAGAATAATGGACCCGGGGTCCCGAGCTGCCTCTTCTCATCTTCGCGAACACGATACACCTCTAGCATTTGCGATGCACTCCACTCCGGAACCTTCATGAATGCATCTCCTTATTTGTGAACGCGAAGTGCAAAACTTCCTCAGCTCACCTTAACCCTTCGCGGATGCGATTGCTCTATCGCGAATGCGCTAAAGAAAATTTCTGCAACAAAATACCAGAAAATCTGCCAACTTCTAAAGCTAGAAAATGGTCCGTTAAGCACCCGAAACTCAACGAGGCTCTTGGGACCTCTACCAAACATACCAACATATCTCATAGCATCATACAAACTTAGTCGAACCTTTGATCACTAAAAACAACATCAATACACCAAATTACCCTCGGATTCGAGCCTAAGAACTTCTAAACTTCCAAATTCCACAAATGACGTAGATTCCTATCAAATCACATCCGAATGACCTCAAATTTTGCACACAAGTCAGGAATGATACCACGAACCTACTCCAACTTTTAGAATTTCATTATGACCCCGATATTAAAATTTTCACTATCGGCCAAATTCACTAAAATTTCAACTTTTGCCAGTTCATGCCAAATTCTACCACAGACATTCAAATCACATTCTAGATGCGCTCCTAAGTCCAAAATCACATAATAGAGCTAACAAAACCGTCCGTACTCAAATCCAATCCATGTTCAAATATCAAAAAGTCAAACTTTGTCAAACCTTTCAAATTTAAAGCTTCTATCTGAGAATCATTCCTCTAAATAAATTTCGAATAACCTGAAAACCATGACCAACGATTCATATAAGTCATAATACATCATACGGAGCTACTCATGCCCTCAAACAACCGAGCGAAGTGTAAATGCTCAAAACGACCGATTGGTTCGTTACATGAACAATATTTTCGTTCAGATTTATCTTTACATGAAAAGTAGCTAAATTTTGATTACTTTTGAAACTATGCCTACTTTTTGAGTGACCACTTGTAAATTTAGCTATTTTTAAACTTTTTTCCGTAACAAAATGAATAAAGTAATCGATTTGACCCATATTTAATTGGGATTATTACACAAATAGCCGGCCAAATTTAATATTTACTCTTTTTTGCGGTATATATATATATATATATATATATATACACACACACACACACACACACACACACACACACTGGCTATTTTTAGTTTATGAAATTAGGTGAGAGACTATTTGTTTTAATTCTTCTATTTAATATGTATAAAATCGGGTTACCAACAAATAATATGGATTTATGACTTCTTAAATATGATTAGTTTCGGAAAAATTCTTAGTCTCCCAAACTTGGCTAGCGTTTGGCCATAGATCCCAAATTTATTTTGAAAAATCTGATTTAGGAGAAGTTTGGTTTGAAGATGAAAATGTATTTGGACATACATTTTCAAAATATATTTTTCAACTTTATTTTGAAAAAACATGTATATAATTCCCAAGTTTTGGGATCTTGGCCCAAATTCAGCTCTCAATAGCTGATTTTGGAATTTGAAATTTTTGATTTGGGATTTGGCCAAAATATGAGCAAAATTTATGGCCAAACATGAATTATGAAAATAAATTTCAAATTTATTTTGACAAAATTTATGGCCAAATACGGCGTTGGTATCCTCAAGTTGAAGCTTTTAAACCCATTAATTAATTATGTATTAATTATCCATTTTATAATGGGATAATTTCACATAAATATAACTCACATATTTGACTTGCAACATAATAGCCTAGTCATAACTTTACAAATCTATAGCCCAAAAATAATCGGCTAATATTTAAAAAAAAGAGTATTTTCTAACTTTCTTTACTCGGCAACGGAGTTTAATCAGGACAATTATAGGGATTTAGATGAAGACATGAAATTTTCTAATTCTTCTGTCATATAATTTTGATATTTCTCTCCTAATTTATCTTTACTGCTGCAAGTTATCCCCCAATTTTTTTTACTGATTTGTCTTATATGGTAAAATTTAAAAACAAATGCTGCAAGTTCGTGATTTGACGGAGAATCAACAAAGAAAGTAAATTTATACACGAATTACTCCAGAAAAAGGAAGAAACACATGAAACAAAATTAATTTGATTATACATATGCAATACTTGTATAATGATGTATAACTATGTATAAACTTGTATATGGAATCTATAATAATGTATATCAAAAGAATAAGAGAAATAGAAGAAGAAGATAAGTGATGTTATGAACATATATACACATTTATATATAATTATATATATTTATACATAATTATACACATTTATACACACTTATACATTAATGTATAAGTGTGCATAAATAGTGGTTATACAATATTTATACCAGAACACATCTTATGTTCAATATTACACCTCTATTTCAGTATCAAAATATCAAAAGAGAATTTTTCAGAGGAGGTTAGATCAGAAAATTAAAGAGGAGAGAAGATGGAGATGGAATTGTTTTATACAAGAAGATAAAGCTGGAACATCATCTCAAGAACTTGAAATTGTCTAAATACAACACAAGACCTCTTTTTCATTCTCCGATGACTTCACTCACTTCATCATCGACCTATTTACCTTGAAAGTTGAAGGAAAAAAATGGAGGATGTCTGCAAGTCTTCAACTTCTTTCCAGCAATTTGAGAAGAAATAAAAAATTATTAATGGAGGATAAATACATTTTGTCTTAACAAAACTCACTTTGCACAAAAAAAAAGAGTAATCCAAATAGAAATAACAATTTAGTCTGCTTGAGGAGATGTTTAATACAATAATGGAAAAAGCCTTCCTGTTAGGTTGAATGAGAGAATGACTGCTTAAGTTAAAAGAGGAAGAAGCATATAAATTTTGGTGAAAAGTTGAAGAAAGAACAAAGAAGGATAAAAGAGGTTGTCACTAGGTTAAATAATGAAAATGAGCTATGCATTATCTACAAAATAGGCTATACCGGGTAAAGTTTTAAAATATGGGCTATTTTGTGTTTAAAAATGGACCGACCGAACATAGGATGTAATTTATTCTTTTATAAATGGATGGTATATTCTTATACTTATATGACTAATTGTTTAGAAAAATCGTCCAACTTATAATGAATAATATAAATTGATAAATATTTTTTTAAACCATTTTGCCTCCCCTACAAATTACTAATACGAGCAGAACAAGGTGCAAATTATAAAAAGAACATACATCTGTAAAACCCGAAAAGCTCGCGCGAACCCATATGCGGTGAAAGCGCAACAGCAGCAGTTCACTAGTGAGCCACCACCCAGCGCCGTTTTGCTTTGCCCCTCTATTTTTTTTTCCAAGTCTCCTCTTCTCTATAAACCCGCCTACCGTTTGCAACCCTCTTCTAACTCTCATCATCTATGGCTTCCTCACCCGAAGAAAATCGCCGACGGCCGATAGACGACGACGACGAGGAGACCGAACCCGACGAAGACGTTGATTACGAAGAAATCGAGGAAGAAGACGAAGATGACGAAGAAGAAGAAGAACAGCCAAAGCCAGTTACCGAAGAATCTCGAATGCGTTCCGATAGGGTTAAAATGGAGAGTTTATTCCGGCGGCTTTCTTCAGAGCGAGTACCTTTACGAGTCCACGATGTGATTATTAAAGGCAATACCAAGACTAAGGAATCACTCATCGAAGCTGAGGTAGAAGCCCTAAAAAATGCCACAACTGTTCAGGAGTTGCTTAAGGCGGCTAGTATTGCTAATGCGAG
Source organism: Nicotiana noctiflora (assembly GCA_032618575.1). NCBI lineage: Eukaryota > Viridiplantae > Streptophyta > Magnoliopsida > Solanales > Solanaceae > Nicotiana > Nicotiana noctiflora. The sequence goes on along the minus strand of JASVEL010011786.1, from coordinate 123,597 downwards.
ACTTCAACAGCTTGATATTTTCGATTCCGTTAATATTACGCTTGATTCCGGCCCACCGGAGCTTCCTGGGACTACTAATGTGGTTGTTGAGGTTGTGGAAAGTGAAAATCCACTTACTGGAAGTGTTGGAGTTTTTTCCAAGCCTGAGGTATTTTATCAATTAACTCTGTTATTCTGAGTTTGATGTGTTATGTTTGATTACACGTTTAAATCAACTCAAACTATGAACGATTGATTGATGTGTGAATGAGGAACATGTGACACTTTACAATTAAAACATTTAATTGGCTGCACTACTGTGAATAACTCAGAAAATTGTGCTCGTGTGCTGCTGTGCATGTTCAATATCTGTACCTTATTCAACCACTATACTCTAATAACTTAGATGTGTCAGTTCCTAGTTTCATCTGTTTTAGTCTTGGAATGACAGCCAGTTGAACAGCCTAGGTAAGTGACTGCTTTATTCGTGAACTTGGACATCTATGTGTATCTACAGTGCAACCTGTGGATTCACTGGATCCAGTAGTTTTTGCAGGCCCTGTGTATGTATTAAGAAATTCACTAAATATCCGTAAATATTTGACCGTGAGCCTAGTTATTATCGTATATTAACTAGAGGTCATTGTAGAAACACATAAATTTCAAATCCTAGGTCCGTATCTATCTGTCTATATTAAAATCTATTGTCAGGTAAGTGACTGGCTTATTCGTGAACTTGGACATCTATATGTATCTACAGCGTAACCTGTGAATTCACTGGATCCAGTAGTTTTTGCAGGCCCTGTGTATGTATTAAGAAATTCACTAAATATATGTAAATATTTGACCGTGAACCTAGTTATTATCGTATATTAACTAGAGGTCGTTGTAGGAACACATAAACTTCAAATCCGTGGTCCGTATCTGTCTATATTAAAATTTATTGTCCAGCATCTCGCTGCTGGCATGTTCCCAAGTTCCAATCACTCTCTACCATGAATGTGAACATGTTATCCGTGTCCCTCTTTGATATGATATTTGGCAAAATTTTCTCCTCGTTGTATGGACTTCTCCTCAACTTTCATACAGTCATTTGTTGCGACTCTTCTGAGTTACCTTCCACGCAATAATTGATTTGTTGGATCAGACAATTTCCTTTTCCCCCTTTTCCTCTAATTTCGGCCATCTGGTGCTCTTTCTTGTTGTTGTGGCATCTTTACTTGAATAGTCCTGTTTCTTATAGTCAGCTGAGTTTGTCTGTCATGGATGTATGAAGATTTGCAAAATTATTTTCATGATTTGTGTCTCAATTCTATTTTGATCGCCCTATCTTTGATCAAAGCTTAGCTGGATTTTTTGTTACAGTTAACTAGGTTCAGTTTGTCAACCCTTTTCTCTTTGAATAAAATGACTTGTATATTTCTTTCTCCATTTTCTATGTTCCTAAGTTTTGGTACATGTCATCCAAGGCATTTCGCAGCTTCGCCTATCACCTCCGTAGCTTCTATCTTTGGCATCTTATACTCTTCAAGCTCCTAGTCTGCTGTTGGTAACTTCATATACTCTCGTTTTGCTTTAAATAGCTCTTTGCACCTCCTTACTCCTTTATCATGATTCTTATGGTTGAAGTCCTAGGCTTGTGATATACCCAGAACTCCATTTGCTACTTTTGCTAATGCAAACTATCATTTCTTTCTGAAGTATGTCTGTATTGGCTTCTAAATGTCATCCTCCTTCCTTCATTAGGTTGTCACTGAATGTTATCTGGTTTATGCATTTTAGCTTCTGTCACCAAAATTTTGGCTCCTCGTAGCTCATCTTACTCTCTAGCTTCACATCTAGTCTCTAGGACCATCAGGTGGCTAGGGTTCATTAGTATGATTTTGCAATTATTATATGTGTATTATTGCTTGTTTCTCATAGTGTTCTTTATATGGACGTCCAAGGGCAGGGGTCCATTCCCTTGACTCGTACTGATGAGAATTTGACTCCATGAGAAATTGAACAAAAGGCTGCTGAATTAGCCTATTTCTTGCATGTACTTTCAAATATTATCAACTGTGATTCCTTCTTTTAAAATAAGTATTGGTTCAAACTAGATCATAACTTAGAGAAGCCTCTAGACAGCCTTCAACTTGTCATTTTCGGCTGCCACAACTATTTCTCCATGTGTTTGGTCGAAACCGTTGCTCTATTTAGATATGTCCCCGCAGATCTCTCCCAAGAACTAATAAAGTTCTGGTGGTCATTACCTGTCAAAAAGTAAAAATAAATTCTGTTGGTCATTTGAATCTCGTGAATGAAGGTATAGGATCTTCCCAATTTAGTTTAATTTCATCATCCAATGGTATTTGCAGACCATAGACATTAATGATACTGTTCCTATAATAGTCTTAACGGGATTGTTGAAAAGGAAAAAAGAAAAAGAAGAAGAGAACTTGTCTTGGATTGGTTCTTGAAGCTTTTGTCTTCCATTTTCCTCTTCTTTTTTTTGTACCCTTCTCATCCCCTTTAACACCCTAAATACCGAGATTCATAAGCATCACAGAGGAGGGACTCATTGCAAAAACTTTAATTTCATGAACGTGAAGTAAAATAAGGGAAGACCTTTTAAAACTTTGACTGGAATTTCAAATTGAGATAAGGGGCCTCAATAGAAAACCCTGATATTATGAAGGATAAAAATAGAATAAGTGTTTCTCGGGATATTTGCCAAAGACCTAATATTTAAAGAAGAGAGTCAATAACCAAAGTTTGATACTGTAGAGACAGATGAGAGAAAAGACTCAAGCTGTTATGTTTTTTTCACTTCAGTTTGCATGTGTAACTAAAATCTGTTCTGTGATCTTGTTATTGGTGAACAATATATTGGGTTCTCTCACATGGTGTGTGAACATGCTTTGAAATTATAGAAGCAGCATGCTTGCATCATTTACTGTTTTTCTCTTGGATTTTGATTAAAACTTCAATTTGCTTCTGTAGGCTAGAGCTTGGTCGCTTGAAGGTTCATTGAAGCTGAAAAACTTGTTAGGTTATGGGGACATATGGGATGGGTCTTTGGCTTATGGCTGGGACCTGACTTCAGAGGTTAGTGCTGGTGTGTCTCTACCCAGATTCAAAAGATTGATCACCCCTGTGACAGCTCGATTATCTCTTCTTTCTCAAGATTGGCTGAAGTTCTCTTCTTACAAAGAACGAGCTTTGGGACTTTCTCTTGGCCTATTGTCATCCAGAAGCCATGATTTGGCATACAGTCTCTATTGGCGAGCCTTGACTGACCCATCACAAATGTCATCGAGAGCAGTGAGGAGACAGCTTGGACATAGTTTAATTTCAGCTCTAAAGTATACATTTAAAATTGATAGGAGGAACTCTCCTCTGAGACCAACCCGAGGATATGCCTTTCTTTCGTCTTCTCAAATTGGTGGCCTCCTACCAGATCACCGGGGGTTGCGCTTTCTCCGTCAGGTTCGTACAGTTCACTGTCTGTTACTCTCTCTCTCTCTCTCTCTCTCTCTCTCTCTCTCTCTCTATCTATCTCTCTCTCTCTCTCTCTATTTTCCTGAAATAGATTTTCCGTCTGTGTGACTGAAACCTCTTTAAGTTTTTCTTAAATAACTTCTGTTACTAGTGTGATATCTAGTTTTCTTTTGATGTTGAACAGTTAGATTTAACTGTTATTTTCCTTCTACCCATTCTGTTTTGTTGTTTCAGATGTAATCTATATCTCACTGTCATTTAGATGACTGCTAGTGGCAGTAGAATGGTTCTGTAACTTGTTATGGCCATCTTGCCTGGTATCTATCAATCATATATTTCCCACCATAACACCATTATGACAGTCTGATTCTGAACCTATATATATACTTCTGAACTATCAGATCCACAGTATAACAAAACTTGTGGATTTCTGAACAGGAGTTGGATTTCCGCTATGCTTTACCTCTGGGATTTTATAATACTGCTCTCAACGTTGGTATTTCTGCTGGTGTAACTGTCCCATGGGGAAGTGGGTTCTTAAGTCTGCCTACCTTTTTACCTGAGAAATTTTTCCTGGGTGGTAATTCTTCTCCAGTTTGTGCACTTGGGGGGCCATCATCTTTATTGGGCTTCAAGACCAGGGGATTGGGACCTGCTGAACCTAGAAGGCAAGTTGTAGAGAATTCCAGTGATGAGAACTATGATGCAGCTTCCTCAATGGATTTTGTGGGAGGAGATCTCGCTGTTACTGCTTTTGCGGACCTTTCTTTTGATCTACCACTGCGGGTATTGAGAGAAGCTGGGATTCATGGCCATGCTTTTGCTTGTACCGGAAGCCTGAACAAATTAACAGAAAATGCATATAAAGATTTGTCTTTACAGAAATTCCAAGAATCGTTCCGAGCTTCAGCTGGATTTGGTGTCATTGTACCGACCAAGCTCTTCCGAATGGAGGTAAATAACCCATGTTAAGATCTGCTTGTGGATTTTCCTTCTTCGCTGTGAAATTTGTTCCCATGTCCATTATGCACATACAAGCTACATGTCTTTTTTGCTGTTGCACCATTCAAACCGATATTTACTGGAGTTTCCACTTCTGGGGGTGAAGAACAAAAGTGAAGACTCAATTCTGACCATCTGATAAATAATATGGTGTCTTTGGACAGGATATCCTGTTAAAATATGGGTGGATGGGAGAGGCACAGAGCGAGGTTCTGGAGGGGTGAGGGGGTTTGGGAGAGGAATGTTGTCAAGAATGTTTGTACAAGAATTTTCTTGAAAGACATTACTCAGTGATGCACCCATTGAAGCAAATCTGTTGGGAAGAGATTGAATTTAGTTTGGTTAAGCTAGTCTTTCTGCTATGTGGAGCCTATGATGGCTTGCTATATTGACTTAGGAAATAAGAATAGATATTACATTGAAAGAAAATGTTTATTTTTTTAGCCTTTATCGTGGGTTCGAACCTAAGTTGCTCCGACACGGCAGTTTAGGTGCTCCATCTTTGCGACACTAATATGGGTGTCCGTATGGGATTGTGGTCAAACAATTTTGGGTACTTTGACCATGACTGATGGAAAAATTCGAGACGAGAATACAATTTGATTCTCGAATCCAGAACTAAAACTAGGGTAAATTTGAATAAAATAGCATACCTTATCTAGAAAATTAATCCTTTACTTATCTACAACTTGAGAATAAAAAACAAAATCCACGCTTTACAAGCTATATGTAAGTATTTTAGAGATATTTTTTGTATTTTTTTTTTGAATTATTTTTAGCCGGATCTCGAACCCGTATCCATACTAGGATCTGTATTCCCGAAGTTTAGAATTAAAATCTCGTCCGACCTCTAGATTCGCATGCGTATTGGATACCCGCACCCATGTCCGAGCAACTTAGGTTCGAACCATGCCGTAGGCAAAAGCATACTACTTAAGTGGAGAAGGGTAGAGGGCTGAGTTCCCGTGCGCCTTAGGCTCTCAGGGATCTTTCAGTTATAAAAAAAATAAAATATATATTCCTTTTTTCCTGGAGGTTTTGGGAAAAAGGTGAGTTTGTTGGGGGGGGGGGGGCTTGCTCAGTTTCTTTGCATTAGCTACTGAAGTGAACATGATGCTTTGGGATTTATTACTCAATGTTGTTAAAAACTCGGTTGAAGTGCACTTAAAACCTGAAACTAGTTGTAGTGCAAGTTGGACGTTTCACCTCACTTTGATGGCGCCTTACTGCATATACTAAGGCGTGTCTTGTTACTCATAGGCATGCACCCATGAGGACGGCATGACAATGATATTCATAGCTCGTAATAGAAAGAATGAATGTGTGAGCTTTTGTGATAGATTAGGATTTAGTGTAAGAAACTATAATAAGAAACAATGAGGGCATTTTTGCATCTGAAATTTATACAACACCACCAACAAAATTGGCCTTTCATCACTTCATACATTTCACTTAATTGTATAATTTTTTAATTCCATTATCCATATAAATGCTTTTTGGCTTTATAGTGTTTTGTTTGCACTGACAATGGGAGGTATATCCTATCGGTAAAGGACCCTCGATTCCAAACCTTTGGTTGAAGGTTGAGTCACCAATGGGAGCAAAGTGAGAACCAAGCAAGTGGTGCACTTCTGGGTTGGGTGGGTGTTTTTACCATGCAAAAAAAAGCTTTTATCTTTTTTCTTGTATCACACACACATATATATATATATATATATATATATATATATATATATATATATATATTTTATTTGCTCTTCAATTGCGCCGTTCTCCACTAAAGCTCCTTCAAAAATGCTTTGTGCTTTGGGCAATAAGTCCAAAAGTTTGGCAGTTTTCTATGTTTCTTGCCTTTGGCAACACCTATGGCCCAATAATTATCTAAATCTGAATTTGGTATCAGATGTTAAGAGACATAAATGTAGTTGGATAAGAGTCGAAATTACAGGATGATATTGGACCTAAATTCTTTGAACTATTCTGTCTCAAGTGCTTGACATTTTGATTATATCACCAGGTTAATTACTGCTACATACTGAAGCAGCAAGATCATGACCGAGGGAAGACTGGTGTGCAGTTCAGCTTCTCCTCATCTTTCTAGAAGCTCAACATTGCATGTTATGTTCCCAGTTGTGAATTGATAACGGCATAATTTTCTTCCAGTAAAATTGACATAGTTTTATCCCCCATTTCTCTGTTATCCTGAGATACGAATTTAGCCGGCCCCAGGAAGTGCACTTCAGTTTCAAACTCTGGACAATTTTCAACCCACTGTTACAAGCAAATAATTGGTGGCAAGTATTAGCATACATGGTTTCCCTTCGACTGGAATTTTGTGGTCGATGAATACTGTGATTTTCTAGCGGGTGAAACGATCCTCTGCCCCAAATTCCCGTTTGTTTATTGCTGATTCATTTCTTATTCTCAGAATTCAGCTTTCGAATTGATGATATTTCGATGTGCTATAACCTTGTATGAAGAAACTCACTCAATGAGGATCATTACAGTTCTTTAATGGGGCAACCTACGATTTGTTTGCAGGGTTCGTAAGAGATTTACTCCTCCTGCATGTCTTCAGTTGTCCAAAAATTCTTAGCTTTTAGAAATGCTGAATTATCTACTTTTGATCCCCTTTGGAATTTAATTAGTAGTACTTAGTTATTATCGCATTTGAAAAGACATCCTACACGAGAAAACAAAATAAACGAAAAGATAAAATGACAATCACGTATCAGAATGTGTTATGACTTTTCCAAGTTCATGTTGGTTTTCATGTTTTAGGTTTATTAAAGTATTTAGATAAAACAATCAAGTTATTACTCGCCAAAATAGAAAAAGAAAAAAACAAATTATCACATAACCAATTAAAAGAAAAATAATAAAATCATTAAATGAAATAAATGAATAACGCGACCTCTGTGCTATGACCTAAGCCTGACACTGTAAATCGAACAACAATATTAGGCATTACACACACAATTGTATTCTTTACCAAATGGAAGTAGGGCTGTGGACAGATTGGATCGGATCGGATTTAGCATATTTTGGATTTTGGATTCTAGAAAATGCAATTCAAATCCGATTCGAATTATATCGGATCGGATCGAATTTTAAAGTTTGGATTGGATCAGACTTCGAATTGTATTATTATGCGTCAAAGTTAAACTAATATGTATTTTTTCTTTGTAAAAGAGGCATTTAATTATGAAAAATTAACGTTTATGCAATTATGAAAGTACTATGATGTCAATATACATAGTCTTGATAGACGAGACGAGAGTCAGTGTTAACGAGAGGTTGGAGGTCTGGAGAAAGACTCTCGAGTCTAAGGGTTTCAAACGAAGCGGGTCCAAGACAGAATACCTGGAGTGCAAGTTTAGCGCTAAGTCGAGCGAAGTAGGCAAAGACGTGAATCTTGGATCTCAGGTCATCTTCAAGAAGGATAGCTTCAAATATCTTGGGTCGGTGATTGAGGGAGACGGAGAGATCGACGAGGATATTACTCACCATATAAGGACGGGGTGGACGAAATGTAGGCTTGCATTAGGAGTCTTGTGTGACAAGAAAGTGCCACAGAAACTCAAGGGGAAGTTTTATAGAGGTGTGGTTAGACCTGCCATGTTGTATGGGGCAGAATGTTGGCCGGTTAAGAACTCTTATATTCAGAGAGTGAAGATTGCGGAGATGAGGATGCCCAGGTGGATGTGCGGACACACTAGGTTAGGTAAGATTAAGAATGAAGTTATTCGGGGAAAAGTGAGGGTGGACCTAGTGGATGAGAAGATGCGGGAAGCAAGGCTGAGGTGATTCGGGCATGTGCGGAGGAGAAGCCCTAATGCCCTAGTGAGGAGTTGTGAGCGGCTGACGGTGGCTAGCTCGAGTCGAGGCAGATGGAGACCTAAGAAGTATTGGGGAGAGGTGATTAGGCAGGACATGACAAAAATGCGGATTTTCAAGGACATGACCCTTGATAGGAAAATCTGGAGGTCTAGTATCAGGGTTGTAGGATATGGGCTTCTAGAACTTTCGTACTTCATTCCCGGGGCTAGGTGGGGTTTGGTAGGGATTTCTATAGATGACTTGTGTATTGTATTGTGTCCCCTTATGGTAGTTACTGGTTGATATTATTGCATACCATTTAATTTATGGTCTTATGTTTAGATAATTATTTATGCGATTTCTGCTGGAGTCATTAATGCTCTTTTGTTTTTCTTTTTCCCTTTTTCTTACATTCTCTCCTGAGTCGAGGGTTAATTGGAAACAACCTCTCTGCCCTTTCGGGTAGGGGTAAGGCCTGTGTACGTATTACCATCTCCTGACCTCACTTTGTGGGACTATACTGGGTAGTTGTTGTTATGGTGCCAATATAGCTAAATCAAGCAATTGTAAAGAGGTAACAACTCAGAGGTTGATGTAAAGAAAGTACTGACTATCCGAAATTAAAGTGTAGCATTTATACATGCCCTAATAGTTTCGGATTTCGGATTGCATCGAATTAAAATATTCCAATCCGAATCCGATCCGAAATCTGAAATTTTAATAAACACAATCCGAAATACGATCCAAGCTGAAATCTAAAATCCAAAATTGAATGGATCAATTCGGATTCAGGATATCCAATCCGAATGAACAACCCTAAATGGAAGTAGCTAGCTAGCTTATTTCTCATTTAAAAAAAAAGAAAAAACAAAAACAATAGAGCTGTAACTATCCGACTTGTTGTTTTAAGAATTAAAGCATCATTCAGCGACGAGCAGCCTCGTAATATGTATTATGACCCGCATGTGAGGCCGAGTTTCATTTTTGGAACATTCGGAGTTACATTTAAATAATAGTTCTCATTTTGAAGCTTAAATGGAAAGAGTTGACCGGAAAATTGACTTTTGAGCAAACGGCACCGTAATAAAATTTTGATGATTCCAATAGATTCATATGGTGATTTTGTACTTAGAAGCATGTTCAGATTTTGATTTGGAAATCCTAGGACAATTCAACGCATTTTGCCGAAAGTTGAAAAATATAAGATTTTTGTAAAGTTTGACTAGGGAGTTGACTTTTTGATATCGAGATCGAAATTCAGTTCTGAAATTTTTTCTAGCTTCCTTATATTATTTATGACTTGTGTGCAGAATTTGAAGTCAGCCTGACTTGATTTGATATGTTTTTGCAACGAATACAGAAGTTGGACGTTCCTAGTTTCATTATGCTTGAATTGGCGCGTGATTCACGATTTTAGCATTATTTGATGTGATTTGAGGTTTCGACTAAGTTCGTATAATATTTTAGGACTGGTTGATACATTTTGTTGATGTTAGGAGGGCCTCGGGTGGATTTCAGAAGGTTAACAGATCGATTTAGACTTGAAGTTGCTGCGTTTTTTTTCACAGTCTCGAAAATTCTGGACAGAATGGTTAAAGTCCCATTTTCCATTTTTTACCAAATAGGAGCTCGGGGAGAGGTGATTTTCGGGAGATATTCAGAGAAAACAACGGGATTTGAACCATCCAGAGTTGAATAATCGAGGGAAAGGCCTACTAGTGGATTGGGTTAGCGTGACTTGAGGTAAGTATCTTCCCTAATATTGTGTGGGGGGAATTACCCCTTAGGCTTTGAGTCTTATGTGGAAGTTATATGATTGAAAACCATGTATATGAGGTGACGAGTACGTACTTGGTTATATGTGCAAATTATATCGGTTAAATTCATAGACGCCCGTATGTATCTAATTGAAAATGGCTGACACTTAATAAATCCTTGATTGTCAAGCTTCATTATTTGTTTGTCAAGATTGTATTTATATGATAATTTACTTGAATTTTTATGTAAATTCCATGTGTTTGGTGATTTGACATTTCCTAGAAATAATTTTATTATGGATTTCCTATACGCTAATAATTAATTAAATAAGGTAAGGAGAAGCATTAATATAATTATTAAAAAATTTGATTAACGAAGGTGTTGTACTATGATGAATTATTTTTCCATCTATGTTGTTATTATGTGGTTTTATATATGTTGCATGGAGCCTTCGACTTTCTGTAGTGAAATTAATTGGTTTTGTTGTATCTTTGGAATTGATTTTGGCTTATGGGCAATTTGTGATATGAATTATTGTATGGTATTGTTGTGATAATATTCCGTGTAAATTATTGTATAATTTGAGTTATTATATAAGGACATAAGAGTGGCATTTCATTGTTGATATTATGTGGGTACAAGAGTGGTATTTCACTGTGATTTTTTATGTTGGGATATTGTATGGAAGGAGCGATAATGGAGGCTATTATATGAGCGATAAGGGTGACTATAGGAGAGATAAGGGTGGCTATTATCAAGGGATGATATGTGATGATGTGGAGTATTGTGTTGGTAATTGTTAATGTCACGACCCAAACCCCGGTCGTGATGGCGCCCAAGACATTGCTAGGCAAACCCGACCATGTTTTCCAGATAACCAACCAATTATTAATTAATAATGATCCATTAGAGTTAATAGCTTGTTTTTTATAACTAAAACCACAAATGCGGAAACAAAATACATGAATTACAGCCTAACGAATCTGGTGTCACAAGTCCGAGCCTCTGACAGAAGGAAAATACCCTATACAATCCAAGTCTAGACAGAGTAACAAAAACATAAAAGGAAGAAAGGAGAGAGAGATCGGGTCCTGCGGACGCCGACAGCTACCTCGATGTCTCCTCAGATAACAGTAAGATAGCAGCTGCGGATAGCTCAACTGCCCTCCTGAACACCTGTATCTGCACATAAAGTACAGGGAGTAGGGTGAGTATGTTTCAACTCAGTGAGTAATAATAAATAATAACAACTGAATGTAAGAACACCTGTACTATCACTAAACAGTTCTAAGAATAACCGTACGGGTAAGTCATCTCTACAATGATAAGTCCAATTCCAGTCCACTATTGTCTCACATTGATCTAACACTGATCTAGTCCTACTGCGGCGTGCAGCCTGATCCTCACACATACTGCTGCGGCGTGCAACCCGATCCAATATATATGTATATATATATAATACTACGGCATGCAGTCCGATCCAATATATATAGTGCTGCGGCGTGCAGCCCGATCCAATATATAGATATACTGCTGTAGCGCGCAGCTCGATCCAATATATATAGTGCTTTCACTGGGGGTGTGTGCAAACTCCGGAGGAGCTCCTTCAGCCCAAGCGCTATGATACTGCGGCGTGCAGTCTGATCCACTTATATATTACTGCGATGTGCTGTCCGATCCAGCTCATTCAACCCAAGCGCTATGATACTGCGGCGTGCAGTTCGATCCATATATATATATATTACTGCGGCGTGCAGTCCGATCCATTATATGTATATGTATATACTACTGCGGCGTGCAGCCCGATCCGATATATATATCAATACCTCACAATGGGTCCTCGACCCCGTCTCAGTCAATATAGACTTGGCCTCTCGGGCCCACTCAACTAGAACAGGGTATTCAACCCCAGGTAGTCTTACTCAGAGTACACATCTAGTATTTGTTCATGTTATGCTATACAACTATGAATACGGCTGAGTGTATGTATTCAACATGATATAGAGGTCAATTAGCTCTACAGGCTTCCCTAATATTCTACAGATCGACACAAGGCCCCAAACATGGCTACTAGCCCAAATACATAGATATCAGCCCACACTCAATCATTATACACAGTAAACTATCAGTCGGGAAGGACCAAGTCCAAATCCCCAGTCACAATACTACCACGCTCGTCACATGACGCGTGTTTCATCTCAGCATAGCACTAAATAGTGCAAATATGGGTTTTCAAACACTTAGTACATCATTTATTACCACCACTCACCTCGAATCGACAAAAGTCCTAGCTTGCCTTGTGCTTGCCTCGCAAATCAACCTCCTCGGATGCCAAATCTGATCAAAATCAATAAGAATACATCAAAATAGGAACCCAATTGAAATAACTCGAATTACACCAAAACCCACGAAGTTGCCAATTCGACCCCCGGACCCGCTTCTCGAAAAATTACAAAAGTTATATTTTCAGATTCCTTATCTCGCCAGGAGTCCATACATATAAAGTTTATCAAAATCAGACTCTGTTTGCCCATTCAAATTAATGATTTTCAATAACCAAGGCTTAGAGCAAAAACATCCATTAATACACCTCCAATCCTCTATTTTTAGGGGTTAACTTCATAATTTAACAATGAAATAATATAAATTTAGTCCATAGTTGCTTACCTAAAGAATCCTCTCGATTTTCTCATCAAAATCGCCTTAATCGCCTCTTAGAACAAGGCCCCAACTGTGATATAACTTCTGAAATTCAACCCCCCTTATGTTTCTTTAATCACTAGAGATTTTCCGCTTCTGCGGAACATTAATCGCTTAAGCGATACCGCTTCTGCGGTTTTTCCAGTCGCTTCCGCGACAATTCACTTAATGGCGAGGACCGCTTCTGCGGTCAACTTCTCGCACCTGCGAGGCCGCGTCTGCGGAGCATTCTCCGCTTTTGCGATTTTCCCTAGCTGCCCATCTCCGCTCCTGCGATCCTGGGATCGCTTCTGCGAGCCCGCACCCGCGATAAACCTTCCGCTTCTACGAAATTCACCCGGACAACCCTGATCGCTTCTGCGACCTCCCGGTCGCCTCTGCGGGGCCGCTTCTGTGGTTCCCCATCTGCAGAAGCGAAAATCCCTGCTGCAACACATCAACAGTCCAAAAACATCAAAAACTCTTCTGTAGACCCTCCGAAAACATCCCGAGGCCCCGGGGACCTCAACTAAAAATATAAATTCTCTCTAAATCATCATACGAACTTGTTTCAATAGTAAAAACATACCCTCAAACACACGAATCATCAAATTAAGGCCGGTTCAAGCCTAAGATTCAACCAAAACTTCCGAAACCTACATTCTATCGAAAACCCGACCAAACGATGTCTAAATGACCTGAAAATTTGTAGACGTATCCAAAAGTCACCTAACGAAGCTACTGCAACTATCAGAATTTCATTCTGACTCCTGGATCATCTCACATATCGATCGGATATTGCCAAAATTCCAACTTAGCCAATTCAAGCCTATTTCTACACCGGACCTCCATAATTGTAACTGGCGAACTTCAGCTTTAGAGCTGGAGTTTTTGTTTGTAATTGGAAAACTTCAGCTCTAGAGCTGAAGTTTTTGTTTTTATAACTGGCGAACTTCAGCTCTAGAGCTGAAGTTTTTATTTTGTAACTGGCAAACTTCAGCTTTAGAGCTGAAGTTTTTTGTTTTGTAACCGGCTTATGGTTTTCATGCTTCCTGTAGGCTCAAACTAAACCATCCATCAAAACAGATGATGTTAAAAGATGGCACAAACAAAAGGGGTTTCGTTGTGATTCAAATCAATTAGTCTCAACATAAACAAATAAAAAATCTTCGCATTTTTTCTACAACGAAAGTTTTTAACGCACTTATACAGATTTCTGATAAGCTGATTTATTTATTCAAACCAATTAGTTTCAGTTGATGGCGGATTTAACTTTGAGGGGGAGGAGGATGAAGAGGAGGAGAAAGGAGGTTGAAGTTGTTTAAAAAGTGGGTACAAGTTAAAAGTTTTAAAAAAATAATTATAAGTTAAATGGACATGACGAAATTAATAAAAGCGCCCCGTACAAATTTTATGTTCCACTGACTTAATCTTGGGATAATTTCACATAAATACAACTCACATACCTGACTTGCAATATAATAGCCTAGATATCACTTTGCAAATCTATAGCCCAAAAAATAAGAGGCTAATTCCCGAAAGACAACTTATTTTGCTCCCTCGCAAATCTGCTGCCTCGCAAATCAGCCACAACGCAACTCAAAAATCTTGAATAATATATATTATCCGAAGATAAGAAATTCAAACACTTCCAACAGGATAAAAAAAACGTGGTAAATAAATTGTAGAATCCCTCCAAAGAAAAAAGAAGAAGAGAAGGAAGTATCAAATTTCTCTAGGGACATCTTACACGCTAACAATATATATACATCCTTATAAACTGAAAAAATATATATATTTATACAATATTATACACAAATATACATATTTATACACAATTATACAATACTGTATAACTTGAATAAACATATATAATATTGTATATAAGAGATGCCTGTATATTTATATACACAATTATACACTAGTATACATTGTCGATACAACTTTCTACATAGTTATGATTTTCCAGATCTTCAACTTCAAAAATTTCCAAAATTACCAGAACTTCAAACTTCAAAATCCTCCAAAATTAGTGGTTGTTTGTTGGTGCAAATCTTTCAAAATCAAGTTTGAGAGCTATTTGGGTTAGATGATGAATTCTATATATCCATATACATAATTATTTAACTTTTCCATTCACTAAATCCAATTTCAAAACCAGTTCCAGCATCAACAGAAACCTTCAAACTTTTGTTCTTTAATCCATCTCTTACTTTTGCAATATTTTCGCTGTATAACAATTCAAACAATAGGGAGTTTTGGATCAAACAAGAGATACGGAATATCACCAACAACAATTAATAAGAGGATTAAGAAAATTAAGATGATGAAGAAGTAACAACAACAACAACAACAACAACAACAACAACAACAACAACAACAACAACAGAAACTCCTTCCACGCGAATTATTTTTTTCTTGGTAGAATGGTGATTGTGGTAGCCTTTGATTGGGTAGAGGATGACAAATCTATGTGGGTTAGAGAGAAAGGTGAGAGGCAGTGAGAGAGAAGGGAATGAAGAAAGAAGAAAATAATAAAAACCCTAAAAGTATGTCTTTAATAGTGAGCTAAAGGGTGAAAAATTTCTTTCAAGTTATGTACAACATGTGCTATATAGGGTAAGAACTTCAAATGTGGACCATTTTTATTGGGCTATTAGGCCAAGTGACATGAGCTGTAATTTTCTCCAAATCTTTCATTAAGTCTAATGAAATAACCTAAATTTGTAGACAAGAGAGAATATCCTATGGTTAGCAATTGCTTTTGACACACGTTAGTGGTTGCGCAAACAAACGCATGTTTGGCAGCGCATAAATGACAAGAACAGGTCATTTAGAGAAACTACTCGATAGGGTTATGATTTATTTTAATGGAGAATGCTTTGACGATTATATAGACGGAGACGGATGCATGATTCAAATTTCGAGTTCTTACAATGGTCCAAATTATATATAATAATTATTAAGTTCACAGTTAAATATTTATAAATATTTAACAAATTTCTTAATACAAAGATCAATCACCAACGAGGTAAGTACAACAATAATTGACTCCATATATGAATTACATTTCAGGACGTCCTTATAGTTTGAAATTATTCTAGTTATAAATAATCTTTGAGATATAAAGAAATAGAATACCAAAAGTTTTGATGCATGTGATTTAAATGAGGAAAATAAATAATACATTATAGAGTATTGAAAAATATCGTTTACTATTCTACTTAAAAAATTATTGTGTTTGCAATAGTATTATTATCGAGTATAAGATGACAGAGTTTTATGTGTGTTTCGTAGAGAAAATCTCTTTCGACGTTGATTAGTAAACTTATGCCAAACTTCCCATTTAACCAATAAATTAAAGAAGCTTGAAAAGTTCAGCTTTAATGATAGGGAGTACAAGAGATTAGTAATACTCTTCGTATGCAACAAGAGATATGCTCTTGATGACTTAATTTGACTAGTTCTCTCAATTTAAACTCATTGCTTTCACGATAAGAAATATCAGCACTTAAAATAATACGACAAAGAATAAGGCAAATAATGGTTACCACCAATATATGTAATGGAATGGATAAAATTTCATCGTCATTGGTTCGAGCAGTGAGAGTAGATCATAAATTTCTGATAGGGAGTGCTTGCCCTATATAGTGACTATAGATTAGTCAGGATATTCAGTTCCAGATACCAACTACAATCAGATTTTTCTATTACAACATCTTTATATAATACTCCCTTTGTTCCAGTTTATGTGAGCCTATTTTTTTTTTAATCCGTTCAAAAAAGAATGACTTCTTTCTAAATTTGGTAATAATTTAGCTTAAACTTACAATTCTACACTTAATGAGAAACTTTTATAACATTACAAATACTATGGGTCTTCTTTTAAGTTATTTTGGACCACAAATTCCAAAAGTATTCATTTATTCTTAAACTTCATATCCACTCAAACAGGTTCACATAAAATAGAACGGAGGGGGTAACACCTTACTATAAAAACCAAGTCTTTTTTGGAACCAAATTTTATATTCTACTATAATAAATATTCTTTATAACAACAATTCATTATAACATTTGAAGATATTCGGAACAAACAAGGCTGGTATAAAGAGGTTTGACTGTAGTTGAACCATTTAAGGAACAAATTTCAGAGACAGATCATATCTCAGAAAGTGGTTTAGTACTAATTCTCTCAATTTAATCTCATTTCTTTCCCGATAAGAAATATTAGCACTTAAAATAAAGAAGTTAACCTACATAGATTTAGTTGAAACTTGAAAAAATAATTTTTGAAGTAGTTTTGAAAATTAATTTTTGATAGTTGAAATTATGTTTGGATATGTATTTTATTTGAAAAAGATTTAAAGTTTTGTGAGTAGGAGAACAAGTTTCACTCAAAATCTATGCTAAAATAGATTTTGGGAACTTAAAAAATAATTTCACAAATTTTTCAAAATTAGTTCATTAATCTGTGACCAAATAATATTTTCAGAAAAAATTTGAAAAAATGTTGCCAAAATATATGGCCAAACGGGGCCTAAGACTAAGAATAAGGCAAATAATCTCACAAGATTAGGTTAGCATGCACCAACGAATGTAGCGGGATGCATAAGATTTCTTGGCTATTAATTAAAGGTCTCGAAATATTCTAAGCGCTAGAAGTAGAAAAGTTTTTGATAGCGAGCGCTTTTGTGCCCATACACCGAATCCTGTTACTAAGTTCCAGATACCAAATGGTTGAACAAAAAAGATTCACTAATTTGACAAATCAAATCTAAGGAAGTCCATAGTACGTACTTAGATGTGGTCCAATCCATAACCACACAAACTTGTACGAGTAATAATACTTGACGCTGGCGGCTTTAATGTTGCATGCAGAACAATAAATATTCTCAGTATAAGAAAATTCAAATGTTTATTTTTCTTGTTCCAAGTCCAATTTAATTGAATAATGCCAATTCTTTAGCGTGTTTAATTTTCACTTCACGATACTCAAGTCCTTATAGCTACTTTCCCAGAATTTTCTTTAGTTTTTCATTGAAACTTTCTCCAATTTATAAGTCAATCGTTAGCCCTTAAGTCTCTGTAGAGCGAGGCCTATAAATATATGTTTCCTAATATATTGCAAAGAATATCTTAAACAACTTCAATAATATTCTCATAATACATACACTTCATAAGTTCAAACAGTTTTGTCCAAGCCTTCTAGCTCTAATTATTATAGTGAGATTATTCATTTCAAATCAGTTTTATTATCCTCTTTTGATTAGAATATCAGTTTAATTAGAAGATTATATCATCAGAAATGGAGAGAAAAACATCTCAAATCCAACCTCCAACTTACGGAAACTTGATCACTGTTCTTAGCATTGATGGAGGTGGCATTCGTGGAATTATTCCAGCTACCATTCTCAGTTATCTTGAATCTCAACTTCAGGTCAAATTTCTTATAGTATATATTGCATATAACGATCGATCCAACAACAACAACAACAACAACCCAGTATAATCCCACTTAGTGGGGTCTGGGGAGGGTAGTGTGTACGCAGACCTTACCCCTACCCTAAGGTAGAGAGGCTGTTTCCAACCCCCACTTCCTATTTCCTATTTATATGGCTTTAATTTTTGCGTGAAATTTGCAGGAGTTAGATGGTAATGATGCGAGACTTGCTGATTACTTCGATGTAATTGCTGGAACGAGCACAGGTGGTCTTGTGACAGCCATGTTAACTGCTCCTGATGAAAATGAACGTCCACTTTATGCTGCAAAAGATATTACACCATTCTACTTAGAGCATTGTCCAAAGATCTTTCCGCAAAAGAAGTGGTATATATACCTACATCTCTCTCTATATATATATATACTATATTAAAAGCACGAATATAAGTTTTACTATTTTGACTAATTGACAAATATGCAGCGGGGTGTTTGCTCCTATTGGGAACATGGTGCAAGCTATAATAGGACCAAAATACGATGGAAAGTACCTGCATGAAGTTGTCAAGGAAAAACTAAAAGATACTCGTCTTAGCAGTACAATTACTAACGTTGTCATTCCAACTTTTGATATCAAGAAACTGCAGCCTACCATCTTCTCCACTTATGAGGTAAATCTGCCTTAGTCCATTTTAATTTATCACTAAATCATATCAACTGTAGTTTGACACAAACGTTTGAGTAATATTATTGTAGTTTTTTAACCAAATTATTTGGATGCAGACGAAACGATCGGCATGTTATGATGCAAAACTATGTGATATTTGTATGAGTACATCAGCAGCTCCTACTTATCTTCCTGCTCATTATTTTAAAGTTGAGGATACCAAAGGCAATGTAAAAGAACATCATCTCATTGATGGTGGTGTTGCTGCAAATAATCCTGTAAGCACTCTATTAATATACTACTAACTCGAGATTTTTATCTAAATAGCCGGTCAGATTAACTATTACTTTTTCTAGCAATATACATTATATATTATATACTGGTTATACATGTTTATATATATATATATATATATATATATATATACTAATATATATATATATATACTAAGCGGTTGGGTGAACGTTTATTTAGTTTAATTCTTCTTTTTAATAAAAACTAACCCTTTATCATTTTCCTAGTAACGTCAAAGATGAAATTTACTCAACTGTGAAAATGCTAAAAATATGTTGGCATGTGTTTTTCAGGCTTTGATTGCAGTATCAGAAGTAAGCAAAGAAATATTGAAGGACAATCCAGATTTCTTCCCAATAAAACCAATGGATTACGGGCGTTTTCTTGTAATATCAATAGGGACAGGATCTGCAAAATGGGAACATAAATATAATGCACCAATGGCAGCCAAATGGGGTATTGTGAATTGGCTATTTCACAAAGGATCCACACCACTAATTGAAGTATTCACCCAATCAAGTGCTGATTTGGTTGATTACCATAATTCTGTTGTTTTCCAAGCTCTTCACTGTGATGATAATTACCTTCGAATTCAAGTATGTTGTGTCATTTTTACTCGTAATCATGCTTTTTTTTTTAAAATTATAGTAGAAGGGAGCCTTGGAGCAACAACCAAGTTATCTCTGTGTGACCTATAAGTCACGTGTTCGAACCGTGAAATCAGTCATTGATGCTTGCGTCAGGGTAGACTGCCTAACCACACCCCATGAGATGTGGCCATTCCCTGAACTCCGCGTGAACGCAAAATACTTTATGCATGAGGCTGCCCTTTATCATAGCGGTTGGTTAATATTTTTCTTGGTTATTGAAATTAACAGGAGGATGAACTGAATGGAACAGAAGCCTCAGTGGATATAGCCACAAAGGAAAATTTGGAAAGGCTAGTGGAAATAGGGCAAAATTTACTAAAGAAGCCACTTTCAAGGGTAAATTTGGAAACAGGTTTTGCAGAACCAATTCCTAAAGGAGGAACTAATGAAGAAGCTCTTAAAAGGTATTAAAACATTGATAATACTTGGATAAAATTAAGAGTGGGACATATGTCAAAAGTTTAAAAACAAAATAATGCTTGGTGTTAGAAAAGTATTTCTCTTGCCCTTTGTGAATAATATAATTTAATTTGTTCTCTTAGTAAATAAGTTGAACCTAATATATACAATCACTTGAAGTTATCTTAATTTGAAAATATAAAAATAAGTTAACTCATTAAGTGTTATGTATATTTCTTTTGGTGACAGGTTTGCAAGGTTATTAGTGAATGAAAGAAGACTTCGCGAATCAAGATCGCCACTTACCAAGAATGCCTACAAATAATAATTCGAACAAGATTTCCTTTTTTTTTTTTTGGATTAAGTATTCCTTTTTTTTTAATAATATTTATTTATTTGCAGCAATATTTTAGTAGTACGTTCACACCAGTTAATTGACATATGTAAGAAATGCTCTGTAGAATAGTATGTTGTATATAACATCCCCGTAATTCATACCAATATAAATGTATTTTACTCATGATATTCTTACGAGACTTTTCTCTTCTTGTACCATATATGAAATTTTATTATAAAAAATGTACATAATTTTATATTTACCTGTCATGTTCATAGTTATTCTATAAAATATATTGTAGATAATAAATTACGGACGAGAAAATAAAATCAAGACCGAATGATATTGCAACGATCATAGAATTTTATTTCGAATATTTGAATATTACAATCTCTATGAATCCTCTGATTCTTCTTTCAATAGTAAATAAATTCAAGGGCTTTTGACCTTGATCTTGATTGCTTGGACTTGACCTTGATTTGTTCTTCGTTCTTGAACTTGAACTTGATTTCTTCTTTGTTCTTGAGCTTGAATTTGACTTCTTGAACTCGAAGCTTGAAACTTGTGGAGGAATTTGCAGCGTTTGATCCACAAGCTCTTTCTTGCTTCGCTTTGTTATAACTTCTGGTATCTTTTATGAGTTATGAAGACCCCCATTTATAGTTGTGGAAGGGAAGAGTCATGATAAGAACAAACTCTTTCCGATGAATGAAATTGAAGTGTGACATGGCCGCATTTGATTGGCCAGAACACGTCACTTGCACATGTGGTGCGATTTCATTGGCCTTTTAGTGTGACTGCGCATGCCTTGTCATTTTGACACGTGTCATGATCCTATTGGCTCTTCCGCTTGACTTGGCGCGCCACATCATTTGATACGTGGCACCAAACTGGGCCTCTAGGAAGATGACATTTTGGGCCTAATGAATTGGGCTCATCACTTTAGCCCAATTAAATGGGCTAGCTAAATGGATTAAGACTTATTTATTGGGTAAAATTAAAAAATAGCCAGATTTACCACTGGTCGTTGAAAAATAGCCAAGTTTCAAAAGTCATCGAAATTTAGCCACTTTAATCTGAGCGAAAACACTGCTCAAAATCTGGAAAAATAATATGCCCGCAAATTTTACTGGAGTTCCAGCATAAATATGTTTGAACTCCCGTAAATTTTATGGGAGTTCCAGGATAACTATGCTGGAACTCCCGCAAATTTTACTGGAGTTCAACATAATTATGCTGGAACTCCCGCAAATTTTACGGGAGTTCCAGCAGTATAATTGTCCACTATAATATACTGGAGTTTAGAGCACTAGTGCTCCAGTCTCCCGCAAATTTTACGGGAGTTAGCAAAGTATATCGGTCCAGCATAATATGCTGGAGTTCGTACACAAATGCACTATCCGTATATTATACGGGACCGGTCCCTGTTGCAGCAAAATAGTGGCTATTTTTCATTGACTTCGTAAACAGTGGCTATTTTTCATTGACTAGTGTGAAAACTGGCTATACCATGAAATTTTAACTTATTTATTTAATCTATATATATTGGATTTATATAATTAATTCAATTATATTAACCCATAATATTTATTTGGATCAATTTATCTTGAATATAAAATATAGTTCAAATTATTTTATAAATTTAATTTAAGTAAAAACTTTAAGCCTACAAATGCCCATGACCTGTGAAAATATAAACTTTAAAGACTAGTCTTGAAGTATTTACGAGAACAATTTATATCTTCCTTGTTACAAATGGTTGGCCGGAGTAATTCATGCATATCCCTTTCAACTTGTAGCTTAAAATGACTTATTGTCAAATTAAGAAAAGACTAATAGCTTTATTTGTTATTATTTTGAAAGTAGTACGTCAAATCATAGATAACACAAATGGAATGGCCAATTGTGCTCATTGATTTCAAAAGATTTGCACGTGACTTCATTCTTTGCATTCGAAATTCTGATGAAGTAATTTTTTTTCTTCATTCACAAGCAGTAATGAGATAATTACACTTTCACTTTTTAAGTTTTCAACAAAGGAAATAATTCCTTTCCACGTAGACAATTGCTAATAGTATATGTTTTCTTACTTCATTAGGAATTAAGAAATTCCTTTCCACGACTCATGGTAATCGACTTCAATTAGGATATTAACTCGTACAATTTAAATCCTTGTTGGAGTTTGACACTACAAGTCGTCCCACATCGGAAAATAATTCTCCAACAGCGGCTTGAGAGCTCTATATAACCACCATATGCTCGTGCCTTTTGATCAATCAGATATCGGCATCTTCAAGCTGCTCTTGAGTTCGTTTCTTTAACGATTGGAAAGTGCTAGTATTTGAGGTAATTCCTTTTTCTTCTTTTCTTGTGCTTTTTTTTTTTATTGTTGTTGTTGTTGATGTTTAGTGGGTCATTCTTCTTGTTGTTGTCCTTGTTTAAGGATAAACCCACGAAGATGGTGATTTTAGGATGTGAGGGCATGGATATTTATCCCTGCCCAAATATAGGAGGGATTACTTTTATGGCCCGATTCTTGGAGAGATTACTCTCAAAATGGCTCGATTCTTGGAGAGATTACTCTCAAAATAGCCGATTCTTGGAGAGATTGCTCTCAAAATGGCCCGATTCTTGGAGAGATTACTCTCAAAAGGGCCCTATTCTTGGAGAGATTACTCTCAAAATGGCTCGACTATCGGCGAGGCCAACTTAAATCCTTGCCCGGTTTTTGGAGAGATTACTTTCAATGTGGCTCGACTGTCGGAGAGGCCAACTTAAGGTACAAAGGAATGTCCACCTTAAGATCGGAAAGTTATAGTTCATTTCAAGGACAAACCCATAAAGAGGCCAATTTAAGGTGCAAAGGGACTTATATGTCCACCTTAAGATTGGAAAGTTATAAAGCTTCAACTTGAAGAAGACATCGACTTGAACACTTGGAAAACTTTGAAGTCCACCTTAAGATTGGAAAGTTATAGTTCCTTTTAAGGACAAACCCGCGAAGAGGCCAACTTAAGGTGCAAAGGGACTTATATGTCCACCTTAAGATTGGAAAGTTATGAAGCTTCAACTCGAAGATGACATCAACTTGAACACTTGGAAAACTTTGAAGATTTGGCGGACTTTGCAGACTTCAACTCGAAGATTCAGAGGGCTTAAACAATTCAACTTTAAGATTGTCGAATTTGACGAACTTGAAATTTGAAGACCGACGACCTTGAAGACTTCAAATTGGGGGCTTAAATATTTCAACTTTAAGATCGACAAATTTGAAGACTTCAACTTGAAGACCAACAGACATGAAGACTTTAACTTTGAGACTTGGAGGGCCTAAATATTTCAACTTGAAGATCGGCGAATTTGAAGACTTCAGCTTGAAGACCGACGGAATTGAAGACTTTAACTTCGAAACTTAGAGGGCCTAAATATTTCAACTTGAAGATCGGCGAGTTTGAGAATTTTAACTTGAAGACTGACGGAGTTGAAGATTTTAATTTACCATAGAGGGTTGCCCCTTTTAAATCATATGTGATTAAAGTTCCACAAGAGGATGGCATTTCAGCTTGATTTTGTATTCCTCCATACTTTACTCGAACAACTATTGGGGCAATATGTATCTTTTGAACTTATGCGACTGAACTGAAAATAAAACTCTAAGCTACCAACGTACCTCGGTGAAGATAATCAAGTCATACGGTAGTTCAGATAGGCTAGATTTTTTTTTACGTCCTAACTTTTTTCCTAGGCCGTCTCTTTCGAGATTTTTAACCTAACAGACATTTTTTTTATGTCCTAACTTTTTCCTAGGCTGTCTCTTTCGAGATTTTCAACCTAACAGACTTTTATTGGGGCTGTACACAGTTTATACTTTTGCGGGCCAGGAGTAGAACAACATGCAGTTTAGGCTCGTGCGTCAAGGAGCGTCATGACTTGCAATTTCATGGATAATACTTCTTCAAAAACATGTCATCGATAGGGCCGATTCTCATACCATCTATATCTACCAGCTTGTAAGCTCCACTTGAATAAACTTCTTGTATGATATATGGCGAATCCCATTTGAAGTGAACTTCCCTACAGGTTTATGGGAAGTAATTATGGGTCTTCGTATGGCAAGGACTTTATCTCCTACTTGAAAGGATATCGGGTAAACTCTTTTATTGAAGGCACAAGTAGTTTTATTCATTATCGTGTTTAATCGAAAGAGGAGCATAATATTGAATATTATTACAACACGTGCCTTAATTTATTTTGGTACTTCTTTAAAATAATCGAAAAAGCTTTGTGATCTACCTTTTGAATTAAGATTTGAGAAATATTCGAAAGAAGTTTGTCTTAGACCATTCTGACCAATAGATTCTTGCAAGCTTCACTGCACTTCATATTAGCTTATTTGAATGGTTTAGGTTTAATCGATAGAGGAACTTGAATCAGAATAATAGGATAATAACCTGTTGAATTTGAGAGAATCAATAGAACATTAAAAATGAAATTTAATAGTGTCAATTGGATAACAATCTTGCACCTATCATGTTATGATCCTTATTTTTCACATTGATAAGAAACCAATTTTGGTAATCTCTAGCTCTTTGAATTCAATTGTCAATTGATTTACTTTAGTAGTTAATTGTAGTTCACAATCATTCGAATAAAGTTTTGATCACCCTAAATAGCAATTTTGACCAAGAATTTAGAGCATTATTTAAACCCATTCCTTGTGAAGACGATAAGCATATTGTACTATATTTGGCTAGCGAGCATCAATTATGTGCTATGTTTTGCGCTTGTCATAGCTTATGAGCACATATGGTTGAGTTGTTATATTGTGTTGTTATATTTTTGGCATACGTGATACTGTTGAGAAGATTGTCGGAGTGTTCGCACGTGAGTTGTTTGTATTATTAACATTATTGATATTACACATACGGTGTGACAAGGCATGCTATATATGTGGGTCTGCGCATGTGCAAGACAATGTGGTAATATTATATGTG
The DNA here is from genome assembly GCA_032618575.1 of Nicotiana noctiflora. NCBI lineage: Eukaryota > Viridiplantae > Streptophyta > Magnoliopsida > Solanales > Solanaceae > Nicotiana > Nicotiana noctiflora. Next base: position 98,102 of record JASVEL010011786.1, on the reverse strand, counting down.
CGTGCGGCGAGAGAAGGCGAGCATATACTTTATTGTTGTGCACGTGGTGAGACACTTTACGACATTATTACATGTTGGCCCCTTGATTTCAAAGGCCTACTAAGGCCTCATTTGTTTGCACTTAATGGAGGTCTGAATCTTAATCATTCAGATATCAGACATTAAGTGCGTTTGTTTTTAAAATCTGAATCTTAATTATTTAGATCTTAATCATTAAGTGTGTTTGTTTTTTTTACTTCACAACCACTTAATGTGTCTGAATAGGTCTGTATGATTCAGATCTATAACAGAGACTTAATTTCATTAAGATGCTATCATATATTTATTATTAACTGCCGCCACCGTCTACCATTATCAACTACCACCATGCCGCCACCACCACCATACTCAACCAACCTCACCACCACCACCACCTCCACCACCACCACAACCACCACCACGGCACCATCATCCTCAATTATAGCCGCCACCATTATTGACCATCAACGCCCACTATCCCCACCACTTTGACCACCATCACCCACAATTAACACTCATCCACCTCAACTAACACAATTGACCACCCCATCACCACCAACAACCATGGCCGACACTGCCGATCATTATAACCTACCACCACCCACCCACCATCTTCCTCAATCACAACCTACTACCACCACCCACCATTATTAACTATTATAGCCACCACCACCACCACCGTCCTGAAACATAATCGCCACCACTACCAATAGCTACTAGTTACTAGCATGAACCACCATCATCAACCAATACTACCACCATCCACCGTTGCTAATCGGTATTCACCCGTTAACCATCACCACCAACAACTATCATATTTTTAAAAACTATAAATTTTATTGATAAAATATTAGATTAGTTAGTATTTCATTTAAATTTTATGTTTATTAATTTTCAAATAAAGTTAAATTTTATATATTCAGATGTTAAAAATCAAACAGTCTTAATTATTTAGTATTCAGATCTTAATACACATCTTAATATATTCAAGTTTGGTATAAATATTAGATGAGAGTAAGCTTTTACTATGAGTATCATATGTATGTAACGTAAATTCTTCTATATATTAATGGTATTGTTAAACTAATATAACTTAAGTCCTTCTATATATAACAATATTATTACACTAATGCTAAGTTGCTCATGAAACCTTTATTATTGACGTTTTGATATATCTTTCGATTTGAAAAGATTTTATGTTGTTGTATGGAGTGTTGTGAATCAAGCTCACTCAATGAGGGCCTATGGACTAGAAGTGGTGAATGAGACTGACTCGGTAGGGATTATTAGGCTGAGTAAAATATTGGAGAGTTTTATTTGGGATCCAGTCCCATTTAGAAAATGGTTAAAAAGGACTAGAAGTTAGAGAGAAGGGATTATGCCTATTGTGAAGAAAAGTATCCGCTTCTCCTCGCCTCCGTTTCTCTATGTTTAAGTTCTCATCCCCTTCTTATCTCTATCCTTAGCTACTTCTACATTCCAGTATTTCTTATTGTAATTCAGTTGTTAGGGTTGAATTATTATCCGAATCTGTAATTAAGTTCTATTTCATATTAATATAGTAAGAAGTTTGTCTATTTGTTACATTTGTGCTTTCATCCATCGGACTCCAATGGAGGTACTTGATCGATTCGGTGGCAGTGGAGACCCAGAATGTTGGCTTTTTCGGGCCGAGCGGTACTTCACTTACCTTGGCTTCGCTGAGAAGGATTGGTTACCTATTCCTTCCTTTTACCTTGATGGTGAAGCTCTTAATTGGTTCAATTGGTTGTTTCGAAACAAGCACTTTTTCAATTGGACGCATTTCAAAGCGAAATTTGCTCAACATTTTCGACAACAAACTGCCATATATTCGGTGAGGCGTTTTGTTGGTTCCTCACCTATTAGTTTTGACTATATTAATATTGTCCCTATAGTTTCACAATCAACTATGGTGTCTTCCCTTCCTGTTTCGAGCCTTTTTCCAAAAATATCAACATTTGAAGCGGCTTATGCAACTGAAAGCTCAAAGGCGAACCATATATTCGATAAATTGTCAGTGAAGTATAAAAATGTAGATTCCTTGACATTGATTATTGAAAGTAATACGAAGGCTGTAAATCTTGAAGATATCGAAGCACCTCAAATTTGTAATGCAAATTCAGTAGAGGTGGTGGATTTGGTATAAGAACCTTTTGTTATCACTGAAGATCATGTGTTCGACGAAATTTCACTCGTCGTAGTGAGCTCCGACATGCATGATCTTAATGCTCTTGCCCATGAGGGATATAGTTCTGTCAGCTTTCAAACCAAAGTCCATACGGAGGTGTTAGATGGTACCACCGGATCTGATGATTGGGGGGAAGAAAATTCACGAGATTGTACTATAGCTGGGGTGTTTGACATATTTCCTCAATGGGATACATTGGATTTCCTGGTTTTTACTAGCCAAGGAATAGTGGTGTTGAATGTGAGTATGAGATTTGATGTAATAGAGTTTCCATTTGCCGATACCCTATGGTTTGGCATAATTCCATGGCTGAATAATTATCTCACAAAAATGTGTGGGGCTAATCTAAATCAGATGTCGCTTTTTGCCTTACACAACTGCAATTGGGTTGATACTAGGAAAGAGCACACTCTTCCAAGATTCTTGTTGCCTGTATCCAGAGATTGTGCTAGGGGCAGAAAATACAGTGCGGGCTCCAAGCATTGGCTGAAAATTACTCTAAGCTATCACAGGATATTCGGGTCGATAAAGCTGATGGTCACTTGTTTGCTTTGTTTGGTCTAGCTTATGAGGCAAGGTCTACTTCATCGTATAATATATTTGCTCCTAGTCCTTATCTTGATTATCCTAGCTTGCCCATATTAGTAGTCTTCATACTAGCACACAAATATGGTAATTGCATTTTCTTTAATAATTATGCAAGGGATTTTGGCTTACCAACTAGTAGTTGTGTGGACAAGGGGTTCGACACTGGCCGGGTATTTAAGGTTGCTTCAGGTACAATTGATATGAGTGTTGAACATAATGGAAATTCCATCAAATGTTGTGCAATGTATAAGCTATTGGGAGAGTCTATAGCAAATTCATTTATGTGTTATGGTAATGATACTACTACTCCAATTGAGGAGCAATACATAATTAATCAGCTGAGATTTTTTTTGAGTGGAAGGGCTCTTGCGCTAAGTGTGTTACACCATGCTTTAACTTTCACAATGGTGCTATGGATTAATGAAACTATTATCATTAGAGACACGCCTCTAAATTTTGTTGTGGCATTGACAAAGAAGCCTTCATTTGGGATTAATTCTACATTCTCTATTCCCTGTGACCTATTCATGTTTGATGTTCATGAAGTTCTAGTTGGTGGTTACCAATTGCTTGTTGGACAGTCTAAACATATATGCTCTCAATTTGGACTTGGGATTGCTCACTACTTAGAGGTGATACCTTATTTTCTTTCAACTTACAATCATGATCAACTTTTACACAGAGGTAAATTTTATCATATATATAAACTTGGTCTTGAGGAATTTCTATTATCTTTGCCCTACTTTCCACCTGATAAGTCTGGATTAAACTTTCCATTTGACCCCGACTCTAGTTATTTTACCATATTTTATGGCGCTTCAAGCAATTGTGCATTATGGACTGCGCCTGGAACAAGTCCTACCAAGTTCTTGCCATCAGTTGTATGGAATCTTCTTCAAATACGACTCTACGGCATCACTATTTGGTCTGTTGTCATATTTGGTTCTATTTTGGATGGTGATTTTTCTTCTACTGATGAATTTCTTGCTGACACGAGACAAAAATGGGGTTGCATTGTTATAGGTTTGGGTATAAATTCTCTATTTGGTATCTTAATTTTAGTTTTACAGCTTGTGAGCAGACAACTATTCAATATAGACAATGCACATGAGGATGCACTACTCAAGTTCATAGGTGCACTTGCTGAAACTTCAATTCATTACACTGCACTAGTACATGTTGTTTTTGTTATTCCTTTGGCGCTGACTTGTGGAGAGTATGCTACCATCTTTTTCGCGCTTAACAACTAAATCCAAAACAACAACCTTGATCATGTTGCTAGGAAAATGATCATGGAATTGAGGGTGGTACTTGGTGCCGATGCTGAACAATGTGAGTTGGAATCTCATGATGGTGGTTCTTTCACGGTTACAAGGAATGGATTTGTTGACAACCTTGGCATGAGCACAAAAAATGCAGTAATTCAATCGACAATTGAATAGCAGGAAGGTGTAGCAAATTTTGTTGACCTCTTTGCCAATGATGATGCAATTATGGTGGCACAATTGCATATGGAGGAAGGCACCAATTGCATTTTCTCACAAATATACAAAAGGGTATTGGACTTGGATATTGGCACGGTGAAAGCTGCGTTTTCCATTAGCGAAATAGACTTTACAATACACTTTATAACAGAGTACTTAGCAACTATTTTGGAAATGAATTGCCACATCTTTTATAATGATGTGGCTTCTATGAAAACAAATTGGTAGAAGCAATTTCATCATCAGAATGCTCCTGTACTTGACACCCATAATCTTGTTTGGTGCGAGTTGCGCAAGAATTCTTTTGAGTTTGGGAATTGCATTGATGAGCATAACCTATTTGATGGCGTATATATTCTTGACTTATGTTTCGATTTGAAAAGATTTTATGTTGTTGTATGGAGTGTTGTGAATCAAGCTCACTCAATGAGGGCCTATGGACTAGAAGTGGTGAATGAGACTGACTCAGTAGGGATTATTAGACTGAATAAAATATTGGAGAGTTTTATTTAGGATCCAGGCCCATTTAGAAAATGGTTAAAAAGGACTAGAAGTTAGAGAGAAGGGATTATGCCTATTGTGAAGAAAAGTATCCGCTTCTCCTCGCCTCCGTTTCTCTATGTTTAAGTTCTCATCCCCTTCTTATCTCTATCCTTAGCTACTTCTACATTCCAGTATTTCTTATTGTAATTCAGTTGTTAGGGTTGAATTATTATCCGAATCTGTAATTAAGTTCTATTTCATATTAATATAGTAAGAAGTTTGTCTATTTGTTACATTTGTGCTTTCATCCATCGGACTCCAATGGAGGTACTTGATCGATTTTTGCCCTATATGAGAATTACTCCCAAAAATTCAAAATAAAATAATCTTTTCGTTGTGTGCTATTTTTAGATTTTTTTCGTGGCATTTTTGGATAATTGTTTGTATTTGTCTAAGCGTGTTTTGTTTGTTTAAATTAAGAAAAATACAAAAATATATTGTGTTTGCATTCTTAGGATTTAATTCACAATTAAAAGTAATCAAGTTTCTTTGACAAAAATGGAAAATCACAAAAAAATATGTATTTTTTGCATTTTTTAAGCATTTAATGTCCAAATCGTGCAATTTTATTTTTATTAATGTTTAATTTTGTGTGATAATTATTATTATGAGTTAATTAGTATTTCAAGATAATTTTTAGTTTTTTATAAATTAATCTTAGTATTTTGGGCTTTATTAATTAGGAAGTTGAATAATGGAGAAGAACAAAATAGAAAAAATTGGATTGGGCCATCTTGCAAATTAAATTACAAGCCCAATCCTAAGCACCCTTACCCAACCCAAAACCCCTTGGCCCAAGAAGAAAATTTCAGATTTTTTTTGCAAAAAAATAATCATAATTACATGACATAAAGTAGTGGGGAGCAAGGAAATCAAGGAAGAAAACGAGGAGAGGAAAACATGGATTAGTGGGTTTTCTTTAAATTAAAAAAATATTTTCTTTTTAATAAAAAATCTGAAAATTTTCAAAATTCTTGCCTATAAATAGAAGAGAGGATTTATGAAAAAAGAGGGGAAAAAAGAGAGGAAAAATAGGAAGAGAAGAAAAAATAAAAAAAATTCCCTGCTGTAGGATACAGAAATATACACTGACATAATTTAATTTTTGAGAGTTTCTTTTGAGAATTGAAGAGAGTTCAAAGCTAGAGAGAGAAAGCAAAGAGAAATTTCGGAATATATTTTTCTTCTCTATTTTTTGGTTTTTCTCCATATTGCTGGGATTTTCGGGATTGAGGTGTTGAAGCTACTGCTGGTTGTTATTGTTGTTGTTGCTGTACTTTCACCGGCTTGTCGATTTTCCATCTTCCCCTTCTTTTCAATACCAGGTACACATTCTAAAAATTATGTGTTGATATAAGATCGAATTGGAAGTTGAAGTTTTGAAATAAAATAGAGAAGTTGTTGATTAATATTTGTTGTTATTTTCCGTTTTATTAGTTTTGTCAAATTGTAGTTAGTTCTATATTTTGAAGAATAAATTTGTCATTTAGTCGGCTTGTGAGGGAACACCTTTTGTACTAATATAGAATAGCATTTTAAGCATGTAATTAATTAGGACTTTTTCTTTTCTTTTAAAGATAAACTAAATAAAAAAATGTAGTCACTTTAGGATTATCCTTTTAAATAAAAAATATTACGAGCCTTGCTAAATAGAAAATAAAATCGCGGGGCCCCTCAATAAGAATGTTCACTTTTTCTTAAAAAATAATCAAACGCGGTAAATGATTTAAAATTGCATTATAGTATTGAATATATTTTAAAATCAAATATTTAGCCATTACAATAATTTAAGCGACCGTGCTAGAACCACGGGATGCGGGGGTGCCTAACACCTTCCCTCGGGTCAACAGAATTCCTTACTTAGAATTTCTGGTTCGCAGACTTCATTTGGAAAGTCGAAAATTTCCTCGATTTGGGATTTAAATAAATCGGTGACTTGGGACACCATAATTTATTCCAAGTGGCGACTATGAAATAAATAAATAATCTCATTTCGAATATTGTCACTTAAATTGGAAAAACTCCCTTATGCATTATCCTTCGGTTTATTACTGTTGTTCTACTTTCATTAAGTTGTACTTGTTAGATATTACAGGCAATACATTCTGTATTTGGAGTTGTTACATTGGTGCTTTCATCCATCGGACTCCAATGACAGTGGTGGTACTAGACCGATTTAACGGCATCGGCAATCCAGAGAGTTGGATTTTTCGAGCTGAGCGGTACTTCACCTGCCTTGGCTTCTTCTTTCTACCTTGATGGTGAAGCTCTTGCTTGGTTCAATTGGTTGTTTCGGAACAAGCAATTTTTCGATTGGGCACATTTCAAAGAGAAATTTACTCAGCATTTTCGACAGCAAAAATAATCGGTGAGGCGTTTTGTTGGTTCCTCACCTATTAGTTTTGACTATATTAATATTGTCCCTATAGTTTCACAATCAACTATGGTGTCTTCCCTTCCTGTTTCGAGCCTTTTTCCAAAAATATCAACATTTGAAGCGGCTTATGCAACTGAAAGCTCAAAGGCGAACCATATATTCGATAAATTGTCAGTGAAGTATAAAAATGTAGATTCCTTGACATTGATTATTGAAAGTAATACGAAGGCTGTAAATCTTGAAGATATCGAAGCACCTCAAATTTGTAATGCAAATTCAGTAGAGGTGGTGGATTTGGTATAAGAACCTTTTGTTATCACTGAAGATCATGTGTTCGACGAAATTTCACTCGTCGTAGTGAGCTCCGACATGCATGATCTTAATGATTGGGGGGAAGAAAATTCACGAGATTGTACTATAGCTGGGGTGTTTGACATATTTCCTCAATGGGATACATTGGATTTCCTGGTTTTTACTAGCCAAGGAATAGTGGTGTTGAATGTGAGTATGAGATTTGATGTAATAGAGTACATTTGATGATACCCTATGGTTTGGTATAATTTCATGGCTAAGTAATTATCTTACAGAAATTGATGGGGCTAATCACAATCAGACGCCTCTTTTTGGCTTACACAACTGCAATTAGGTTGATACTGCACAAGAGCACAATCTGCCAAGATTCTTGTTGCCTGTATCCAGAGATTGTGCTAGGGGCAGAAAATACAGTGCGGGCTCCAAGCATTGGCTGAAAATTACTCTAAGCTATCACAGGATATTCGGGTCGATAAAGCTGATGGTCACTTGTTTGCTTTGTTTGGTCTAGCTTATGAGGCAAGGTCTACTTCATCGTATAATATATTTGCTCCTAGTCCTTATCTTGATTATCCTAGCTTGCCCATATTAGTAGTCTTCATACTAGCACACAAATATGGTAATTGCATTTTCTTTAATAATTATGCAAGGGATTTTGGCTTACCAACTAGTAGTTGTGTGGACAAGGGGTTCGACACTGGCCGGGTATTTAAGGTTGCTTCAGGTACAATTGATATGAGTGTTGAACATAATGGAAATTCCATCAAATGTTGTGCAATGTATAAGCTATTGGGAGAGTCTATAGCAAATTCATTTATGTGTTATGGTAATGATACTACTACTCCAATTGAGGAGCAATACATAATTAATCAGCTGAGATTTTTTTTGAGTGGAAGGGCTCTTGCGCTAAGTGTGTTACACCATGCTTTAACTTTCACAATGGTGCTATGGATTAATGAAACTATTATCATTAGAGACACGCCTCTAAATTTTGTTGTGGCATTGACAAAGAAGCCTTCATTTGGGATTAATTCTACATTCTCTATTCCCTGTGACCTATTCATGTTTGATGTTCATGAAGTTCTAGTTGGTGGTTACCAATTGCTTGTTGGACAGTCTAAACATATATGCTCTCAATTTGGACTTGGGATTGCTCACTACTTAGAGGTGATACCTTATTTTCTTTCAACTTACAATCATGATCAACTTTTACACAGAGGTAAATTTTATCATATATATAAACTTGGTCTTGAGGAATTTCTATTATCTTTGCCCTACTTTCCACCTGATAAGTCTGGATTAAACTTTCCATTTGACCCCGACTCTAGTTATTTTACCATATTTTATGGCGCTTCAAGCAATTGTGCATTATGGACTGCGCCTGGAACAAGTCCTACCAAGTTCTTGCCATCAGTTGTATGGAATCTTCTTCAAATACGACTCTACGGCATCACTATTTGGTCTGTTGTCATATTTGGTTCTATTTTGGATGGTGATTTTTCTTCTACTGATGAATTTCTTGCTGACACGAGACAAAAATGGGGTTGCATTGTTATAGGTTTGGGTATAAATTCTCTATTTGGTATCTTAATTTTAGTTTTACAGCTTGTGAGCAGACAACTATTCAATATAGACAATGCACATGAGGATGCACTACTCAAGTTCATAGGTGCACTTGCTGAAACTTCAATTCATTACACTGCACTAGTACATGTTGTTTTTGTTATTCCTTTGGCGCTGACTTGTGGAGAGTATGCTACCATCTTTTTCGCGCTTAACAACTAAATCCAAAACAACAACCTTGATCATGTTGCTAGGAAAATGATCATGGAATTGAGGGTGGTACTTGGTGCCGATGCTGAACAATGTGAGTTGGAATCTCATGATGGTGGTTCTTTCACGGTTACAAGGAATGGATTTGTTGACAACCTTGGCATGAGCACAAAAAATGCAGTAATTCAATCGACAATTGAATAGCAGGAAGGTGTAGCAAATTTTGTTGACCTCTTTGCCAATGATGATGCAATTATGGTGGCACAATTGCATATGGAGGAAGGCACCAATTGCATTTTCTCACAAATATACAAAAGGGTATTGGACTTGGATATTGGCACGGTGAAAGCTGCGTTTTCCATTAGCGAAATAGACTTTACAATACACTTTATAACAGAGTACTTAGCAACTATTTTGGAAATGAATTGCCACATCTTTTATAATGATGTGGCTTCTATGAAAACAAATTGGTAGAAGCAATTTCATCATCAGAATGCTCCTGTACTTGACACCCATAATCTTGTTTGGTGCGAGTTGCGCAAGAATTCTTTTGAGTTTGGGAATTGCATTGATGAGCATAACCTATTTGATGGCGTATATATTCTTGACTTGAACCTTGAGGACAAGGTTCTTTTTTAGGGCGGGAGCATTGTTGTGAATCAAGCTCACTCAATAATGACCTATGCTGAACCATAATCGCCACCACTACCAATAGCTACTAGTTACTAGCATGAACCACCATCATCAACCAATACTACCACCATCCACCGTTGCTAATCGGTATTCACCCGTTAACCATCACCACCAACAACTATCATATTTTTAAAAACTATAAATTTTATTGATAAAATATTAGATTAGTTAGTATTTCATTTGAATTTTATGTTTATTAATTTTCAAATAGAGATAAATTTTATATATTCAGATGTTAAAAATCAAACAATCTTAATTATTTAGTATTCGGATCTTAATACACATATTACTTTTACTATCATATGTATGTAACGTAAATTCTTCTATATATTAATGGTATTGTTAAACTAATATAACTTAAATCCTTCTATATATAACAATATTATTACACTAATGCTAAATTGCTCATGAAACCTTTATTATTGACGTTTTGATATATCTTTCGATTTGAAAAGATTTTATGTTGTTGTATGGAGTGTTGTGAATCAAGCTCACTCAATGAGGGCCTATGGACTAGAAGTGGTGAATGAGACTGACTCAGTAGGGATTATTGGACTGAGTAAAATATTGGAGAGTTTTATTTGGGATCCAGTCCCATTTAGAAAATGGTTAAAAAGGACTAGAAGTTAGAGAGAAGGGATTATGCCTATTGTGAAGAAAAGTATCCGCTTCTCCTCGCCTCCGTTTCTCTATGTTTAAGTTCTCATCCCCTTCTTATCTCTATCCTTAGCTACTTCTACATTCCAGTATTTCTTATTGTAATTCAGTTGTTAGGGTTGAATTATTATCCGAATCTGTAATTAAGTTCTATTTCATATTAATATAGTAAGAAGTTTGTCTATTTGTTACATTTGTGCTTTCATCCATCGGACTCCAATGGAGGTACTTGATCGATTCGGTGGCAGTGGAGACCCAGAATGTTGGCTTTTTCGGGCCGAGCGGTACTTCACTTACCTTGGCTTCGCTGAGAAGGATTGGTTACCTATTCCTTCCTTTTACCTTGATGGTGAAGCTCTTAATTAGTTTAATTGATTGTTTCAGAACAATCAATTTTTCGATTGGACCCATTTCAAAGTGAAATTTGCTCAACATTTTCGACAACAAACTGCCATATATTCGGTGAGGCGTTTTGTTGGTTCCTCACCTATTAGTTTTGACTATATTAATATTGTCCCTATAGTTTCACAATCAACTATGGTGTCTTCCCTTCCTGTTTCGAGCCTTTTTCCAAAAATATCAACATTTGAAGCGGCTTATGCAACTGAAAGCTCAAAGGCGAACCATATATTCGATAAATTGTCAGTGAAGTATAAAAATGTAGATTCCTTGACATTGATTATTGAAAGTAATACGAAGGCTGTAAATCTTGAAGATATCGAAGCACCTCAAATTTGTAATGCAAATTCAGTAGAGGTGGTGGATTTGGTATAAGAACCTTTTGTTATCACTGAAGATCATGTGTTCGACGAAATTTCACTCGTCGTAGTGAGCTCCGACATGCATGATCTTAATGCTCTTGCCCATGAGGGATATAGTTCTGTCAGCTTTCAAACCAAAGTCCATACGGAGGTGTTAGATGGTACCACCGGATCTGATGATTGGGGGGAAGAAAATTCACGAGATTGTACTATAGCTGGGTGAGAGAGCGTTAAAGCACGAAGGGTGATGCCGTGTATTGTTTTGGTGAGAGAAAGTAAAAGCACGAAGGGTGATGTCGTGCGCTGTCTTTGATTTCCTAATTTTTATTGATAACCATGTTATAGTTTCTCTACACTAAATTGATGTATTCCTGTTGATACTTGTTGTACCCGGCAGCACGATTTCCACTTCTTATTTTCAATTAAACCCGTGGTGGTCCTCATATTTATTTGTTTCTATTATGTTACTATTCGGTGTTTCCCTACAGTATATTTTCCCCCTCCCATACTTGATTGTATATGATTGTTTCTTTATGTACTTCTTTTATGTTGTATATAGTTAAATTGCAAAGGTTTATTTGGTAGTCTGGTCCTAGCCTCGTCACTACTTCGTCAAGGTTGGGCTAGGCACTAACTGGCACATGGGATTCAGTTGTGCTAATACTACACTTTATATTTTTTTATGTAGACCCCAGTGTTGTAGACTTGGACCGCGGTGGGATTGCCGATTCTAGCTCATCGGGCGACCCGAGGTAGTCATGCAGGCGTCTGCAGGTCTTGGCGGCTCGTTCTATCTACCATTCTTGTTTCTTTCATGCATTTCTAGAGACAGTGTTGTATTTATTTCTTCAGGCCCTTTATTTGTAGTATTATTAGACCGTTTGTGAAACTGTGACACCAGTTCTGGGTAGTCGAGACTCAAACAGTTGTTTTAGATATTCATGTTCATATAGCTTATTATTTTTCTTCCATTTACGTTAATTCCGCTATTTAAATGTTATTTCTTCTTAACTGTTAAAGGATATAAAATGGGTAAAAAGGTAAATTGTTCAAATAATTGGCTTGCCTAGGTCACATTAGTAGGTGCCATCATGACTCTCAATGGTAGAAAATCTGGTCATGACATTTAACTTGAGTCTCCGCCCGACAATCCGTCTTGATACTTGCTAGTTACTGACTGTGGTGTGTACTCATACTGTATTTTTGCATATTTTTGTGAAGCCAGGTATTGGAGATATTAGACTCGGGCAGAGTTAGCTTGTTGGTCGCAAGGATTCGAGGTAGAGCTACGTGGTTGTCGCAGTCCCTTGGAGTTCTTTCCTTCTCTGTGCCGTCAGCTTGTATTTGAACAGTATTGTATATTCGATGCTTGAGATCATTGCATGTATTTAGTTAAAGTTCGTGACTCGTTATTATTAGTCTGGAAAGTTGTTATAACTATTTCTGCTGTTGGTTTCGACACTTGTTTCAATATTAAAAAAATAGCTTGAATCGTTTTTAAAATCGGCTTACTTAGCCTTAGAGACTAAGTGTCATCACGATGCCTGTGGTGGGATTTTGGGTCGTGACAAGTTGGTATCAGAGCTCTAGGTTCATAGGTTCTATTATTTATTTTAAATAAATACCATTTAAAAAAATTGTATTCTATAAATACCTTTTAAGGTTTATAGCAAAATATTTAATTTTGATTACCTCCTAACCCTAAGCCACTAAATACGCTAATCAGTTATACTATATTCATTCTCTTTCTACTTCGATACATTCTCTTTAGATTGTTTGAATCGAATTGTTTTCTCCTCCTCCTTCCACCGGATTTATGCAAAGCCCACTTCAAAGATACTACTTTCGACCATGGAATTTCAGGGGATCTCCGGCTTCCCTTGAGTTTTTATATATAAAGAATTGCCCTCTACTCGATTTGTCAAACGAAGATGATCTTCTTTGTATAGTAGAATGTGAGTCCAAATTGTTCTTCATCCAAATTTTGCGATCCAAAATTGCTATGTTAAACTTAATTAAACGACAAAATGAATATGGAAGCTTAATTTCATTGTCATTAATATTTGATTACCGGAACATTGATGCCGCAATTTGTTCTTAAGCCAAGACAAGAGCAACTTGGGCTTTTCCTTGGCCTAAAATATTTACAGGAAGTGCATAGATAGCCGATTTTGGGATTATTTTAAGCGACTGCCTAAGTTTATAAGATTTTATTAGTGTTCGACTCAAAAGATATCAGAACTTTTTTGAATATTAATTCAATGCATCTCATTGTATTCCATGTATTTTATTGTATTTACTATCTTTTTTACTGTATTTCAATGTATCCTATTATTTTTTATGTATTTTTATTGTATTTCACTGTCTCGCTTTATGCCATGAATGTATTCATATATATATTTTTTTAATTACTAAAATTTATGTATTCAAATGTATTATATAATTTCTCTAATGATTGCTATATTTTTGGAGTATTTTTCTATTGAGAAATTTTTTTTATGACTGGTTTTGTGTGTTATAATTGAGTTTGTTGAGTTATATTAGGAGTCTATTATGTTAATTTATTCACTTTCATTTAAAAACAGTGTAATGCTCTATTTTACGCAGTGAATACAATCGAATACAATAATTTGTCCAGATGTAATCCCATGTTTCACTCCATGAATACAGTCGAATACACTCGAATACAATAATTGATCAGTTGGACTCCCCTGATTCACGCCTATTTTTGCTACTGTCATGAATACAATAGTTTAAATACATCAAATACATCGTATAACCACATGAAATGTATGTATAATTCGTAATATAGCAAACGATTTTTATAAATGACTAATTAATACTAAAAGATAATACTTTATCAAAATTTCTCAAAATCTAATAGTATAAGGAGATGTATTCTTAAATCATTTTCGTAAGTACGAAGACATATTTGGCCCATTACTGTAGAATTAAATTAGGATACGTGGATGATTTTGATTTCAAATAAAACTATTTACCCTTGTCTACCCATTTTGTTTTTTTACCCATAAACTAATTACATTTCATACCATAGTAGTTTTTGTGGGGAATAATTTCTTTATTCTCCAATTTTTTTTTTATATTTCTATGCTATCAGAATTTCATTCTGACTCCTGGATCATCTCACATATCGATCGGATATTGCCAAAATTCCAACTTAGCCAATTCAAGCCTATTTCTACACCGGACCTCCATAATTGTAACTGGCGAACTTCAGCTTTAGAGCTGGAGTTTTTGTTTGTAATTGGAAAACTTCAGCTCTAGAGCTGAAGTTTTTGTTTTTATAACTGGCGAACTTCAGCTCTAGAGCTGAAGTTTTTATTTTGTAACTGGCAAACTTCAGCTTTAGAGCTGAAGTTTTTTGTTTTGTAACCGGCTTATGGTTTTCATGCTTCCTGTAGGCTCAAACTAAACCATCCATCAAAACAGATGATGTTAAAAGATGGCACAAACAAAAGGGGTTTCGTTGTGATTCAAATCAATTAGTCTCAACATAAACAAATAAAAAATCTTCGCATTTTTTCTACAACGAAAGTTTTTAACGCACTTATACAGATTTCTGATAAGCTGATTTATTTATTCAAACCAATTAGTTTCAGTTGATGGCGGATTTAACTTTGAGGGGGAGGAGGATGAAGAGGAGGAGAAAGGAGGTATGTCTAAGATATAAGAAGAAGCAGATAGGGATAAAAATTTAAAGAGAAGAAAGGGAGCTGAAGTTATTTAAAAAATGGGTACAAGTTAAAAGTTTAAAAAAAATAAGTATAGGTTAAATGAGGGTGATCACTATTAGGCCAAGTGACATGAGCTGTAATTTTCTCCAAATCTTTCATTAAGTCTAATGAAATAACCTAAATTTGTAGACAAGAGAGAATATCCTATGGTTAGCAATTGCTTTTGACACACGTTAGTGGTTGCGCAAACAAACGCATGTTTGGCAGCGCATAAATGACAAGAACAGGTCATTTAGAGAAACTACTCGATAGGGTTATGATTTATTTTAATGGAGAATGCTTTGACGATTATATAGACGGAGACGGATGCATGATTCAAATTTCGAGTTCTTACAATGGTCCAAATTATATATAATAATTATTAAGTTCACAGTTAAATATTTATAAATATTTAACAAATTTCTTAATACAAAGATCAATCACCAACGAGGTAAGTACAACAATAATTGACTCCATATATGAATTACATTTCAGGACGTCCTTATAGTTTGAAATTATTCTAGTTATAAATAATCTTTGAGATATAAAGAAATAGAATACCAAAAGTTTTGATGCATGTGATTTAAATGAGGAAAATAAATAATACATTATAGAGTATTGAAAAATATCGTTTACTATTCTACTTAAAAAATTATTGTGTTTGCAATAGTATTATTATCGAGTATAAGATGACAGAGTTTTATGTGTGTTTCGTAGAGAAAATCTCTTTCGACGTTGATTAGTAAACTTATGCCAAACTTCCCATTTAACCAATAAATTAAAGAAGCTTGAAAAGTTCAGCTTTAATGATAGGGAGTACAAGAGATTAGTAATACTCTTCGTATGCAACAAGAGATATGCTCTTGATGACTTAATTTGACTAGTTCTCTCAATTTAAACTCATTGCTTTCACGATAAGAAATATCAGCACTTAAAATAATACGACAAAGAATAAGGCAAATAATGGTTACCACCAATATATGTAATGGAATGGATAAAATTTCATCGTCATTGGTTCGAGCAGTGAGAGTAGATCATAAATTTCTGATAGGGAGTGCTTGCCCTATATAGTGACTATAGATTAGTCAGGATATTCAGTTCCAGATACCAACTACAATCAGATTTTTCTATTACAACATCTTTATATAATACTCCCTTTGTTCCAGTTTATGTGAGCCTATTTTTTTTTTAATCCGTTCAAAAAAGAATGACTTCTTTCTAAATTTGGTAATAATTTAGCTTAAACTTACAATTCTACACTTAATGAGAAACTTTTATAACATTACAAATACTCTGGGTCTTCTTTTAAGTTATTTTGGACCACAAATTTCAAAAGTATTCATTTATTCTTAAACTTCATATCCACTCAAACAGGTTCACATAAAATAGAACGGAGGGGGTAACACCTTACTATAAAAACCAAGTCTTTTTTGGAACCAAATTTTATATTCTACTATAATAAATATTCTTTATAACAACAATTCATTATAACATTTGAAGATATTCGGAACAAACAAGGCTGGTATAAAGAGGTTTGACTGTAGTTGAACCATTTAAGGAACAAATTTCAGAGACAGATCATATCTCAGAAAGTGGTTTAGTACTAATTCTCTCAATTTAATCTCATTTCTTTCCCGATAAGAAATATTAGCACTTAAAATAAAGAAGTTAACCTACATAGATTTAGTTGAAACTTTAAAAAATAATTTTTAAAGTAATTTTGAAAAATAATTTTTGGATGTTGAAATTATGTTTAGACATGTATTTTATTTGAAAAAAATTTAAAGTTTTGTGAGTGAGAGAATAAATTTCACCCAAAATTTATCCTAAACTAGATTTTGAGAACTTAGAAAATAATTTCAAAAATTTTTAAAAACAGATTATTAATCTATGAAGAAACAACGTTTTAAAAAAAATTGAAAAAACAAAGGCTGCCAAAATATGAGGTCTAAAAATAATTTCACAAATTTTTCAAAATTAGTTCATTAATCTGTGACCAAATAATATTTTCAGAAAAAATTTGAAAAAATGTTGCCAAAATATATGGCCAAACGGGGCCTAAGACTAAGAATAAGGCAAATAATCTCACAAGATTAGGTTAGCATGCACCAACGAATGTAGCGGGATGCATAAGATTTCTTGGCTATTAATTAAAGGTCTCGAAATATTCTAAGCGCTAGAAGTAGAAAAGTTTTTGATAGCGAGCGCTTTTGTGCCCATACACCGAATCCTGTTACTAAGTTCCAGATACCAAATGGTTGAACAAAAAAGATTCACTAATTTGACAAATCAAATCTAAGGAAGTCCATAGAAAAGTGTGCGGCCGCATAGGGCAAACTCAAAATTGACAGGGTGCAATTTCTCACTTAAGTCAATTATGTTCAACACCATGTGTCCTAGGTGTCCCTACTCAGTTATTTTACAAGAAACCTTAGCCCTAATTCTATAATTAGCATGCTTGATCCTAATTTTATCAATTATATATATATATATATATATATATATATCAGTTAACTCAAATTCTTCGACATCTAACCTTAATATCACTACTGCCGTGAATGATAGTTAAATATAATAGAAAGATAATAGAGGTGCATAACATATGCCATTTTTTTGTCAACAGCTCTGTATTTTTGGTTTTGTTTATAAATATTGTTAAGGTACAGTTACAGTGCACCCGCTACCTTTAAATCCTGGGTCCGTCTCTGTATAAAATGCGTACGCTCCTGGCTATGGAGAGCTTACAAACCAAAAATGACAATATACATTTGTTATAGGTTTAATTATAGAGCTTTTAATTTTTGATAAGAAGGTACATATATATAGTTCATATCTTCTACTACTACTACGTACTACTAGGAATATGAAAGCAACATCTGTTGAAAACATCTTAAACGCGTACCAGACGGACTATATTGATGCTTTTCTTCCTTTATAACTGAGGCCAAAATACCCTTCATTATTAGTTTAGTAATTCAAACTCTAATAGCTTAGTTGAGCAAAGTTCCTCTTCAACTCAATGATTTTTGAAAATTAAAATGATAATGGGGAAGCACATTTGCTTGTCCAATATAGAGCGGAGACGAATCAGGACTTAAATATCGCGAGTGTACTTTTATATTCAATCAAAATGTGTTTTGTATATACGCCACTATTAATATATTACTATTTTTAAAGAAATATATGTGTATACACAAAATTTTTGACGAACGTCTCCTGATGCCGATAACCCTTATAATTACTACCTAGTCCGCCTCTGATATACAAAGATGGCTATCATCTTTCAATGTAACGAAATAAATTAAAATGTACTTATTTTTTCAAGGTTAAATTAATTTTATACATAATCCAACGACGTAAATTAAAGAACTTTAATTTTGTCTTAACTATGTAATTTAGCTTGACAATGTTATTATAAGCAAATATCTAAAGTTACCTATCATGCAACATGATAATGTAAAAAAAAAGTTGTCCTTAATTATAGTAGTTCAAATCTTGCATGATTTACATCATACCTTTATATTAGTTGTTGGTAATTAATACCTCATTGGCTGTTCAAGCACAAGTATATATTCATTGCCCTTTTGACCTATCCACAGCTGCCGGAATAGTTATTGGCAGTGGCGAAGTCAGAAAATTTCTCAAGAGTGTTCAAATTTGAAAAGAGTAATAAAAAAAATTCCACGATAAAGAGTGTCCAGTATATGTTATATATCGCTAAAACCTAATCTCGACAAACGGTGGTCAATTGACCACCCTTTAACAAATGTAGCTTAACCCCTGGTTATAGGTACAACCAAACATTTTTATAATAACCGCATTTGTTCCGATATTTTTTAGCTACTATAATGAAATACTGTTATAGAGAACATATTATAACATAATATGAAGAACAGTACATTCCAAAAGAAAAACTTGACTACTATAATGAAGATTACAAAGGATGATTGTTACGTAGAGGTGTGACTCCATATATTTTGTTCACTATTACCGATCAAAATTTGCTAGCGTTGACAAACTAAAATGATATTGATAATTAAACTATTCATATAAAATTATAAATATGAGTCTCACATTTTTTCTCGTAACGTGAAAGTTTTAGGCACTGCCATTTAATTAGGTCGTCTCTGACTGGTTTTAGATATATTCGTGGTCGTCACTCTTTGATTTTTCAAGAATAAAATAAATTTTATCGGTCTCCAAAACATATCCGGGATTGCAAGTAGTAGAAGCAATTAATTTGATGAACATTGTGGGAAAGTTTCTTTAATCTTACTTTGAGGGCTATAAATAGTTGATTCGACCTTTGTTGAAGATCAATAAAAAGTTTAAATATTGTTGTGTTATTATTTACTTGCTTGAAAAAACCCAACAATAATATTCCATCATATATATAACTCTCAAATTCGTCAAATTATCAAGTTAGGAAAAATGGAGAGGGCAATTTTATCATCTGGTTCTTTAAAGCTGCAGCCTCCAACTTATGGTAAACTCATAACCATTCTCAGCATCGATGGAGGTGGAATTAGGGGAATAATTCCTGCTACCATTCTTGAGTATCTTGAATCTCAACTCCAGGTGAATTAAGCTTCCATTATAACCTTTTAGATTCTTAAAATGAAGGGGTCTTTAATTGAATGTCCTCTATATAATGCTTTATATTTGCAGAAATTAGAAGGTTATATTGTTATACCCCTATATTGTAATATGTTATATATACAAGGATTTAACTTATATATATTGACACAAAATACGATAGAACTTTACAATATTAGTATACATTAACGTTGGAAAGTAGGTTGTCTCACTTATTTTTAGACTTACCAATTTCATTTACTCCGTTCGTTTCAAAATGATTATCTTAGTTTGACTTTGCACAAACTATTATAACGAAGGGAAGATTTTGGATATATGTGATTTTAAATAAGCAAGTAGTATTTACGTGGCTGTAAAACTTTTCTTGTAGTCTTGAAACATGCCGTAACAATATATATATGTGGCTATAATTAATGTTTCTTATTAAAAAATATTGAAATGTGCTAATCTTTTTTAAACAGACTAATTAAAGCAAATTAAAGGGATTCAAAAAAGAGTATTATGGATGACTAACTAATGGTGGAGCATGATATTTTTTAAAAAGGGATTCAAAAAAATTGCTAGAGTATCAGCCTTAGGATTTGTACATGCAATCTAAAGCAAATTTTGAATCCCCTTTGATATTACAATATAATCTTCTCTTCCACCAAGATTCAAAAGAATCCAAAGTTCATCTATCAAAAAATTGTATTTGTACTATTTGTATGGTGTAATTTTTCGGCAAAGCTAATTTTATTAAATCCCATCACCTTCCTTTAAGCTCCGTTATAGTCATTGACTTAATAGCGCAAAAAAATTCGTTTTTGTCATCTTGGTTTAGAATTTAAGTAGCATGTGCCAGGAACAACCATATTCATGTACATGATCCGTACTTTGAATTTATATTTAAAGAGTTTCAAATTTGGATGAATAGGAATTGGACGGTGAGGATGCGAGACTTGCAGATTATTTTGATGTAATTGCAGGAACAAGCACAGGTGGTCTTGTCACGGCCATGCTAACAGCTCCAGACAAAGATAAGCGTCCTTTATTTGCTGCTAAAGATATTAAACCCTTTTATCTTGAACATGGCCCTAACATATTTCCACAGAAGAAGTAACTTTTTCTATTTCCTATACTATTTTATTTAAATTGTTGTTTCAAGTACAATATTATATTTTAAATACTTGCTCTTCGTTACAGATCGATGATACTGTTTGGATCAGTAATGAAGACTTTGAAATCTCTAATGGGACCAAAGTATAATGGGAAGTATCTTCACCAAGTTATAGAGGAGAAATTAGGAGAGACTCGGTTACATGAGACATTGACTAATGTGGTTATTCCAACTTTTGATATTAAGAATTTACAACCAAAAATTTTCTCCACTTTTGAGGTACCCCTACTTTTCTCTTCCTTTCCTATGCGCCTCCTTGCAAAATATAAAATTGGTTGGACGACTAAAGCTAATCGTATTTGTTAGACAAAAAATACATACAAATATATATAATGCTAATATATACAAAAAAAATATATATTTCATCGGCTATTATTTTGGGGGTAGCTAAACATATAGTATTTTTTTTTTCTTGAATTTTGATTCTTGAGAACATTAGTTTTGCTTATCTCTCTTCCGTGACAAATATAGATTAGTAATAATTACTATGACTTGTTTAAGGTCTATGCTCTACCGTACACACAATTTATCATTTTTTATTAGGGGGGGTAAAAAATATTAACCCAAATTTAGACTATATATAAAAGTATAATATGCACAACTCATTAAAACTATAGCATAACCGACGATAGCTTATATAGAAGTTGGTCAATTATGCAATCCACATTGACCCAAAAAAATAAAAAAAGTTACTCCCTCTTGGACCGACTTAGACAATTGATTGATATATATATATATATATATATATATATATATTATATATAATAAAAGAAAGAAATTATATTAGCTTGATTTGATAATTCAAAATTATAAAAAGATAAAAACACAAACAAAAATAATTTTGAAATGATCGAGTTAGGTTATGACTCGGTGGCGAAACCCGAAAAAGGGTGTTCTAAGTCTATTTTTAAAACAATAACAGTATAATATTTTACCTTAATTTTTTGGCGAACAATGTTCAGTTGACCACCCTTGAACCAATATAGATTCGCCTTAATATGATTCATTAATTATGATCAATTAATAGGGAAAGACTAACATAATGTTGAAATGTCAACAGGCCAGAGAAAAACCGCTAATGGATGCTAAGCTTTCGGATATATGCATCAGTACATCGGCAGCTCCAACGTATCTTCCTGCACATTATTTTCAGACTCAAGACAAAGATGGCAACTTTCATGAATTCAATCTTATTGATGGTGGAGTCGCAGCTAACAATCCAGTACGTGCAATTATTTTCACCTATATCCTACTTCCTATCTTTCTTTCATAGGAATTTTTTTTGGTAGGCTGCATATGTACTTTCTACATTATTCCTCCCTAGACTCCACTTGTAAGAATATACTGAATTGTTATTGGTGGTATTTGATTGGTGAATGTAAGGCTGTATACGTTAATAATAATAATAATAATAATAATAATAATAATAATAATTAGCAAATTGAATTTTGTTTGGATATTAATAACTATGTCTAAGAGTCTTTTAGTTCTGTTGAGCCGAGAGTCTCCCGGGAACAACCTCTTTATCCTTTCGGTGTAGGTTAAGGTGCCCATACATTTTACTCCCCCAAACCCACTAGTGAGATTATATTGGGTATATTGTTGTTGTTGTCTAAGCGTCTTCTAGAACAAGTAGTATAAAGTGAAAAGTTTAGATAATTGTAAATAAACTAACTTTTGTACCTGTGAGCGAGGAAAATCATTTTCTTCCTTTTGATTTCTTGTAATCAAACCCCAAAAAATAACTTTTATTTGTCGTGAAAAATATTTTTCGGAAAATACTTTTGTAGTACCAAGCAGTCCAAGCAAATCCCCCCCTCCCCCCGCCCCTACGTGTGAGTTTTGTTTAGTGTCAGAAATCTGTATGACTTGGTTGCTTAATATTTCAGGCCCTTGTTGCTACAAGCCAAGTGACCCAACAAATAATGACTGGAAACCCAGATTTCTTCCCAATCAAACCCATTGATTATGGAAGATTTTTGGTGATTTCAATAGGCACTGGATCGGCAAAAGTGGAACAGAAATATAATGCAAAAATTGCAGCAAAATGGGGTATCTTGGGTTGGCTTCTTAATGGAGGTTCAACTCCAATTGTGGATGTTTTTACTCAAGCGAGTGGTGATATGGTTGATCTTCATATTTCTGTTGTTTTCCAAGCTCTTCATTCTGAAGAAAATTACCTTCGCATTCAGGTAGAATTATATATAAACCTAAAAATCAAAAATCTAATAAGTACTGATTGTTATGTTATTGAGCTTATCTCTTAGGGTTGATTTTTCTTATTTGATCCTAAATTATTCGACAAGTTGAGTGTCGTAATTCTCTTGGCATGACGGACTTAGGGGGCCGGAAAGGGTACACAGGCAAAATTGATTTTGTGACTTTGAATCTCTCGTGATACAATAAAAATACATATATATAGCTTAGTGGTCGAGGGAATTTAAAACCTTTTTGAAGCTGATAATTTGTTTGGAGATCCGCCCATTTTCAAATAGAATTTACGGAAAAGGTCCAAATAACCCCCTGGACTTTACGATAAGGTCTATATATAACCCTCGTTAAAAGTTTGACTCATATCCAACCTTGCCGTTACACTATTGGCCCGGATACCCCCTTTATTTTAAACGGAGTCAAATACCCCCTAGACTTTACGATAAGGTCTATATATAACCTTCGTTAAAAGTTTGGCCCATCACCAAATTTTATATAGTAGAGGATTTCTTTTAACCGCCGGGGCGACGAATTAAGAAATATTTACTACAAAAATTTATTGGCATTTAAGACCAAAAATTTAAAAGCATTCTTTTTTTCTTAAACTATTTATCCAATTAAATAATTATTAAAAATATTCTTTTAATTTTTTTCTTAAACTATTTACCTAAACAATTATCGGAAAAAAAAATTGTGTGCTCATAGATACATTGAAAAAAAATATTTAAAATATTATATTACATGTAGATCAATTTCTTTGAACTTATAAGTTTAAGACAAAAAAAGTAAAAGATAATTTTTAAATAATTATTTAATTGGACAAAAAAGTTAAGAAAATAATATTTGGTCTTAAATGCCAATAAATTTATGCCAATAAACTTTTGTAGTAAATATTCCTTAATTCGTTGCCTCAACAATTAAAAGAAATCCTCTAGTATATAAAATTTGGTGATGGGCAAACTTTTAACGAGGGTTATATATAGACCTTATCGTAAAGTCCAGGGGGTATTTGGCTTCGTTTAAAACAAAGGGGGTATCGGAGCCAATAGTGTAACGGCAAGGTTGGATATGAACCAAACTTTTAATGAGGATTATATATAGACCTTATCGTAAAGTCTAAAGCGGTATTTGGATCTTTTCCGTAGAATTTAATTTATACTTCAATAGCGTCAAAGATTGTTATACTATCTGTTGTAACATGTCACTTATCATGTTTTGCAAGTTATACCATTTCATACAAAATATTTAATTTTAGTTACCTCCTAGCTCTAAGCCACTAAATACGCTAACCAGTAATAATATTTTTTTCTCTCTACTTTGATACATCTCATTCTCTCCCCAATCCATTAAAATTTCCGATTCTCTATCTAGTTCGATTTATGCAAAGCCCACTTCAAAGATACTACTTTCGACCATGGAATTTCAGGGGATCTCCGGCTTCCCTTGAGTTTTTATATATAAAGAATTGCCCTCTACTCGATTTGTCAAACGAAGATGATCTTCTTTGTATAGTAGAATGTGAGTCCAAATTGTTCTTCATCCAAATTTTGCGATCCAAAATTGCTATGTTAAACTTAATTAAACGACAAAATGAATATGGAAGCTTAATTTCATTGTCATTAATATTTGATTACCGGAACATTGATGCCGCAATTTGTTCTTAAGCCAAGACAAGAGCAACTTGGGCTTTTCCTTGGCCTAAAATATTTACAGGAAGTGCATAGATAGCCGATTTAGTTGGGGCTGAGCAACTTGGTTTTCTGTTAATATATTTCAATGTATTTTCATGTATTTCATTATATTCATTGTCTTTTTTTTTCCATTGCAATTCAATGTATCTCGTTGTATTTCATTGTATTCATTGTCCTTTTTCTAATTGTATTTCAATGTAGCTCGCTTTATTTCTTGTATTTACTGTCTCGTTGTATTCCATGAATGTATTCATATATGTTTTTTAATTAATATAATTTATATATTCAGATATATTATATAATTTCTCCGAAGATTGCTATATTTTTGGGGTATTTTTCGGTTGAGAATCTTTTATATAACTCGAAATACAAAATTTGTGTGTGATATTTGAGTTTGTTGAGTTATATTATGAGTCTATTATGTTAATTGATTTACTTTTCATTTTAAAAATAGTGTAATCCCTATTTCACGTCGTGAATCAGTCGAATACAATAATCTGTCCAGCTGTAATCCCATATTTCACTCCATGAATATAGTCAAATACACTCGAATACAACAACTGATTAGTTGGACTTCCCTGATTCACGCCTATTTTTGCTAATGTATTCATGAATACAATAGCTTAAATACATCAAATACATCTTATAACCACAAAAAATATATGTATAATTCGTAATATAGCAAACGATTTTTATAAATGACTAATTAATACTAAAAGATAATACTTTATCAAAATTTCTCATACAAATTCTAGTGTGATTTTCATGCAACCACCATGTATAAGTAATTTTTAGTTTTGCTTAACCAAATATAATCTAAAAAACTTACAGGTCCATTGTTGATTAAATTTAGGGGCATTTGCATGTATACCTGTTTTTTGTGCCACTTTTTAACTTGTGTCCGCTTTGTAAAAAAATGCAAGCGTACCCGCTTTTGTGTAACTTCAGCATGCAGGGCTGATGTAACAAAGGCAATCACGCAAAACTTCGACATTCTAGTAAATGGGATTGAAGTAGCAAGTGTGCTGAACCAAGTGTGCTGAAGTTTTTATTTGTAATTGCCGAACTTAAGCATAGTAGCTAAAGTTTGTTCTCCATTTGCTGAAATTTTTATTTGTAATTGTTGAAGTTTTTTTGTTTGTAACCGGCGAACTTCAGCTCTAGAGCTGAAGTTTTTATTTTTGTAACTGGCGAACTTCAGCTCTAAAGCGGAATTTTTTGTTTTGTAACTGGCAAACTTTAGCTCTAGAGTTGAAGTTTTTATTTTTGTAACTAGCGAATTTCAACTCTAGAGTTGAAGTTTTTGTTTTTGTAACTGGCGAATTTCAGCTCTAGAGCTGAAGTTTTTGTTTTGAAACTATGATGTTAAAAGATGGCACAAACAAAAGGGGTTTCGTTGTGATTCAAATCAATTAGTCTCAACATAAACAAATAAAAAATCTTCGCATTTTTTCTACAACGAAAGTTTTTAACGCACTTATACAGATTTCTGATAAGCTGATTTATTTATTCAAACCAATTAGTTTCAGTTGATGGCGGATTTAACTTTGAGGGGGAGGAGGATGAAGAGGAGGAGAAAGGAGGTTGAAGTTGTTTTCAAGTTATGTACAACATGTGTTATATAGGGTAAGAACTTCAAATGTGGACCATTTTTATTGGACTATTAGGCCAAGTGACATGAGCTGTAATTTTCTCCAAATCTTTCATTAAGTCTAATGAAATAACCTAAATTTGTAGACAAGAGAGAATATCCTATGGTTAGCAATTGCTTTTGACACACGTTAGTGGTTGCGCAAACAAACGCATGTTTGGCAGCGCATAAATGACAAGAACAGGTCATTTAGAGAAACTACTCGATAGGGTTATGATTTATTTTAATGGAGAATGCTTTGACGATTATATAGACGGAGACGGATGCATGATTCAAATTTCGAGTTCTTACAATGGTCCAAATTATATATAATAATTATTAAGTTCACAGTTAAATATTTATAAATATTTAACAAATTTCTTAATACAAAGATCAATCACCAACGAGGTAAGTACAACAATAATTGACTCCATATATGAATTACATTTCAGGACGTCCTTATAGTTTGAAATTATTCTAGTTATAAATAATCTTTGAGATATAAAGAAATAGAATACCAAAAGTTTTGATGCATGTGATTTAAATGAGGAAAATAAATAATACATTATAGAGTATTGAAAAATATCGTTTACTATTCTACTTAAAAAATTATTGTGTTTGCAATAGTATTATTATCGAGTATAAGATGACAGAGTTTTATGTGTGTTTCGTAGAGAAAATCTCTTTCGACGTTGATTAGTAAACTTATGCCAAACTTCCCATTTAACCAATAAATTAAAGAAGCTTGAAAAGTTCAGCTTTAATGATAGGGAGTACAAGAGATTAGTAATACTCTTCGTATGCAACAAGAGATATGCTCTTGATGACTTAATTTGACTAGTTCTCTCAATTTAAACTCATTGCTTTCACGATAAGAAATATCAGCACTTAAAATAATACGACAAAGAATAAGGCAAATAATGGTTACCACCAATATATGTAATGGAATGGATAAAATTTCATCGTCATTGGTTCGAGCAGTGAGAGTAGATCATAAATTTCTGATAGGGAGTGCTTGCCCTATATAGTGACTATAGATTAGTCAGGATATTCAGTTCCAGATACCAACTACAATCAGATTTTTCTATTACAACATCTTTATATAATACTCCCTTTGTTCCAGTTTATGTGAGCCTATTTTTTTTTTAATCCGTTCAAAAAAGAATGACTTCTTTCTAAATTTGGTAATAATTTAGCTTAAACTTACAATTCTACACTTAATGAGAAACTTTTATAACATTACAAATACTCTGGGTCTTCTTTTAAGTTATTTTGGACCACAAATTTCAAAAGTATTCATTTATTCTTAAACTTCATATCCACTCAAACAGGTTCACATAAAATAGAACGGAGGGGGTAACACCTTACTATAAAAACCAAGTCTTTTTGGAACCAAATTTTATATTCTACTATAATAAATATTCTTTATAACAACAATTCATTATAACATTTGAAGATATTCGGAACAAACAAGGCTGGTATAAAGAGGTTTGACTGTAGTTGAACCATTTAAGGAACAAATTTCAGAGACAGATCATATCTCAGAAAGTGGTTTAGTACTAATTCTCTCAATTTAATCTCATTTCTTTCCCGATAAGAAATATTAGCACTTAAAATAAAGAAGTTAACCTACATAGATTTAGTTGAAACTTGAAAAAATAATTTTTCAAGTAGTTTTGAAAAATAAGTTTTGGAAGTTAAAATTATATTTGGACATGTATTTTATTTGAAAAATATTTGAAGTTTTGTGAGTGAGAGAACAAGTTTCACCCAAAATCTACCCTAAACTAGATTTTGGGAACTTGAAAATAATTTCAGAATTTCAAAAATAGATCATTACTCTATGAACAAGCAATGTTTTCAAAAAAGATTTGAAAAAACGTTGCCAAAATATATGGTCAAACAGGGCCTTATTCTTTCCAATTTTAGCTTGTCTAACTAAATATGAATTGAGACGAAAGCTTTATAAAGTTTCAGAAAAAATTTGAAAAAATGTTGCCAAAATATATGGCCAAACGGGGCCTAAGACTAAGAATAAGGCAAATAATCTCACAAGATTAGGTTAGCATGCACCAACGAATGTAGCGGGATGCATAAGATTTCTTGGCTATTAATTAAAGGTCTCGAAATATTCTAAGCGCTAGAAGTAGAAAAGTTTTTGATAGCGAGCGCTTTTGTGCCCATACACCGAATCCTGTTACTAAGTTCCAGATACCAAATGGTTGAACAAAAAAGATTCACTAATTTGACAAATCAAATCTAAGGAAGTCCATAGAAAAGTGTGCGGCCGCATAGGGCAAACTCAAAATTGACAGGGTGCAATTTCTCACTTAAGTCAATTATGTTCAACACCATGTGTCCTAGGTGTCCCTACTCAGTTATTTTACAAGAAACCTTAGCCCTAATTCTATAATTAGCATGCTTGATCCTAATTTTATCAATTGAAAGAGAAGAAAAATAAAGAAATTAAGAAGTTATACTAACATTGATTAATTTATATACAAATAAAGTAATGACGAAGATGAATTAGAGATGAAATGTTACCAAGAGTAATTGAATTTGGAATTTGTCCGCCTAAAGTCATCGAGTAATTATTTCCGTCGTGACCCTACTGTCTATAAATATTGTTAAGGTACAGTTACAGTGCACCCGCTACCTTTAAATCCTGGGTCCGTCTCTGTATAAAATGCGTACGCTCCTGGCTATGGAGAGCTTACAAACCAAAAATGACAATATACATTTGTTATAGGTTTAATTATAGAGCTTTTAATTTTTGATAAGAAGGTACATATATATAGTTCATATCTTCTACTACTACTACGTACTACTAGGAATATGAAAGCAACATCTGTTGAAAACATCTTAAACGCGTACCAGACGGACTATATTGATGCTTTTCTTCCTTTATAACTGAGGCCAAAATACCCTTCATTATTAGTTTAGTAATTCAAACTCTAATAGCTTAGTTGAGCAAAGTTCCTCTTCAACTCAATGATTTTTGAAAATTAAAATGATAATGGGGAAGCACATTTGCTTGTCCAATATAGAGCGGAGACGAATCAGGACTTAAATATCGCGAGTGTACTTTTATATTCAATCAAAATGTGTTTTGTATATCGGATGCCACTATTAATATATTACTCCTATATTTAAAGAAATATATGTGTATACACAAAATTTTTGACGAACGTCTCCTGATGCCGATAACCCTTATAATTACTACCTAGTCCGCCTCTGATATACAAAGATGGCTATCATCTTTCAATGTAACGAAATAAATTAAAATGTACTTATTTTTTCAAGGTTAAATTAATTTTATACATAATCCAACGACGTAAATTAAAGAACTTTAATTTTGTCTTAACTATGTAATTTAGCTTGACAATGTTATTATAAGCAAATATCTAAAGTTACCTATCATGCAACATGATAATGTAAAAAAAAAGTTGTCCTTAATTATAGTAGTTCAAATCTTGCATGATTTACATCATACCTTTATATTAGTTGTTGGTAATTAATACCTCATTGGCTGTTCAAGCACAAGTATATATTCATTGCCCTTTTGACCTATCCACAGCTGCCGGAATAGTTATTGGCAGTGGCGAAGTCAGAAAATTTCTCAAGAGTGTTCAAATTTGAAAAGAGTAATAAAAAAAATTCCACGATAAAGAGTGTCCAGTATATGTTATATATCGCTAAAACCTAATCTCGACAAACGGTGGTCAATTGACCACCCTTTAACAAATGTAGCTTAACCCCTGGTTATAGGTACAACCAAACATTTTTATAATAACCGCATTTGTTCCGATATTTTTTAGCTACTATAATGAAATACTGTTATAGAGAACATATTATAACATAATATGAAGAACAGTACATTCCAAAAGAAAAACTTGACTACTATAATGAAGATTACAAAGGATGATTGTTACGTAGAGGTGTGACTCCATATATTTTGTTCACTATTACCGATCAAAATTTGCTAGCGTTGACAAACTAAAATGATATTGATAATTAAACTATTCATATAAAATTATAAATATGAGTCTCACATTTTTTCTCGTAACGTGAAAGTTTTAGGCACTGCCATTTAATTAGGTCGTCTCTGACTGGTTTTAGATATATTCGTGGTCGTCACTCTTTGATTTTTCAAGAATAAAATAAATTTTATCGGTCTCCAAAACATATCCGGGATTGCAAGTAGTAGAAGCAATTAATTTGATGAACATTGTGGGAAAGTTTCTTTAATCTTACTTTGAGGGCTATAAATAGTTGATTCGACCTTTGTTGAAGATCAATAAAAAGTTTAAATATTGTTGTGTTATTATTTACTTGCTTGAAAAAACCCAACAATAATATTCCATCATATATATAACTCTCAAATTCGTCAAATTATCAAGTTAGGAAAAATGGAGAGGGCAATTTTATCATCTGGTTCTTTAAAGCTGCAGCCTCCAACTTATGGTAAACTCATAACCATTCTCAGCATCGATGGAGGTGGAATTAGGGGAATAATTCCTGCTACCATTCTTGAGTATCTTGAATCTCAACTCCAGGTGAATTAAGCTTCCATTATAACCTTTTAGATTCTTAAAATGAAGGGGTCTTTAATTGAATGTCCTCTATATAATGCTTTATATTTGCAGAAATTAGAAGGTTATATTGTTATACCCCTATATTGTAATATGTTATATATACAAGGATTTAACTTATATATATTGACACAAAATACGATAGAACTTTACAATATTAGTATACATTAACGTTGGAAAGTAGGTTGTCTCACTTATTTTTAGACTTACCAATTTCATTTACTCCGTTCGTTTCAAAATGATTATCTTAGTTTGACTTTGCACAAACTATTATAACGAAGGGAAGATTTTGGATATATGTGATTTTAAATAAGCAAGTAGTATTTACGTGGCTGTAAAACTTTTCTTGTAGTCTTGAAACATGCCGTAACAATATATATATGTGGCTATAATTAATGTTTCTTATTAAAAAATATTGAAATGTGCTAATCTTTTTTAAACAGACTAATTAAAGCAAATTAAAGGGATTCAAAAAAGAGTATTATGGATGACTAACTAATGGTGGAGCATGATATTTTTTAAAAAGGGATTCAAAAAAATTGCTAGAGTATCAGCCTTAGGATTTGTACATGCAATCTAAAGCAAATTTTGAATCCCCTTTGATATTACAATATAATCTTCTCTTCCACCAAGATTCAAAAGAATCCAAAGTTCATCTATCAAAAAATTGTATTTGTACTATTTGTATGGTGTAATTTTTCGGCAAAGCTAATTTTATTAAATCCCATCACCTTCCTTTAAGCTCCGTTATAGTCATTGACTTAATAGCGCAAAGATTGGCTTAAAAAAATTAGCTTTTAAGTTAAGTGCTTAAAAGCACTTTATAAGTGCTGGAACTTGTTTTATAAATAAGTAGTTATGTGTTTGGATAAAAGTGCTTAAACTGGAAAAAAGCGGATGAAGTGTTTGGTAAAAAAGTACTGGTAAACATTTTTTCTTGTTAAAATGACCAAAATATCCTTAAATTTGGTAATATTATAAATAAGATTATTACTATAATATTATATTTTTGTGTTCATATCTTTTAATTCATTAGCCCTTTCTTGAGTTGAAAAATAAAAACCCAAAAAAAGGTAAAAGAAAAACTGTGACAAAAATGGAGAAAAAGGCATAAAAAAAATTAATGGGTGCATAAAGAAAGAAATGAAAGGAAGAGAAAAAGTTAGTAAAGAGATAAGAAGAAGACAAAGAAGAAAACGTTGGAGGAAAGAAAGGAGAAGGCTGCTGCAACAAGAATGGAGAAAAGAGAAAGATAACATGTTGTAGGGTTTTTTACCGAAGGGTAATTTCGTGATTAAGAAAAATTATAAGGGATAAAAATGTAATATACTTGGTCAAACCAATATGGCTTTTAAGCCAATTTCGAAAAAGTTGGATTTTCCAACTTATTGATTCTGGCTTTTTTTAAGCAGATTTTAACTTTTTTTAAGCCAATTTTTTTGTTGCCAAACACCTCCACACCTAAAAAGGGGCTTAAAAGCTGGTTTGACCAGCTTTTAAGCCCATCCAAACAGGCTCCAAATCGGATGTTTCTGTCATCTTGGTTTAGAATTTAAGTAGCATGTGCCAGGAACAACCATATTCATGTACATGATCCGTACTTTGAATTTATATTTAAAGAGTTTCAAATTTGGATGAATAGGAATTGGACGGTGAGGATGCGAGACTTGCAGATTATTTTGATGTAATTGCAGGAACAAGCACAGGTGGTCTTGTCACGGCCATGCTAACAGCTCCAGACAAAGATAAGCGTCCTTTATTTGCTGCTAAAGATATTAAACCCTTTTATCTTGAACATGGCCCTAACATATTTCCACAGAAGAAGTAACTTTTTCTATTTCCTATACTATTTTATTTAA
This sequence comes from Nicotiana noctiflora, assembly GCA_032618575.1. Classification (NCBI taxonomy): domain Eukaryota; kingdom Viridiplantae; phylum Streptophyta; class Magnoliopsida; order Solanales; family Solanaceae; genus Nicotiana; species Nicotiana noctiflora. The sequence goes on along the minus strand of JASVEL010011786.1, from coordinate 65,218 downwards.
ATTGTTGTTTCAAGTACAATATTATATTTTAAATACTTGCTCTTCGTTACAGATCGATGATACTGTTTGGATCAGTAATGAAGACTTTGAAATCTCTAATGGGACCAAAGTATAATGGGAAGTATCTTCACCAAGTTATAGAGGAGAAATTAGGAGAGACTCGGTTACATGAGACATTGACTAATGTGGTTATTCCAACTTTTGATATTAAGAATTTACAACCAAAAATTTTCTCCACTTTTGAGGTACCCCTACTTTTCTCTTCCTTTCCTATGCGCCTCCTTGCAAAATATAAAATTGGTTGGACGACTAAAGCTAATCGTATTTGTTAGACAAAAAATACATACAAATATATATAATGCTAATATATACAAAAAAAATATATATTTCATCGGCTATTATTTTGGGGGTAGCTAAACATATAGTATTTTTTTTTTCTTGAATTTTGATTCTTGAGAACATTAGTTTTGCTTATCTCTCTTCCGTGACAAATATAGATTAGTAATAATTACTATGACTTGTTTAAGGTCTATGCTCTACCGTACACACAATTTATCATTTTTTATTAGGGGGGGTAAAAAATATTAACCCAAATTTAGACTATATATAAAAGTATAATATGCACAACTCATTAAAACTATAGCATAACCGACGATAGCTTATATAGAAGTTGGTCAATTATGCAATCCACATTGACCCAAAAAAATAAAAAAAGTTATTAAAACATATAAAAATATTTTGTAATAGACAATTGATTGATATATATATATATATATATATATATATATATAAGTCAGAATAATAAAAGAAAGAAATTATATTAGCTTGATTTGATAATTCAAAATTATAAAAAGATAAAAACACAAACAAAAATAATTTTGAAATGATCGAGTTAGGTTATGACTCGGTGGCGAAACCCGAAAAAGGGTGTTCTAAGTCTATTTTTAAAACAATAACAGTATAATATTTTACCTTAATTTTTTGGCGAACAATGTTCAGTTGACCACCCTTGAACCAATATAGATTCGCCTTAATATGATTCATTAATTATGATCAATTAATAGGGAAAGACTAACATAATGTTGAAATGTCAACAGGCCAGAGAAAAACCACTAATGGATGCTAAGCTTTCGGATATATGCATCAGTACATCTGCAGCTCCAACGTATCTTCCTGCACATTATTTTCAGACTCAAGACAAAGATGGCAACTTTCATGAATTCAATCTTATTGATGGTGGAGTCGCAGCTAACAATCCAGTACGTGCAATTATTTTCACCTATATCCTACTTCCTATCTTTCTTTCATAGGAATTTTTTTTGGTAGGCTGCATATGTACTTTCTACATTATTCCTCCCTAGACTCCACTTGTAAGAATATACTGAATTGTTATTGGTGGTATTTGATTGGTGAATGTAAGGCTGTATACGTTAATAATAATAATAATAATAATAATAATAATAATAATAATTAGCAAATTGAATTTTGTTTGGATATTAATAACTATGTCTAAGAGTCTTTTAGTTCTGTTGAGCCGAGAGTCTCCCGGGAACAACCTCTTTATCCTTTCGGTGTAGGTTAAGGTGCCCATACATTTTACTCCCCCAAACCCACTAGTGAGATTATATTGGGTATATTGTTGTTGTTGTCTAAGCGTCTTCTAGAACAAGTAGTATAAAGTGAAAAGTTTAGATAATTGTAAATAAACTAACTTTTGTACCTGTGAGCGAGGAAAATCATTTTCTTCCTTTTGATTTCTTGTAATCAAACCCCAAAAAATAACTTTTATTTGTCGTGAAAAATATTTTTCGGAAAATACTTTTGTAGTACCAAGCAGTCCAAGCAAATCCCCCCCTCCCCCCGCCCCTACGTGTGAGTTTTGTTTAGTGTCAGAAATCTGTATGACTTGGTTGCTTAATATTTCAGGCCCTTGTTGCTACAAGCCAAGTGACCCAACAAATAATGACTGGAAACCCAGATTTCTTCCCAATCAAACCCATTGATTATGGAAGATTTTTGGTGATTTCAATAGGCACTGGATCGGCAAAAGTGGAACAGAAATATAATGCAAAAATTGCAGCAAAATGGGGTATCTTGGGTTGGCTTCTTAATGGAGGTTCAACTCCAATTGTGGATGTTTTTACTCAAGCGAGTGGTGATATGGTTGATCTTCATATTTCTGTTGTTTTCCAAGCTCTTCATTCTGAAGAAAATTACCTTCGCATTCAGGTAGAATTATATATAAACCTAAAAATCAAAAATCTAATAAGTACTGATTGTTATGTTATTGAGCTTATCTCTTAGGGTTGATTTTTGAGAAAATTTCACTTTATACCTATTGAGTTCAAACTATTTACCCTTAAATACCCATACCTAAACTATTTATCTTTTCTACCTATGCATATAATATTATTTACCAGCACACATTAAATTCTCTATTGTAGTTAGCTATTCGTAGTTTTTTTCTTCCTTTTTAATACTGATTTTTAGTGGTGTGTTTTCCTTTTAATATTGAGTGCTGGACATGGGATTTTATTTTTTCTATAATAAATGCAATTTTTTTATACATGTCTAATGCTTATATTTTGTATTCGTTGAAGGACAATTTACACTACGATTTTTCTCCTGAAACAAAAAAAAAATCTCCATGTTCGTTCTCCCAAGGTACGCTTCTACTTCTTCTTTTTCTTATGTTTTCTTCTTAGGTTTATATTTGTTAATCGTCGTTATTTTGTTAGCATTTGAAATTTTTCGGCAAAAAAGAGAGAAAATATTGAACGCGTTTTTAATTGAAATTCTGTCAAGTATAAATCTAGAATTTTTAAAAAATCACCTTTTTATGAATTTATGTATTCATATGTACAGTTTTTACCCTAATTCTTCTTATTTAGACCTTTCGGGCAGGGGTAAGGCCTGCGTACTTATTACCCTCCCCAGACCCCACCCTGTGGGACTATAGTGGGTAGTTGTTGTTGTTGTTGTTGTTGTTATTGTTGAAAGACAAATTAGTGAAATTATAATTTTATTAGGAGATAATTCCATTTTGTATTACTTTTGTGTGTTAGCATACAGGGAAAAAAATAGTAAGCATGTGTGTTATTATAAGCAGGTGTGTTAAATCAAATCGATCCAGCACTGCAAGAATAAAATCGATCCTGCACTACCATTGGTCTCTAATTAAATGTAGCTAATATTGTTCTTTGATGTGTAGATTGTACCTTTGATGTTGATTTTTGGAGATTTATTGTACAAAATTTAAATCCATCATTGACGGACCTTGGAGCTTGAAACTCCTTACTTAGTTTGTTTGAGTTTTTAATTGTTTTGATCCGATCCTATATGTATTAGTTTGGAAAGTTAATTGGAGGTTGTAGCTAAAGTTTTAGTCAATTTTGTGGAGATTTTATAGTAAATTTTAGAAAATTGGGTTGAAATATAGTTGAACCAAAGAAGAAGACAAATTTGTATTGTATACCTATATAGTATACAAATATATCATTTTAGTATATAATTCATTCCAACTATATACCCTATTAGTATAGCTATATACTAAATTGGTATCATATGTTAGTTAAATTATTTTCTTGGTTGTATTAGCTGTATTTAATTGGTACAATATTTGATTTTCTTTTAATAATAGTAATATAGTACAATATCTTAAAATACTTTATGATATTAATATGTGGTACACTATTTTTTTAATTTTTCTTTTTATACACGTATTTTATGTAATAGTAGTACAATCATACAATTATCGGAAATTAACTAGTAAAACTGTATATCATGTTGGTATAATTATATGTCATATTGGTATCATATGGTAGTTTGAACATTATTTTGGTTGTCTTAGCTGCATTTTAAGTGAATTCTATTATGAAATTATTTATGTCAACATGAGTTACAATAATGCTGGAATTTTTGTGTGCTGATGGACATAAATTATGTGTATTGATAGTTTTTATATTTATAGGCAATTGTTGGAACAACCCCATACAATTACATACCCTCTTAGTATAAGAAATGAACAAGTTGTTTTGCGAATATTTAACTTGCAATACAAGCATGTAATTTTCTCATATTTTTATTGCGCCCTTTAATGTTTTGGTAGAGTAGTATAGTCGCAGATAGTTGTAGTAATATTTTAGGAAAATCATATGCTCTGTTGGTATACATATATACCATAGTGGTATCGCATGGTACTAGAAGTCTTTTTTGATACTTATACTTTTGTTGTATTTTTTAATATTTTATTATCATTTTTATTATAACTAGTATATATGGAGATTTAGTTGCCATAAATTATATTTTCTTGCTCTATAACTGATTGTATTACTGCCAATGGTAGAGTGTGTATTGATATTAATAGGGAAGGAGATCAACGTTTTCATGGTAATCACGTGTTGATTCTTAGAATCTGATTATGTAATTTATGGTTCTCAACAACAGTCAATGTGATATTCAGTTTATTAGATCAAGTGACAACTAATATTATTTCAGTTTAATAATTGATTTTAGAAAATGAGAAAAAAAAGGTATATTGTACTAGTTATATTAAAAAAAGATGAACAAATATTTATTATATCCATTATTTTTCTTATTGTATATAAAAAAGAATAATTTAAAAATCGTAAAAATGGTAAATGAAATTAGATTATGACGAGAAAAAGAATATTAAAAAAATTTAAATAACATTAGAAATGGTAAAAAGGAAAAAATAAGAAGAAAACGAGAAAAAAGAAAAGTAGAACAGAAAAAAAAAGAAAAAAAAGAAGAAAAGAAGCATAGAAATAAAAAAGAATTGGAGTATAAATATAAAATTCGCTATAAAAATACTATGGGTATGAAATATAATTAGTTTATGGGTAAGAAAATAAATGGGTAGACAAGGGTAAATAGTTTTATCTTTGTGGGTAACTGTGTCATCTTAGGGTTGATTTTTCTTATTTGATCCTAAATTATTCGACAAGTTGAGTGTCGTAATTCTCTTGGCATGACGGACTTAGGGGGCCGGAAAGGGTACACAGGCAAAATTGATTTTGTGACTTTGAATCTCTCGTGATACAATAAAAATACATATATATAGCTTAGTGGTCGAGGGAATTTAAAACCTTTTTGAAGCTGATAATTTGTTTGGAGATCCGCCCATTTTCAAATAGAATTTACGGAAAAGGTCCAAATAACCCCCTGGACTTTACGATAAGGTCTATATATAACCCTCGTTAAAAGTTTGACTCATATCCAACCTTGCCGTTACACTATTGGCCCAAACGGAGTCAAATACCCCCTAGACTTTACGATAAGGTCTATATATAACCTTCGTTAAAAGTTTGGCCCATCACCAAATTTTATATAGTAGAGGATTTCTTTTAACCGCCGGGGCGACGAATTAAGAAATATTTACTACAAAAATTTATTGGCATTTAAGACCAAAAATTTAAAAGCATTCTTTTTTTCTTAAACTATTTATCCAATTAAATAATTATTAAAAATATTCTTTTAATTTTTTTCTTAAACTATTTACCTAAACAATTATCGGAAAAAAAAATTGTGTGCTCATAGATACATTGAAAAAAAATATTTAAAATATTATATTACATGTAGATCAATTTCTTTGAACTTATAAGTTTAAGACAAAAAAAGTAAAAGATAATTTTTAAATAATTATTTAATTGGACAAAAAAGTTAAGAAAATAATATTTGGTCTTAAATGCCAATAAATTTATGCCAATAAACTTTTGTAGTAAATATTCCTTAATTCGTTGCCTCAACAATTAAAAGAAATCCTCTAGTATATAAAATTTGGTGATGGGCAAACTTTTAACGAGGGTTATATATAGACCTTATCGTAAAGTCCAGGGGGTATTTGGCTTCGTTTAAAACAAAGGGGGTATCGGAGCCAATAGTGTAACGGCAAGGTTGGATATGAACCAAACTTTTAATGAGGATTATATATAGACCTTATCGTAAAGTCTAAAGCGGTATTTGGATCTTTTCCGTAGAATTTAATTTATACTTCAATAGCGTCAAAGATTGTTATACTATCTGTTGTAACATGTCACTTATCATGTTTTGCAAGTTATACCATTTCATACTTGCAATAAAAAAATAGTTGTAATTAGCTTTTGAATAACCTGATAATATACAAATTTCGTATACTAATGTCTATATATATTAGTCAAACTATTACAAATATAATATTGAAAAAAAATAAAATTCTAGATCTTATGACTTTATCTTGACTGAGATAATTATATTGTTTTTTAAATGTTAGGAGAGAAAGAGAGAGAGGAAATTCTTATTGAATTTTGGGATGATTTACAATGGGGTAAGACCCCTCTATTTATAGGAGAAATTATGACTTAGTCACAAAGTAAAACTCTCCACAAGATAGACATTCACTCCAAGTAGAATTTTATTCTTAACACTCCCCCTTGAATGTCTACTCAATAAGTAATGTGCCTCATTAAAACCTTAACTAAAATAAAACCCAATGGGAAAAAAATCTATGCCAAAGTACAAAAGTATTGGAATCAGTAACCTTTTGGTTTACAATAGAATGTGCCTCAATTGCACTAATTCTTGTCCAATACAAGCCACAAGACAAAGATGGGAACTTCTCAATAGCCCTTTTCTGGCCAGAGGCATTTTTGGTAATGATGAGATATTCAAGATTATTCTCATCTATTGTCTCAATATGATATCCATTTCCGCGGATATCTTTAAAACTCAACAAGTTCCTCTTGGACTTGGAGGAGAACATTGCATTCTCTATGATAAGTATTGTTCCCTTAGGCAGAGTTATAGTAGCTCTTCCAGAGCCTTCAATTAATTTACTACTACCAGAAATTGTAGTAACATCTGCCTTACACATACTTAAATGCGAGAAATATTTCTTCTCTTTGAGTATTGTATGTGTTGTACATGAATCAACTAAACAAATATTTTCACAATTGAAATTTGATCCAAGTTTGCTTTGTAAGATATCCATATTTGCTACTCATGGTTTTCACATACAAAAGAAAATATATAAATACATATTAATATTTCCAGATAAATGGAAAGAAAATAAAGTATTTTATTTCAAAGACGTTCTAACATCTAATACAGTAAAGGACAGTAAACAATGCCAATTTGAAGCCAAATCATACCAAAGCTACAAATCCAGAAGCGAAAGAGGAAAGAAGGGAATGCGAGTAGGAAATCAGTGAAATCATACCATTTAATAGGAAAAAACCTTAAAAGTTCTCAAGCATCCAAATGTGGTCTGATTATATGAGGTACGTCGAGTATTATTTAGCAATAATCATACCATAATATGTACTTTTTGTTATAAAATAGTTGCAGAGTTTTAACCAACTTATGCAGATTATGAATTTTGACCGTTCTCAAACTTTATTCAATGACACATTATACTAATTCAATATACTAATTAAAACTACTACTTATGTAAATTACGATAATTACATGATATTTATTCACTAATTAATACGAATAAGTAAAATAAAATCAAACAACTCAATCATCTTTAACCACAGATCCATCACCGATCGATTTTCGTGATTTTTCATGAGCAAGTTATTGCTTCGCTCAGCCACAAGAAGAAGAGAAATCAGCTCAAAGTACTTCTTGAAACCTTTCTCTCTGTATCGCTGTTGCAGAACCATATTGGAGGCATGAAACGTTGTAAACGTTTTTTCAAGTATATCATAATCAGTGATAGTATCTCCACATAGTTTCAATTTAGAAGTACTTTTGAACATTCGCTGAATTATATTCAGAAACAAACTTAAAGTCTTGGAGCCTCAGATGAGCCCAATCATATCGTGCTTGTGGAAGGGTGACCAACTTTAAGTTGTCATATCTTTCCTTTAAGCCATTCCACAAAATAAGTGGATCTTTGATTGTGAGATATTCAATTTTCAACCCTTCATCAAGGTGATGGCGCAAGAAAATCAAGGCCTTAGCATAACAATCTTGGGTGGATGCTTTATTTCTGTCTTTAATGGCGTCTCCAAGACCCATTGCATCTAAGTGGAGTTCAACATCCAACACCCATGTCATATAGTTCTTGCCCGAAATCTCAAGGGCAACGAACTTTCTTTTCATAATGTCAGTCATAATTAAAAAAGAAGAGAAAAATTACCTTAATCTTCTGAAAGAGCTTCTTGAGACGGTAGAGTCTCGTGCTGATGAGTCTGTTATGAAATAATAAAAGAAGAAGAACAATATTGCAGAGAAAGAGAGAGAGGAAATTCTTATTGAATTTTGGGATGATTTACAATGGGGTAAGACCCTCTATTTATAGGAGAAATTATGACTTAGTCACAAAGTAAAACTCTCCACAAGATAGACATTCACTCCAAGTAGAATTCTATTCTTAACTTGACTGAGATAATTATATTGTTTTTTAAATGTTAGGATGACACGTTAATTGGAACAGACTCCTCCGTTGATATAGCAACCAAAGAGAACATGGACAAATTGGTTGAAATAGGGAAAAGTTTATTGAAGAAACCAGTTTCAAGGGTAAATTTGCAAACAGGTCTATCTGAACAATGCAAAAATGGTGGCACAAATGAAGAAACTTTGAAAAGGTAATTCAACTCTCTTCTGAATATTACCATCTTATATAGTACTTAGTATATAGTAATATTAATACCAATAAAATTATTTCGTGTTAATTAATGTATTGATCATATTATATTTGCCAGGTTTGCGAAGTTACTTTCAAAAGAAAAAAGACTGAGGGATTCCAAGTCACCTCATACAAACAAAACCTCAGAGTAGCAAATCATTTGTTTGGAGCACACAAGAAATCTTTATCTTCAACTAGCTATGTATTTTAAAGCTTTAATTTATTATAAATGATGTGTAAAATTCAATTTGTGTACGATGTACAGTGCAATTCAACTTGTGTATTATAAAAGGATGTAACAAAATGAAGCATAATTTTTTATTTTTTTTTACCATGCATGCATTTTAGTACGGTAGGTCCATTAAAGAGGAAAAAGCTTCCTATCGAAATATTCGTTATTTTTGAAGCTCAAACTCGAGACCTTTATTAAACGATGGAAAGAGTTGTTGGGTTTTTTTTATGTATTTAATTAATATATTAAATACTTAAAAGATGATGAATGAGAAATGGAGAGAAATGAAAATTTTGAGTAAAATTTTAAGTTTCCTCACTTAGTACATGGACATTGTCCAATATTGGAAGAGGAAGAGATTTTTTATGGATATATAATCAATTGCTCTTCTTCAAGCTCTTAAAGAGTTGAGAAGAAGACAAACCTCGCGCCGCCGTCGCCGCCGTCGTCGTTGTCGTCGTCGTCGCCGTTGCTCGCTTGGCTCGGCCTAATATTAATATTAAATATTTATTTTAATAATAAAATATTCATATTAAAATAAATATTAATATTAAATCCTCCAATCCATTTTTCGGTTTTGGCAACAGAAAGTTAATTACCCTTCAATTTTTCCTCTTTATTGTTGAGTATTTATTGTTGAGTAAATGGCCATTTATATAATGACATTTATGTTGTGGCCGTTTTACATAAACAACCATCTGAAGAGTTGCACCTCTTCAGATTTCAGCCCAACTTTGGCTATAAATACAACACTATTTTGCTAAGAATTTTACTACGATTTTCTGAGTTTCTCCTCCTTTCTCTACATACTTTAGCTCTAAACAAAGCAACATCAAGTGTGATTTGTTACCAAACTTTGTATTCGCTGAAACACTGGGGTTTAAAGTACCACTACATCAGTGTGTAATTCGTATCCTCGGAGGAAATAATCCATAACCTTGGGTACTAGGAGGAGATTAAATTTCTTAAGAAAACACTGTGAATTCAGTGCGCTCGAATTGGTTTTCTATCATTTTTGTTTATATTCATTTATATTTCCAGAACTATTTTACGAATACAGTGTACTAACAAGCATAAGGAATTTAACATATTTTCTGTATTTGCACTTACTATTTTTGGAGAGTAAAACCTTTGTGATTTTGTACTCAATTAAAATCTATGTGATTTTAACATTTGTGTTATTCTTTTACAGAAATGACTAATAAGAATGAGAACCAAGCTGTCCAATGGTGACAGTCAATGCCTCAACAAGACGAACGACACCGACAACACTAGCACCGGGTGAGAAACCCAAAAAAAATTTTGGGATTGATTTCAAGCGCTGGCAGCAAAAGATATTCTTCTATTTGACTACGCTAAGTCTCTAGAAGTTCATCATGGAAGATGTTCCTGTGTTATCCGATGAAACTCCAAAAACTGATCTCTTTCTCGTGATTAAGGCGTGAAAGCATTTAGATTTTTTGTGCAAGAATTTTATTCTAAGCGGACTGGAGGATACTTTGTATAACGTCTACAGTGGCATGGAAATGTCAAAAGAACTGTGGATTGCGCTTGAAAAGAAATACAAAATCGAAGATGCCGGGTTGAAGAAGTTTGTTGCTGCAAAGTTTTTGGACTACAAAATGGTAGATACAAGTATGTTATTACCCAGGTCCAGGAATTGCAAGTGATTATTCACGATCGCCTTGCTGAAGGTATAAATCAAATTAGTGTTGATGTTGAAAGTAGTAATCTTAGTATTTTAACTAACGGAAATTTCATTGAAGGTCTTGTCATTGATGAAATATTTCAAGTAGCAACAATGATTTAGAAGTTGCCTCCTTTGTGGAAGGACTTCAAAAACTACTTGAAACACAAAAGCAAGGAGATATCCTTTGAAGATCTCATTGTTCGGTTGAGAATCGAAGAGGACAACAAAGCTATTAAAAAGAAAGGCAGTGGAAACTCAACAATAATGAGAGCAAATATTATTGAAGAGAACAAAAAGATGAAGAAGGCTTCTGAATCGAAATACAACCCAAGCAAGAAGCGGTTAAGTGAAAAACTGCTACAACTGTAAAAAAATTGGACACAAATCTACGGAGTGTAGTGGTCCGAAGAAAGGCAAGAAGAAAGGTCAAGCAAATATGGTTGAAAAGCATGATGATGTTAATGACTTATATGTCATGCTTTCCGAATGCAATTTGATGGAAAATCCTAAAGAGTGAGGGATTGATTCTAGAGCCACTCGCTATATTTGTGCTGTTAGAGAAGCTTTTGCTACGTATGCTCTTGTTGGACCCGATGAGACGATTTTTATGGGAAATGCTTCAAAGGCCAAGATTGAAGGATGTGGGAAGATATTTCTCAAAATGACTTCCGGCAAAGTAGTCACTTTGAACAACGTCCTTCATGTTCCCGAGATTAATTAGGAAGAATTTAGTCTCTACTAGACTTCTTGTTAAGAATGGTTTTAAATGTGTTTTTATTTCAGATAATGTTATAATAAGTAAGAATGAATACTTGTAGGAAATAGTTACCTTATTGAGGGTCTTTTCAGTTGTTGAAAATAATAATAAAATTTCAGCTTCTCTTACTTACTTGAGTCAAATGAATTATGGCATATACGTTTGAGTCATGTCAATTATAAAACCTTATGGAAAATGATTCATTTAGAAGTATTGCCCAAGTTTGAATGTGACAAATCAAAATGTCAAGTATGTGTGGAATCTAAGTATGTTAAACATCCTTATAAGTCGGTTGAAAGGAATTCAAATCCTTTAGACTTAATTCACGCAGATATTTGTGACATGAAGTTAATACCATCTCGCGGCGGAAAGAAGTATTTCGTAACTTTTATTGACGATAGTACTCCATATTGCTACGTTTACTTACTTAATAGTAAAGATGAAGCAATATACATATTCAAGCAATTCAAAAATGAAGTTGAAACGCAACTTAACAAGAAAATCAAAATCATAAGAAGTGATAGGGGTGGTGAATATGAATCTCCTTTTGAACAAATATATTCAGAATGTGGAACTATTCATCAAATAAAGGCCCCTTACAGGCTCCAATCCAATGAGATTGCAGAAAGAAAGATTTGTTTCATTAAAGGAGATGATGAACGCTTTATTGATAAGTTCTAGTTTTCCATAGAACTTATGGGGGAGGGGAATGGGGAATCCGTTCTTACGGCTAGACGAATACTAAATCGAATACCCCATAGCAAAAAATAATCCATTACATATGAAAAATAGAAATGAAGGAAGCCCAACTTGAATTATTGCAAAGTGTGGGGGGAGGGGGTGGCAAAAGTGCAAGTTTCTAAACCCAAAAGGGTAAAAATAGGATCGAAAATCATTGATTGTGTTTTCATTGGATATGCAACTAATAGTAAAGCATATCGATTTCTAGTTTATAAATCAGAAAATTCTGACATTCATAAAATCGGTTACAGAATAAGATAGTGCTGAGTTCTTCAAAATATATATCCATATAAAAAGGAATGTGAGTCCCGCCCCCTTTTCTCGCAAAATCGGGTTTATGACATTTGGAGGGACGACTCATTCCTTTTGGGAACTAGGTTGCATTTGAAGAGTCGCCACCTAATGATTAGGATGCATTAGGATACCAATAGAGATTTAACTCTAAGATTGATTGAATAACCGGAGATAGGGTAAGGGTTTGAAATTATTCTAATTAAGGAGAAGGTGTTAGGCACCCCTCAAAATCCACTAGTGTAGTTCTCGGCCAGATGATTATTGTGAATTTGGGTACAATCAACATATAAGTAAATAAGGCTCAAATAAGAGGGGATTTCAACACATACAGGTTTGAAAGTAGGCAATATTAAAAAGGGCAATTAGGAAAGCTGATTTTTTTATAATAAACAGTAACAATGCTAAAAGAGTAAAGGATAAAGGAAAGGGGAGCCCTAGGTTTATTAAAAATAAGGATCACCCCACACAATGTCCGGTAATCACTCTTCAATGAGGGGCTACACGTGACATTATTGCATGGTCATCATATCTATATCTACCCTTCCCACCCTGTTAAGGTATTAAAGCACGGAATGGTCTCGATTACGTATTGCATGCCATTACCCATCCCAAGTCTATCAGTGCGGAGGCACTTAGGAATACTAATCCTAAAAGGGGAGGGATATTGGGGACTGTGACTTAGTTCATCCCGAGTGGTGTTTATACTGTGTTTTCGACTAAAACTTGTTTTATGATCATCCTACTTGGATTTTATTGATACATTTGGGCTTTGTGCCGATTATTTGAATCCTTTAGGGATTACTATCACTGTTTTTTACATTATTTGACATATTAATAGGTTTTAGTCCTAAGTACAAATACTGTTTTGAAATACTCAGCCATTTTTTAAGATTTGAAAACTAAAACACTATTTTATTGACATCCTGAGCTGAGAACTATTATTTTGATATTGCCCGTGTGGCTTGTGTGAATTTTTTAACTGAATATAGATCGGGTTGCGTATCGCATCGGTATTATATGGATATTGGTGCCACGAGATGGATTGATTATTCGTGCTTGGGCTGTAGGAGCCCCTCCGGAGTCTGTACACAACCCCAGTGAGCGTCGTCGATGCTAAACGGATACAGGAACGTACCGTTCTACGTGTTGCATTGCATTCATGCATTATTACTTATTTGTTTACCTGACATGGTTCTTTCTGTACTGTTACTGCATTGACTTATTGTTTCACTGTTAAATGTCTGGGCTTCCAGCTATAGTTTACCTTGTATTATTCCTTAATTTCTTATCTTCAGCCATTATTTATGCATATTGCTCACTAGGTCGGAGTACTCACATTACTCCCTGCACCTTAGGTACAGATCTAGGTGCATCACATGCTGAGTGAGGACTATCTAGCACGATAGCAGTATCGGAGAGCATTGAGGTAGTTGCACGGCGTTCGCAACCTTGATCTCTCCCTCATATCTCTACTCTTTATTTCCGCACTTTCTTAGACATACTTGTATTAGGTGGATATTATATATTAGAGGCTCATGTTCGTGACACTGGGTCCTAGTTGGGGGTTATGTTGTAGTATTTTGTTAACTTTCAGTTCATTTCATTGTTATTTTCAGAATTTTGATAAGACAGTTTAGAAATTATATCTGTGCTTGCAACTAATGATCTGTTTAAGTCGGGAATATTGTTGAAGGGTCGAGCTTGCCTAGCAGTATGTTGGGCGCCATCGCAATCGGGGGTTGGGTCGTGACATTACCAAACTAGAATCATTGAAATATACTATAGTACTAGAGATGTTTGCCATAAATTATTTTTTAATTGCAAATGTTAAAATTCAGTATTTGACATGAAATACCAAAAAAACTTGTTCGAAAAGTAAAATAGCGTAATGATTTTCACTCAAGAACTTCAGTTGTTAACTTTCAAATTCTCTTTTTTCAAATTCAACTTTAAATGGTCTTTTTTATTTGTAAAACTTCAACCAAATATCGTTAGGAGCTCCGGATGTCTAGTAATTAGGGTTGTTCAAGATTGAATCATCACCGTTAATTGAATCGTAAAATTAATTTATTAGTATCAGAGAAATGGTTGGTTGTGACGACTCAAAGGGCAATCACCTATTTTCTTATTCATTCGATGCTTCTAAGGCCTCAAAAACCTCATTTAAGGTTTCCTCAATTTGTGTGCATAGTCCGGACGCGTAGCCGGAAAACTTAAATATGAATTCTGTGTGAAAAACGCTAAATTTTGATATTAATATGAATATATTTGACATCATAAACCTCATTTAAGGTTTATTAGTATCAGAGAAATGGTTGGTTGTGACGACTCAAAGGGTAATCACCTATTTTCTTATTCATTTGATGCTTCTGAGGTCTCAAAAACCTCATTTAAGGTTTTCTCAATTTGTGTGCATAGTCCGGACGCGTAGCCGGAAAACTTAAATATGAATTCTGTGTGAAAAACGCTAAATTTTGATATTAATATGAATATATTTGACGTAAACGGACTCCGACCCATGATTTGACGGTCCTGCAGGTCCATAGAAAAATATGGGACTTGGGCATATACCCGAAGTCGAATTCTAAGGTCTAGAGCCCGAGAAATGAATTTTTATGTCAAATCATTTTTCTGAAATTATTAAGGAAATTGGAAATAAAATTTGATTATAAGACTGTGGTATCGGGTTCGTATTTTGGTTCCGACGCCCGATACAAGTCTTATATATGATTTAAGCGCTTTTTATAAAATTTGGCTGAAGTTGGACATCGTTTGACGTGCTTCGGGCTTAAAATAAAAATTTGATGCTTTATGAAAATTTTAAAGAAAAACATGAGTTTTAAGGCTTGATTCAATGTATATGATGTTATTTTGGCGATTTGATCATACGGATAAGTCCGTAGGATGTTATTGAGGTTGTATACATATTTGGTTTGGAGTCCTGGGGGCTCGGGTAAGTTTTGGATAGGCCACACATTGTATTTTTGAACTGGTAAAGATCTGGTAATTTGGCTTCTGTGATTTTCGCAAATACGGAGAGGAGACTCGCAATTGCGAAGTCTGGGGATTGGGCATAGGATCGCAAATGCGAACATGGGAATTCTGGGCACTCGTCGCAAATGCGATCATGGTGCTCGCAAATGCGGAGGGTATTTGATCGCAAATGTGATCATCTTTTCGCAAATGCAAAGTCCGGAATTGTGCACAGTGTTCGCAAATGCAAACTTGACTTCGCAATTCCCAAGTTAGTTGGTCGGCGTTCGCAATTGCGAACCCTAATTCTCAATTCCCATATCCGAGGCCCAACAAATTTTATACGTAGTCGAATTTTCATCACTTTTCACCATTCTTTCAAAACCCAAACACCATAGGTAATTTTGCAAGAACAAACTTCATCCCAAATTATTTGTAAGTTGATTTTTACTCAATTCTTTCATATTTTTAACATTATTTAACCTGTTTTCTACTTAAAATCAAGGATTTTCATGGGTGAAATTGGGGGTTTTGGGTAGAACCTAGATTTTCTAAAAATTGGGATTTGAACCTCGATTTGAGGTCCGATTTCAAAATAAATTACATATTTGAGTTCGTAGGGGAATGGATAACCGGGTTTTAGTTCGAAACTCGAATTTTGACCATGTGGGCCTGGGGCAATTTTAAAGTTTTTGGGAAAAACTTGGGAAATTCATTTTTATGCATTCAAATTAATTCACTTAGTGTTTATTAAAGTAATTGAGCAATTTGTGACTAGATTCGAGCAAATTGGAAGTGGAATCACACGGTAAAGCGATTGTTGAGAATTGAGTGAAATTCAAGGTTCTGAGGTAAGTGTTTGGTTTAACCCTAGCTTGAGGGAATATAAGTTGAGTCTTGTTTGCTACTTGCTAATTGGCCGAGTATGTTGTAATAGGCATAGTGACGAGTATCTATAGATTGGTATCTAGTATGACCGTGAGTCCTTAATTGCGGATAATTTGTTGTTGTTATGCCTTCCATATCTAATTTATGATCTCTATATGTGGTAAAGGCTTTGTGATAGAAATTGTGATCTTGGTACTTCGTGGAGCATTGGCTCGATTCAGAAATGTAGATTGTGACAGTATATGTGATTAATAATTCCGTGAAGCTTGGGCTCAAATAATATCGTGAAGTAAGAAATGAAAGAAAGACAAATAGTTATTGGTTTCTCCCTTGCCGGGATATTGAGTTCATTAATGTTGTGCTCTTGCTGGGTTTTAATTGTTTGTTGTGTGTTCCCTTGCCGGGACTTTTGCTATTATTTATTTACTCTTTTGACCCCTTAATTGTGATTGTTGTTTGGATGAGGCGCAATGACAAATGTGGATCAGGTTACATGCCACAACAATACTAAATATTAAGGGTCGGATTATACACTGCAATAATACTAAATGTTAAGGGCGGGGTTGCACGCCGCAACAATACTAAATGTTAAGGGTCAGGTTGCACATCGCAACAATACTAAATATTATATGTTGGGTTGCATGCCACAACAGTGACATTTGAGGATCGGGTTGCATGCCGCAACAATGTTGTCATACATTAGGATCGGGTTGCGCGATGCAACAATTATTGATGCAGTGTATTTATTTGGGTGTTTGATTCTTGTCCGCTGTTAATTTCAAATGGTTCTTAGATTGTTATTTCGGATTTACTATTAATATTGTTATCTCCCCACAACATGCTCCCCCTCCCATATCGTTTACTTGCCTAGCAATTTTGATTCTGTTGTGTGTGTGTGTGTATATATATATATATGGTGGTCCAGTCTGGCCTCGTCACTACTTCGTCGTGGTTAGGCCAGACACTTATCAGCACATGAGATCAATTGTGCTTATGCTACACTCTATGTATTCTTGCACAAGTCCAAGTCTTAATTGATTTGATGTAAGATTTCAGGAACTAATTTATGTAAATAGAAAATTGTACAGCCAATACCACAATTTCTCAAGACTTATGAAAGTAAAGCAAGATATACCAACCGAAAGAAGGCATTCCAAAATTACACATAGTCGAAAAACAATAGTTATCTAAGTCAGGCTCACAACATCTATCAATGAAATCAAGATAAGGCAATAATAACATTAGTGCACTAAGTAACAAAATATTCTACCAAATTTATGTGAATTAAATTGGCAGATAGGGATTCACCGGTGCAAAGCCCTATCTATACATGTAAAATAATTTTATACATATAAAATAATTAATTTTATACATGTAAAATAATTTTGCTTATTTGATTTATGAGGTACAAACATGTATTAATGACTAGTACCTTATCTAATACATCTCTATAGACTATATTCCTAGTATATATTTATTTTATTCGAATCAGTTGTTCTATTATGATCAAGACTCTTGTTGTCGATACTAATATTCCTCTTGAAAGTAGTACCATTGTTACTAGCTTGCAAATTACATCACAAAAGTATGAA
Organism: Nicotiana noctiflora; assembly: GCA_032618575.1. Classification (NCBI taxonomy): domain Eukaryota; kingdom Viridiplantae; phylum Streptophyta; class Magnoliopsida; order Solanales; family Solanaceae; genus Nicotiana; species Nicotiana noctiflora. The sequence continues at coordinate 47,416 of JASVEL010011786.1, read as the reverse complement.
ATTAAAATTACTAATAAGTATGAAGCTAATTATGTACAGAAATAGTTCATAAATTCCTTCAAAAATTTATAAAGATAGTGCTGTCATTATACTTTCCCCGTCTTCCAAGGATACAAATTATTTTGAAAATTTTGGATAGAAATGTCATTGTTGGATTCTTGTATAATGGCGTTGTTAGTAAAAATTATTTCAACTTCTTTGTGCGTTGAAGAGTAATTGGGGTTAACATGATTCATTCGGTCATTAATAATATAGTAGCAGCTTCTATTTGGTTCAGAGAAATCCTCACTTCTATACATGATTAGAAAAAATGTTGTTTGGATCTTTACCCACTTTAAAAGCTTTAACCAGCAGCTGATGTCATTAATAAAAATAATATAAATAAGTAAAAAATATAATACAAATTTAAAATGACGCTATTTTTTGTTAATTAATATTATAGGACTAAAATTTGCATGGTGACTCGAACTTTAGCCTCTTACTAAGCTTGTTCGAGATACAAATATTTTTATGGCTCTCTCACATGTATATTTTTGGTGCTGACAAACAAAAGAATAAATTTGTTAGACCTGCAAGAAGCAATGATACGAAGAAAACTTTTTTAAATTATATTTGTTCTTCACATTTTCACCTTAATTATCTGTTGGACTTTAGCTGACATGGCCCATGACACAGGCCCACCAACGGCCCATGACACAAGCCCACCACGATTTAGTTAGAGTATTTATTTGTATTTTTACTTTCTGGGCAAAAAGCTCAATATATGTAAGAAATACAAGATACATATGTGACTTGAACTTCTGGAAGAAGAAATATAGAAAAGTTTCTATCTCTCTCGTTCTTCTTTCTTCCATGGACTCCATTAATATTTTTTGCTCGATTCACTACTTTTACATGGTATCAGAGCGGACGATCCGCTGATTCTCCGTCTCCTCCTTTGAGCGGTGTTACAGTCGCTCATTTTTCATTTATTTTCGCTCGATCGTCGATGTTCGTGGTTGATTCTGTTTCTGGTAGTTTTCGTTCGATTTGCAGACAGAATCAAGACCAGAGTTACCTTTCGACATTTATTTGTGGTGATTGTGATACGTGTGGGTAAATTTGGATCGAATTGAATCGATTTCTTCATCCGCTGTTTGACATAGGGTTTGCTCTATTCAGGCTTTTTTTTAATCTGCGTTCAAGGTTGTTTGTTTTACGGTAGCAAAAACACATGGTAATATCTTCTAATTTTCATTTCGTTGCTTTGGTCATCTGGTTTGTGGTTGTTATTTTGAGGAAATCTGACTGTCAATATGGGAGTGTCTGATGCATCCTCGAGTACTATCTATACTCGTGAGCCATCCAATCCACCTTTTTTACTTTCTTCTGATGTACCTGGTGTATCTCTGGTTAGTGTGCCTTTCTCTGGTACTGGTTTTAGGGGTTGGAGGCGGAATATGATTGTATCTCTATCCGCTAGAAATAAAATAGGATTCATCGATGGTAGCTATCCGAAACTAGCTGAGGATGCTCTTCAGTTTAAGCAGTGGGATATGTGTAATAACATGGTCATTTCCTGGCTGACTAATTCCCTATTCCCGGACATAGCTGAGAGCGTTCAATACTCGGATACTGCTGAGAGTATTTGGGCTCAGCTTAATAGGAGATATGGTTCAGTGAGTGGGATTAAGGTGTTTGAGATTAAGCAAGAGATAACATCCACTCATCAAGGGTCATTGGACATTGCTTCCTATTTCAACAAACTCAAAAAATTATGGGATGAGCTGAAGTTTATGTGCACTAACCATGCCAATACTTGTGTTTGTGCTGCTAAACCTGGACTTCAAAAGGAGGAAGAGGAGAACAGATTACACCAATTCCTCATGGGTCTCAATGAGACCTATGTTGGTGTTAGGATCAACTTGCTCATGATGCAACCTCCACCTTCTCTCGATATTGCTTATAGTATCCTCCATCAAAATGAAAAACAGAGGCAAATTACTCCCAATTCTCATTTCGAAAGCGACTCTGCTTCTTTTTATGTCAATCTAAATACCAAATCTGCCCCTCCTAGACAGTTCACCCAGAAAATCAATTTTGATCAGAACAAGTCTATTATTTTCTGCAAGTATTGTAAGAAACCTGGACATTTGATTGATAAATGCTATAAACTCCATGGATTTCTACCAAACTTTAAATTCACCAAAGGTAAATGAACTGTTGCGACTGTTGAGGTGCAAAGTTCAGCTTGTGCTTCTGAATCTGGATGAGTTCCCACTGAAGGTCCTGTTGACTCTAATTCTTTGATTCCTGGTCTGTCTAAAGACGAGTATGCTCAGCTCCTGATGCTACTTCATCAACATCACATTTCAGAGTCTCTCCCTCAGCCAAGTCTCATGGCTTCTGCAAATTTTGCTAGTATAGTTCTTTCCCCTGATTATGTAGGCAAGGTGTCTTATGGTACATGCATGCTAACTACAGTCCATGAGTACACTTGGATAATAGATTTTGGGGCCACTAATCATATGACTTCTAGGAAAGAACTCCTCTTTGATATTCAGCCCCTAATTGTCCCATATTTGGTCACACTTCCTAATGGATATAAAGTCAAAGTCACTTGCACTAGTTCTCTCAACTTCTTTCTTTCACACTTCACCGTGTACTCTTTGTCCCTAGTTTTCAGCACAATCTTATTTCTGTTCACAAACTTGTTGAACAATTAGATTGTCTGGTTTTGTTTGGGAAATTCTCATGTTTTCTCATACAGGTCTCTTCAATGAAGAGGCCACTGGCAATTGGTAAACTGGATCATGGGCTATACAAGCTTGTGCAGTCATGTCCACAATCTGATCCTACTATTCTTGCTGCTACTTGTAATAGTTTTCCCACTTGTTCTTCTACTTCTATGTCTTCCAATTGTAAATGCCATTCTCCATTGGCTGCTATTGGAACCGATAATCATTCTACATACCACTCTGATTTGAATAAAATGGAGATTCTATGGCATAATAGGTTGAGGCATATTCCATTTGTGAGAATGAAGGATATTTCATCCATTCCATGCAAATTTTCATCCAAACAATCCTTTACTTGTTGTATTTGTCCTTTGGCTAGACAACCTAGACTGCCCTTTCCTGATAGCTCCGTCAAAACGTCTCATCCTTTCCAACTTGTCCATGTGGATACTTGAGGACCATATAACACTCCTACCTACAATGGGTGCAAATATTTTTTGACTATAGTAGATGATTTCACTAGAGCTACTTGGACTCACCTTATGGGGTCTAAAAGTAATGCTTTTCCTCTGATTAAAGCCTTTGTTGCCATAGTCAAAACACAATTTCAAACTTGCATTCAAACCATTAGAAGTGATAATGCTCTTGAACTTGGGTCTGGTGTTCTTGTTGGTCAATTCTTTATTGACAATGGCATTGTTCACGAAACATATTGTCCACACACACCATAACAAAATGGGATAGTCGAAAGGAAACATAGGCATTTGTTGGAAACCTTTAGAGCTTTACTTTTCCAATCCAAGTTACCTATTAAGTTTTGGGGTGATTGTGTGCTCACTGCCACTTACCTAATAAATAGATTACCTTCCAAGTTGCTTGCCAATAAAACTCATTTTGAATTACTTTTTGGGAAACCCCTTCATATTCTCACATTAGAACTTTTGTTTTCTTGTGTTTCTCCATAATTCCTAAGTGTCACAAGGACAAGTTTCAACCTAGAGCTGATTCTTGTATTTTCATGGGATATCCCTTGGCTAAGAAAGGCTATAAACTGTACAATCTAGCTACTAAACTAACATTTATCTCTAGATATGTGGGGTTTCATGAGGGTAGATTTCCTTTTGCCTCACTTTCTCCTTCATCTGTTATTTTTACATCACCTTCTTCTTCTAATTTTTTCTTTTCTGATGACCCTCATGAACCTGATCCTGTATCATCCTCCACATCCACACCTATTGTTTCTCCCTCTTCTTCTCATATTCTTTCTCCTGTGTCTGTTCCTTATTCTGCTCCTATTATTGAGCCTCCTTCTGCTCCTCCTAGTCTATCTCCAGCTCCCATTAGGAGATCCTCCAGAAGTCATGTTACTCCCAGTCATCTTCAGCAGTATGTTTGCAGTCTGCCTCCTTCTCTATGTGGCTCTAGTTCTTCTCCCTTTTATTCTCAAAGTTCTGTTAGCATTGCTGGCCTGGAACCCCACTATTACCATCATGCAGCTTCTATTATAGCTTGGCAAGAGGCCATGAAAAAGGAATTTGAGGCTCTTGAGGCTAATGATACTTGGTCCATTGTTGAGTTACCTCTTGGAAAGAAACCCATAGGTTGTAAGTGGGTATATAAGATAAAATATAAGGCTGATGGGTCTATAGAAATATATAAGGCCAGGTTGGTTGTTAGGGGTGATACACCGGTGGAAGGTGTAGATTTTAATGAAACTTTTTCCCTAGTTATCAAATGTTCTTCTGCTAAATGTCTCATTGTTGTGGCTGTAAAAAGGAATTGGTCTATTTTTCAACTTGATGTAAACAATGCATTTTTGCATGGAGACTTGGATGAAGAGGTCTACATGAAATTGCCTCCTGGTTTGTCTGTTGAGAATGTTACATCATCTAGGGGTTATTCTTATTCTTTGAATGACTATTCACTCTTCATCAGAAGATCAGGTAGTTCCACTGTACTTCTTACTGTTTATGTGGATGATATAATACTTATCGGTGATGATTTGGAGAAAATCTCTTCTTTGAAACTTTTCTTAGACAATCAGTTCAAAATCAAGGATATGGGTGTTCTTAATTACTTTCTTGGCATAGAAGTGACATACCTCCCTTCTGGACTATTACTTCATCAAAGTAAGTTCATCACAGATCTATTTCATGAGTACAATTGTGATATGGTGTCTCCTGTGACTTGCCCTTTGGATTTGAACTCTAAATTGAAGGCTGCCATAGGTGACCCTCTGCCTTCTCCTCACACTTATAGAAGCTTGGTGGGCAAGTTGAATTTTTTGACTCACACGAGGCCCAACCTTTGCTTTGTTGTCCAACATTTTAGCTAGTTCCTCCAGGCCCCTTGTACTTCCCACATGAAGGCTGCTTTGCATTTACTTCGCTATCTCAAAGGTACTTCTGATGTTGGGTGTTCTATGGCAATTCTCCATCTCTTTCATTGTCTACTTTCTGTGATAGTGACTGGGCTGCCAGATACACGCAGATCAGTCACTAGGTTTTGCATTCTTTTGGGGATTCTATCATTGGTTGGAAGGCTAAGAAGCAACCAGTTATCTCCCTCTCTTCTGCTGAAGCTGAGTACCGAGCTATTAGTAAGGTAGTTGCGGAGTTGGCTTGGGTTGTTCGCCTTTTATCTGATTTTGGTGTTGATATATCTTCTGATGTACGTGTGTTCTGTGACAACCAAGCGGCCATTCATAGTGCGAAGAACCCTGTTTTTCATGAGCGCACGAAGTACATTGAATTGGACTGTCATTTTGTTCGGAATAAACTTGGTGACGACCTAATCTCCTTGCATCGTGTTCCTACCAATTCTCAGCTTGCCGACGTTTTTACAAAGCCACTTACTGGAGTTGTTCATCATTCCTTGCTGCTCAAGTTGGGGGTTGTAGCACCCTCTAACTTGAGAGGGGGGGTGTTGGACTTCAGCTGACTACAGCCCATGACACAGGCCTACCAACGGCCCATGACACAGGCCCACCACGGTTTAGTTAAAGTATTTATTTGTATTTTTACTTTTTGGGAAAAAAGCCCAATATATGTAAGAAATACAAGATACATATGTGACTTGAACATTCTGGAAGAAGAAATATAAAAAAGTTTCTCCCTCGTTCTTCTTTCTTTCATGGACTCCATTAAATTTTTTGCTCGATTCACTACTTTTACATTATCTAAGAATTTAGGACTTTAAACAAAGACGCTTGTTTAAGATAATTCATGTAGAAACCTGTCCATAAGGCTAAAAAAAATTCAATCTCCAGCTTCAGGAGTGACTTGGTAACAAAAGTACATTAAGAAAGGGTTTTTTTGAAGATGATTTGGTAATAAATGGAGTGTACGTACACAAATAAAAAAAAGTTTCTCCCTCGTTCTTCTTTCTTTCATGGACTCCATTAAATTTTTTGCTCGATTCACTACTTTTACATTATCTAAGAATTTAGGACTTTAAACAAAGACGCTTGTTTAAGATAATTCATGTAGAAACCTGTCCATAAGGCTAAAAAAAATTCAATCTCCAGCTTCAGGAGTGACTTGGTAACAAAAGTACATTAAGAAAGGGTTTTTTTGAAGATGATTTGGTAATAAATGGAGTGTACGTACACAAATAAAGGAATGTAGATGTGAATATATGTTCCTTGTTTCAATATTCACTGAAAACGAAAAGAAGATCACTAAAGCAAGAATAACAAATTTTGAATCATGTTTGCCATCCCAATTCAAGGGCATAAGTAGCAAACACAGTTAGATATACTCCATAACATTTAGACCTCCAAATTAACCAGAAGTCTACGTCAATTATACTATCTTTAGAATTGAATTTTGAACTCTGTGGTTGATAACAATTTGGAGAAATAAGTAACATTGTCATAACTTAAAATTATCTACTATGTTATTCATATAAACAGGACTTTACAAAACTAGGAAAATAAGAATAGTAAATAGATTATAAATGGAGGCTTGTGCATGGAAATGTATCTTAAAGAAGGGGCATATGAAACGTTGCTTGCTTGGTGTTGAAAGTAGGCGTCTGTCACTTGTATATATTTATAGTTTTATTTTTATTTTTAATATTTAAATTAAATGGGTTAGGTTAGTAAATATGGAGGAATATTTTAGTATTTTAACTTTTGAGCCCAGAGATTAATGGGTTGGACTACAACCATTTTAGCTCATGGGTCAATTTGGGTTGAGCCCAAGTAAACCCATTATTTTTTATAGCCCATTCTGACCCATTTAACAGCCCAAATACAACCCATGAAACTCACCCAAAACAAAGTATCTTAACCTAACTTATCTAGAAATTTACTTAGTTGCTCCAATTTTATTATTTTTTGTATTTTTAATTTTTTGTTCTTTTATTTTTCTACGCCACTCACACACCCACCCCACCCCACCCCCTACACCCCCTACACCTCAACCCCGCGCAAAACCACTATAAAAGATTTTCTCTACCAAGCTCTCTCTGTGAGCACGTGATTTTTGCCCTACAAGAGATTTACTCCCAAAAATTCAAAATAAAATTGTTTTTGTATCGTTGTAATATCTGTGGATTTTTGTGTTAATTTTCTTATTATTTGTATTCTTTGTGTATGCATGTTTGATTGTTTAAATTAAGAAAAATACAAAATATATTGCGTTTGCATTCTTAGGTTTTAATTTACGATTGAAAGTAATCAAGTTTATTTGACAAAAATAGAAAATCACAAAAAATATGTATTTTTGTATTTTTAGCATTTAATGTCCCAATTGTGTGATTTTTAGTTTAATTTAATTATAATAAGAACTTAATTAGTATTCTTATAAAACTAATTTGATTTTCGTAATGTAGTTTAGAGTTTTTTGGTTTTTAATAAATTAGGAATTAAAAAGAAAATAAAAGAAAAGAAAAAAAAATCAAATAAGAAAGGAAAATCGGAATTGGGCCATCTCCAATCCAGCAAAAACCAGGCCCAATTTAATTCACTACCCAATCCAATCCCTTACCCGGTTAAAACCCACCCCGTCGCCCCAAAACGAACCAATAGGATGATCTGGACCGTTGGATTCCATTGATCCAACGGCCCAAATTAAGTCTGCAAATTTAATATACCCAAAACCCATTAAACCCGTCTGCCATCTCATTTCACCAAATGACCCGTTCCCTTTCATCTCTCACAGAGATAGAGAAGAACCCTAGTAGCCGCCGCCCTTCACCCCGCCTGAAAGCCGGCGGCAACGATGCCGTTGGCCTTGAAATCAATACCCCATGCGCTCCTCTTCCCAAATCCCTTGCCAGCTTCCCTCGAATAACACCACAATTGTTCGAATTTCAAATCTAGGGTTCGAACCCTAGAAGCCAAGGCAGGTTATTCATCAGACGATTTGTTTTGGGGAAAATAATCGGAGAGATTAGAGTCGATTGGGTCTCGAAATAATGTTGCTCGCTTGGTCTTGACAAAAGAACAAGCCAGTGACATTATTTGGAGATTAAATCGGGGAAAAAATAGTCCAAGTTCAAGTTCGATAGGTGAGTGTTTTTGTTTCAATTTTCTTTATTCTCTTCTTCTTCTTCTTCATCTCGCTTTTCTCGAATTCGTTCTATATGCTTCATGTCGAATTAATTCCATGGCGGGTCAAATTGATTTGGTTTGATAATTGGTTTTGACTCGCTGTTTTGATTTCGTGGGTCGAATTGTTAAAATTAACCAGCTTATATTGGTTTTTCTAAATTGCCTGTATGTTTTGCTCGAATTGATTGCGTTTGGACTGGAATCACACTTTGGTCTGTTTTAGTATGTTTGTCTGATTTTCTTGAGTGTATCTGTTACTAGAATGCACACTCGACTCAAGTCGACAATCGTTGAATGATTGATTCCCCATTTCCCTGAATCTGCCCGAGACTTGTCGAGTCACTGTTTCTGTCGATTGACTGTTATCAATTGTGTGCATTACAATCGATTAGTCGAACATTGTCGATTAGTTTTATAAGTCTGTTTGTTAGCACTTTAGGACAGAAATTGGCATATTTAGGATTCAAAAGACTGCCCTGCACATGAAACAGAGCAGTGGAACCTGCTGTTACAGCAGGGCACTTAGCCATGTCTAGACATAAGCAATTGTTTAAATAATAGGACCCATACTTAGACATATTATAGTGATAAAACAGAAGGATGGGCTGTCAGGGAATATTTGGGTCAGAAATTAGTTTTTAATATTGTTAGGTGCTCTTAAGAGCTGGAGATCTGGAAAACACATGGGGGGAAGTGAAAAGGGTCTGTATTCTTTGTCTATAAAGGGAGACAATCTTTAACAGAATGAAGGGAGAACACACACACACACACAGAGATACTGAAAATGACTACTGTTCCATTGAACTTAGTTTTTCCTTTTGATTTCTGATATTTTACAAGTCTGTCTTTGAAGTTTTCTGTTGATCCAATCTGGTATTCAAAAACATACATATAGGGGAGTTGAAGGAGGGTACTAAGGGATACAGGGGAAGTTTTAAAAACAGAGAGGGTCTTAGGGGATTGGAGATTGAGAGTTTAAGGGAGATACATACAGAGAGATTTGGAGAGCCTGTGAGTGAGGAAAAACAGTGAGAATAGAGGAGATACATACATAGAGATAGAGAGCCAATTCTGAAAAAAAAAGTTCTGTTTTGTCTATAAAAACAGAAGAGATACAGAGAGTTTTGCGGAGGACGGACATAGACATTTGGGGAGTTCATTGGGATTGAGGGGCCTGAAGTTTAAGGAGTTATAGAATATATTGGGGACAAACTGAAATACAGAGAGACAAAAAGACTTGAAAGATAGAGTAACAGAGGGAGATTAAAGGAGACTAATAGAGGGTAGTCTAAGATAGGGATGAACCTGAGAAAGAAAAACAGTGAGAGTAAGGGAGATTTTTAAGGAGAGAGGAGTTTCTCAAGACTTTGGGATCTAGATTTTTGAATCTGGAAAACTTTGAGAATCATATAAGCTTCCTGAACATCAGAAAACTTCCAAAAATGTTGGTCCAATTCCAAATCTAAAATTGAATATTTCAGGTCATTTTTTCCAAATCACTGTTCCATTGGTGTGTGTGTTTAGCCAGTTTATTGACAGCCTCAATAGTTTTGGGTGTTCACAAGTTGAATTCTATATTCAGTCAAGTTTGTTATTGGATTTTGTTGGCTGGTTGTCTTTCCGATGGTTTGGACATGATCTCAAATCTATTTAAGGTCCATTTGAGTCATTTGTGGTCGCGTCTCTATTTTCTGTTGGGTCTTGGGTTGCTACTGGTTTAAATCCGCGACTGGATTGTGATTTGCTGCTGTAATTCTGTTGCTGCTGCCCTGTTGCTTGCCACTGACCATTCTTCTTCCCGTTTCCATATCTCAGGTACACATCTTTCGAACTCGTTATGGTGTAACTCCAACATTTGCAGTGAATCGAAGTCATAAAAGAATATTTCTATTTAGTTTTAAAAGCACTCGAGGTGTATTGAACTGGAATTGTGTTTGTAGTAATATGGATTGTTATTCATTTCATGTAATTTAACAGAGCGTAATTTGTATCGTATGATCATTAGATACATCCTAATTATCGTGCTCATTAAGTGCCTTCACATGTTACTGAAAGAGTAGAAGAATATTGCCTAGGACTTTATGCATGTTAAGTTTCTATTTCGATTGCATGATTGAAAGCAGGAATTGTTAGAGTGTTGGTCTAATAACATGAACCGGATATCAGTATTGTCTTCGAGGTTCGTTTAAGTCATATGGGGGAAGTCAAAAGACATGCAATAGATAAATAATAGAATGCTGAAATTGAGAATTCACACAACTAAAGCATCATGAGCCATCGGGATTGATCCATCCGATTCTGTATAAACCCAAAGAAGGTTGAAATTTGAATACAATCAAGAAGGGGGTTAATAGTTAGGACCGTCGTATTAAGGGTCAAGAGTCATGAGCCTCTACTGAACATGAGTGTATAAAGGTTTACAAGATACCAAGTGCGGAAAGAAATGTCAATACAAAATCAAAAGACAATAGGAAGGAATATCGGGTCCTGCGGACTCTGCAGCTACCTCGTATATCCCACAGATGTCGCCTCGCACAGCTACTGGATCACTGCTGAGAGGTACCTGGATCCGCACACAAGGTGCAGGGAGTAAAATGAGTACTGCCAGACTCAGTGGTAATAAACAAGGGTAAGACAGCGCAGATAAGAAATCCGCAATAAAGCACTATGTAAAGCTATAATCAGCTACCCTGTCATAGAATCAATCTTCACTGTACCTGTACCAACAAATACCAATAAATAGCATAACAACTAGCAGATGTAGCTAAATGCAATGCAATGCATGATATGACCGCTACGGCGCGTAGCCCGACTCCAATTTTTGGGTACCCGTGCTCACTGTGGGGGTTCAGACTCCGGAGGGGCTCCTACAGCCCAAGCACATCTCATAGAGATATTCCTGCGGCGTGCAGTCCGATCCAACATATATCTCGCCGCGGCGTGCAGCCCGATCCACTACTAGTCAGCTAATATGCAGATACAGCCTCGCAGGCTCAAAAGTAGTTTTTGAAAACTCTTTTTATCATTTTTCACTTGGAAAACAGTAATATCAAGTTCCAGAGATTGGAATTAGCATAATAACAGAAATAGCTGCGGACTAGTAGTAAACTAGCATGTCTATATGATAAGACAATTATAACGATCCTCGCGGGATCCAATAATTGGCTCACGGCCCACATGTATACTCAACCGCCCAAGAAGGGGGTTCCTCGGCTCAAGAGTGGCCATTATCACAATATATATATATATGCAACCATCCGAGAAGGAGGTTCGACGGCTCGAGAATAGCCAATAATACAATATCAACAGGTCGGACTAATATATAGTCTCCAGTTCATGATCGACCCCGCACTCTCAAAAGTGTGCGTGTCTCGCCGCTATACAGCGTCACAAAGTGGTATACCGGGGTTTCGAACCCGCTGGTCATCACCCACATCTATTACTCACCTCAATACGGCGCGACGACTACTCCGCAATGCCCTTGCCACGATAATCAAGCTCCGCACGCGTAGAATCCGATCCAATACAGTAGAAATACAACAAATTAGGCCAATGGGACTACACCCAATCAATACAACTCAATTTACATCAAAATTCCCCAAAGTTGTCAAAACCCGACTTTCGGTACGCTTATCGAAAAATCACGAAAGTCACATATTCGGAACCCTCATCTCAATACGAGTCTAAGCATATCAATTTTACCAAATTCGGACTCCATTTGCCCATTCAAAACCTTAATTTTCTAAAGTTCAAGCCTAGGGCTAAATCCTCCATAAATTACCCCAAATTCCTCCATTTTCATGATATAATTGCATAATATTACCAATACTAATTATAGTTTAAGTCCATAGTTGATTACCTGATGATTTCCCTTGAGTTTCTTTTCAAAATCGCCCAAATCGCCTCTAAAGCCGAGACCCAAAATGTGTGAAATGTTCTAAAATTTTTCTAACTTCTGATACACTTACTTACAGCGATTTTCGCTTCTGCGGAATATTTTCCGCTCCTACGAGCCCGTATCCGCGACCAAAGGGTCGCTTCAGCGGTTCCAGGCCTGGCCGGCCATTTCCGCTTCTGCGAGCAAAGGGCCGCTTAAGCGGGCCCGCTTCTGCGAAGAAACTTCCGCTTCTGCGGAAACATCCGCCTCTGCGCACCATTGTCCGCTTCTGCGGTCTCGCCCAAGCGGTCGAATGTCCGCTTCTGCGGACCATGCCCATTTTCTCCCCTTCGCTTCTGCGATCACTGGCTCGCACCAGCGATGCCGCTTCAGCGGAATGACTTCCGCTTCTGCGTAACCAGCCGCTCCTGCGCACCTCGTCCGCTTCTGCGGACTCGCTCCTGCGTCCAAAATTCCGCAGGAGCGGAAACAACAGAACCAGAACTCTTCAACCTGCAATTTCCATGATTTTCTTCCGTTTAACCATCCGAAAACACCCCGAGGCCCCCGGACCTCATCCAAACATACCAACACATCTTAATACCTTATTCGAACTTGCTCAAATCCTCAAAACACGTCTAACAACATCAAAACCCATAATTCGCATCAAATTCAAGCCTAAATTCCTTAAAACATTCCAAATTACACATTCAATCAAAAACCCGACCAAACGACGTCCGAATGACCTGAAATTTTGCAGGCCACATCCAAAATCACCTAACGAAGCTACTGCAACCGTCGGAATTCCATTCCGACCCCCGAATCAAAATCTCACCTACCGTTCGGATTTCGCCAAAATTCAACCTTAGCCAATTCAAGCCTATTTCTACACCGGGCCTCCAAATTCAATTCCGATCGCTCCCTAAGTCACAAATCACCTTCCGGAACTAACCGAATCATCAGAATCCGATTCCGAGCCCTCTAACCAAATAGTCAACTCCGGGTTGACTTTCCTTATTCAAGTTTCCTTCACAAAGGCTATATGCCTCATTTCCAATCCCAATCACTCCTAACTCACCCGATAGACTCTAACACTGATATAAAATCATAAAACATGTATTTACAACATAACGGGGTGGTAATTCCCGTGACGACGGGCCGGGTCGTCACATTCTCCCCTCTTAAGCAAACGCTCGTCCTCGAGCGGGTCAAGAATCATACCTGAAGTCTCAAACAAGTGAGGATATTTGCTCCGCATCTCCCGCTCGATCTCCCAAGTGGCCTCCTCCACGGGTCGACCTCTCCACTGAACCTTAACTGATGCAATCTCCTTAGACCTCAATTTTCTTACTCGACGTCCCAAAATGGCAATAGGCTCCACATCATAGGATAGATCACCATCAAGCCGAATGGTGCTGAAATCTAATACATGAGACGGATCTCCAATGTACTTCCGGAGCATAGACACATGGAATACTGGATGAACGCTGGATAAGCTGGGCGGCAATGCCAACTCATATGCCACCTCTCCAACTCTCCTAAGTATCTCAAAAGGACCAATGTACCTGGGACTCAACTTTCCTTTCTTCCCAAACCTCATGACACCCTTCATAGGTGAAATCTTCAATAATACTCTGTCACCAACCATGAAAGACAACTCCCGAACTCTACGGTCCGCATAACTCTTCTGACGAGACTGTGTTGTACGAAGTCTCTCCTGGATCAACTTTGCTCTATCCAGAGCATCCTGGACTAACTCAGTCCCTATCAATCTAACCTCACCAGGCTCAAACCATCCCACGGGGGATCTACACCGCCTGCCATACAATGCCTCATACGGGGCCATCTGAATACTCGACTGATAACTGTTGTTGTAGGCAAACTCGGCAAGTGGTAGGAACTCATCCCACGAACCACCAAAATCAATCACACAAGCTCGCAACATATCCTCCAAGATCCGAATAGTGCGCTCAGACTGTCCGTCTGTCTGGGGGTGAAATGCTGTACTCAACTCAACCCGCGTACCCATCTCTCGCTGAAATGTCTTCCAGAACTGTGAAGTAAATTGTGTACCTCTGTTTGATATAATAGAAACTGGGACTTCATGCAATCTAACGATCACCCGAATGAATATCTCAGCTAATCGCTCCGAAGAGTACATAGTATATACAGGAATGAAGTAAGCTGACTTGGTTAGCCTATCCACAATCACCCATACGTAATCAAACTTCCTCGCTATCCGAGGGAGTCCAGTAACAAAGTCCATAGTGATCCTCTCCCACTTCCACTCAGGAATATCAATGCGCTGAAATACGCCACCGGGCCTCTGATGCTCGTACTTAACCTGCTGACAGTTGAGGCACCGTGCTACATGTCCGACAATGTCCATTTTCATCTTTCTCCACCAATAGTGCTGTTTCAAATCTTGATACATCTTCGCGGCTCCTGGATGGATAGAATACCGCGAGCTATGGGCCTCCTCCAGAATCAACTCACGAAGGCCATCAACATTGGGCACGCATATCCGGCCCCGCATCCTCAATACGCCGTCACTATCAATGGTGACATCTCTAGCATCATCATGCTGAACTCTGTCCCTCAGGACAGCCAAATGCGGATCATCATACTGGTGCTCACGAATACGATCATATAGAGATGACCGAGATACAACACAAGCCAATATCCTGCTGGGCTCCGAAATATCTAACCTCACTAGCCGATTGGCTAGCACCTGAACATCATAAGCAAATGGCCTCTCCTCAGCTGGAATGTATGCCAAGCTCCCCATACTGACCGCCTTCCGGCTCAAAGCATCGGCCACCACATTGGCCTTCCCCGGATGATATAATATAGTAATGTCATAATCCTTCAACAACTCAAGCCATCTCCGCTGTCTCAAATTAAGGTCTTTCTGTTTGAACAAGTGCTGGAGACTACGATGGTCGGTATACACCTCACAAGACACACCGTACAAATAGTGCCTCCAAATCTTCAATGCATGAACAATGGCGGCTAGCTCCAAATCATGAACGGGATAGTTCTTCTCATGTGGCTTCAACTGCCGAGAAGCATAAGCAATCACCTTACCTTCCTGCATCAACACACAACCTATCCCCACTCTCGAGGCATCACAATAAACGGTATATGAACCTGAAGCTGATGGCAATACTAACACTGGAGCTGTGGTCAAAGCTGTCTTGAGCTTCTGAAAGCTCTCCTCGCACTCATCCGACCACACGAATGGTGCACCCTTCGGGGTCAATTTAGTCAATGAAGAAGCAATGGATGAAAATCCCTGAACAAACCGGCGATAATACCCCGCCAAGCCAAGAAAACTCATGATCTCTGTAGCTGAGGACGGTCTAGGCCAACTCTGCACCGCCTCTATCTTTTTCTGATCAATCTGAATACCATCACGAGACACCACATGTCCCAGAAATGCTACGGACTCGAGCCAAAACTCGCACTTGGAGAATTTAGCATATAGTTTCTCCCCCCTCAATCTCTGCAACACAATACTCAAATGCTGAGCATGCTCCTCCTGACTACGGGAGTAGACTAGAATGTCATCAATGAACACGATCACAAATGAATCCAAATAAGGCCTGAACACGCTGTTCATCAGATGCATAAATGCTGCTGGGGCGTTAGTCAGCCCAAACGACATCACAAGAAATTCATAATGACCATATCGGGTCCTGAATGCAGTCTTCAATATATCTGAGTCTCTGATCTTCAGCTGATGATAGCCTGAACGAAGATCGATCTTAGAAAACACCCTCGCACCCCGTAACTGATCAAACAAATCATCTATGCGCGGTAGAGGGTACTTGTTCTTCACTGTCACTTTGTTCAATTGCCTATAATCAATACACATTCGCATGGAACCATCTTTCTTTTTAACAAATAATACCGGCGCACCTCACGGAGACACACTAGGGCGGATGAAACCCTTATCCAGAAGCTCTTGAAGCTGCTCTTTCAGTTCTTTCAACTCAGCTGGTGCCATCCGATAAGGAAGAACGGATATGGGCTGAGTGCCCGGCACCAAGTCAATGCCAAAATCAATATCCCTGTCCGGCGGCATGCCCGGCAGGTCCGAGGGAAATACATCTGGAAAGTCCCTCACAACAGGTACAGAATCAATGCTAGGAGACTCAGCTCCCACATCTCTCACAAAAGCTAAGTACGATAAACACCCTTTTTCAACCATCTTCTGAGCCTTTAAGAACGAAATAACAAGGCTAGGGACGAAATCGGTCGAACCCCGCCATTCAATCTGAGAAATACCAGGAATGGCCAACGTAACTGTCTTAGCATGAGAGTCCAATATAGCATGATACGGAGACAACCAGTCCATACCCAATATAACATCAAAGTCCACCATCCTTAACAATAACAAATCTACCTGGGTCTCCAGACCCCTAATAGATATAATACAGGATCTATAGACATGATCCACAACAATCGTATCACCCACGGGGGTGGATACATGAACAGGTAAATCAAGACTACCACGAGTCGCACCCAAATGATGTGCAAAATAAGAGGACACGTAAGAATATGTGGATCCTGGATCAAATAGAACAGAGGCATCTCCGTGACAGACAGAAATGATACCTGTAATCACTGCATCGGAGGCAACTGCATCACGCGTGTCAGGAAGTGCATAGAATCGTGCCTGGCCTGCACCAGATCTCTCCTCGCCTCTGGGGCGACCACGAAAAGACTGACCTCCACCTCTACTAGACTGAGATGGTGCTGAAGAGGAGGGCTGATCCCTCTGCTGAGTCCCGCCCCTACGTAGTCGAGGGCAATGTCTCCTCATGTGGCCAAACTCACCACACTCATAACATGCACCTGGTGTTGGAGAAGTAGGTGCTGCACTCTGGGCTGGGAGGGCACTAAGTGATGACTGACCCTGCTGAAACCCCTGTCGACCACGACCATAAGAACCTCCGCTCTGCTCTGGGCGGCCCGAATGAGAAGGTCTAGATGAGCGACCTCTGCTCTGCTGGGAATGCCCTCTAGATGGAGCACCACTGAAACTGCCAGAACCACGAGGCCTCTTGGCCTCCCGCTCCTCTCTCTCTCGGCGACGATCCGCCTCAATGGAGCGTGCCATATCAGCTACCTGCTCAAACGATGATGACAAAACTCGCTCGCTGGTCATAAGAATACGGATAGAGTAGTTGAGGCCATCAATGAACCTCCCGATCCTCTCCCTATCAGTGGGGATCATCCATGTGGCATGCCTAGCCAACTGAGTGAATCTAAGCTCATACTGAGTCACAGACATGTCGCCCTGAATCAACCACTCGAACCGGCGACGTAGCTCCTCGCGACGAGACCGAGGTACATATTTCTCTAGAAAGAGAGTAGAGAACTGCTGCCATGTGAGGTGCTGCTCTTGCAGGCCTACGCCTCTCAAACTCCTCCCACCAATCAAATGCGGGACCGGTGAACTGAAATGTAGTAAATGAAACTCCGCCGGACTCAAGAATACCGGCCGTACGCGACATCTTCCGACACCTATCCAAGAAACCCCGGGCATCCTCGCCCTCGACGCCACCGAAATGGGGTGGCCGAAGTCTACCAAATCTCTCAAGACGACGCCGCTCGTCATCGGGCATAACTCGAACCATATGCTCTGGAGCTGGAGCTGGTGCAGGCGGAGGAATAACCGGTGCAACCACCGAGCGGGGACCGCCTCTAGCGTCCGAAGTCCCCGAACAACCGGGTCGGGTGTGCGAGCCGCAGGGGTCCGCCGACCACCCCCTGCCTGAGATGTCGCTACGGTAGCGGTAGCCGAAACTACCCGAGCCAAACCGGAACACACCGATAATATCTGAGCAAGAGTCTCCTGAAGACCAGGAATAGCAATAGATATAGTCCGGCCCTGAACTGGGGCTGCTGGGGCATCAACCACTGGGGGCTGCTCCTGAACCGGTACAACGGGCGGGTCAGCTGGCACTGCCTCGGCCGCCCTACCTCTACCTCTAGCACGACCGCGCCCACGGCCTCTAACAGGTGGCAATGGAGGTCGTCCACCTCGTCCTGATGCTCGCGTTCTCGCCATCTGTGAGAGAATAGAATATAGAAGTTCGGTTCTCGGAACAACAAGATCGCACGACAGAGTTCAAGAAAAGTGAAGTGTTTCCTAAAGGATCGCAGCTTCCCGAGGATAAGTACATGCGTCCCCGTACCGATCCACAAGACTCTACCAACCGGCTCAAGACTTATGAGGCCTAGTAAACCTAGGCTCTGATACCAAATTGTCACGACCCCAAATCTGGCCGTGATGGCGCCCAGCACATTACTAAGCCATCCTGACCAATCAATAACAATAACGGAGCTAGAAGCTCTCGATACATATAACGAAAACGGGGAACCAAGTCCCATAATACATCAACTCCCATAGACCAAGGGTCAAGAGTCATGAGCCTCTACCGAACATGAGTGTATAAAGGTTTACAAGATACCAAGTGCGGAAAGAAATGTCAATACAAAATCAAAAGACAGGTAGGAAGGAATATCGGGTCCTGCGGACTCTGCAGCTACCTCGTATATCCCACGGATGTCGCCTCGCACAGCTACTGGATCACTGCTGAGAGGTACCTGGATCTGCACACAAGGTGCAGGAGTAAAATGAGTACTGCCGGACTCGGTGGTAATAAAAAAGGGTAAGACAAGCGCAGATAAGAAATCCGCAATAAAGCACTATGTAAAGCTATAATCGGCTACCCTGTCATAGAATCAATCTTCATTGTACATGTACCAACAAATACCAATAAATAGCATAACAGCTAGCGAGATGTAGCTAAATGCAATGCAATGCATGATATGACCGCTACGGCGCGTAGCCGACTCCAATTTTTGGGTACCCGTGCTCATTGTGGGGGTTCAGACTCCGGAGGGGCTCCTACGACCCAAGCACATCTCATAGAGATATTCCGCGGCGTGCAATCCGATCCAACATATATCTCGGCTGCGGCGTGCGGCCCGATCCACTACTAGTCAACTAATATGCGGATACAGCCTCGCGTGCTCAAAAGTAGTTTTTGAAAACTCTTTTTATCATTTTTCGGTTGGAAAACAGTAATATCAAGTTCCAGAGATTGGAATTAGCATAATAACAGAAATAGCTGCCGACTAGTAGTAAACTAGCATGTCTATATGATAAGACAATGATAACGATCCTCGCGGGATCCAATAACCGGCTCACGGCCCACATGTATACTCAACCGCCCAAGAAGGGGGTTCCTCGGCTCAAGAGTGGCCATTATCACAATATATAATATGCAACCGTCCAAGAAGGAGGTTCAACGGCTCGAGAATAGCCAATAATACAGTATCAACAGGTCGGACTAATATATAGTCTCCAGTTCATGATCGACCCCGCACTCTCGAGAGTGTGCGTGTCTCGCCGCTATACAGCGTCACAAAGTGGTATACCGGGGTTTCGAACCCGCTGGTCATCACCCACATCTATTACTCACCTCAATACGACGCGACGACTATTCCGCAATGCCCTTGCCACGAGAATCAAGCTCCGCACGCGTAGAATCTGATCAAATACAGTAGAAATACAACAAATTAGGCCAATGGGACTACACCCAATCAATACAACTCAATTTACATCAAAATTCCCAAAGTTGTCAAAACCCGACTTTCGGTACGCTTATCGAAAAATCACGAAAGTCACATATTCGGAACCCTCATCTCGATACGAGTCTAAGCATATCAATTTTACCAAATTCGGACTCCATTTGCCCATTCAAAACCTTGATTTTCTAAAGTTCAAGCCTAGGGCTAAATCCTCCATAAATTACCCCAAATTCCTCCATTTTCATGATATAATTGCATAATATTACCAATACTAATCAAAGTTTAAGTCCATAGTTGATTACCTGATGATTTCCCTTGAATTTCTCTTCAAAATCGCCCAAATCGCCTCTAAAGCCGAGACCCAAAATGTGTGAAATGTTCCGAAATTTTTCTAACTTCTGATACACTTACTTACAGCGATTTTCGCTTCTGCGGAATATTTTCCGCTCCTATGCACCCGTATCCGCGACCAAAGGGTCGCTTCAGCGGTTCCAGGCCTGGCCGGCCATTTCCGCTTCTGCGAGCAAAGGGCCGCTTAAGCGCGCCCGCTTCCGCGAAGAAACTTCCGCTTCTGCGGAAACATCCGCCTCTGCGCACCATTGTCCGCTTCTGCGGTCTCGCCCAAGCGGTCGAGTGTCCGCTTCTGCGGACCATGCCCATTTTCTCCCCGTCCGCTTCTGCGATCACTGGCTCGCACCAGCGATGCCGCTTCAGCGGAATATCTTCCGCTTCTACGTAACCAGCCGCTCCTGCGCCCCTCGTCCGCTTCTGCGGACTCGCTCCTGCGCCCAAAATTCCGCAGGAGCGAAAATGACAGAACCAGAACTCTTCAACCTGCAATTTCCATGATTTTCTTCCGTTTAACCATCCGAAAACACCCCGAGGCCCCCGGGACCTCATCCAAACATACCAACACATCTTAATACCTTATTCGAACTTGCTCAAATCCTCAAAACACGTCTAACAACATCAAAACCCATAATTTGCATCGAATTCAAGCCTAAATTCCTTAAAACATTCCGAATTACACAATCAATCAAAAACCCGACTAAACAACGTCCGAATGACCTGAAATTTTGCAGGCACATCCAAAATCACCTAACGAAGCTACTGCAACCGTCGGAATTCCATTCCGACCCCCGAATCAAAATCTCACCTACCGTTCGGATTTCGCCAAAATTCAACCTTAGCCAATTCAAGCCTATTTCTACACCGGGCCTCCAAATTCAATTCCGATCGCTCCCCTAAGTCACAAATCACCTTCCGGAACTAACCGAATCATCGGAATCCGATTCCGAGCCCTCTAACCAAATAGTCAACTCCGGGTTGACTTTCCTTATTCAAGTTTCCTTCACAAAGGCTATATGCCTCATTTCCAATCCCAATCACTCCTAACTCACCCGATAGACTCTAACACTGATATAAAATCATAAAACATAAGTCAAAAGACATGCAATAGATAAATAGTAGAATGCTGAAATTGAGAATTCACACAACTAAAGCATCATGAGCCATCGGGATTGATCCATCCGATTCTGTATAAACCCAAAGAAGGTTGAAATTTGAATACAATCAAGAAGGAGGTTAATAGTTAGGACCGTCGTATTAATTAGTTAAGGTGACTCTATTATTAGAGACAAACCATATAGATAATCATTAGTCGCTTTAGGATATCCTCGAATAAAAAAATAATAATAAACAAGTTAGTTGCTTTAAGTCCATTACTTAAATAATTTTACTCTCTTAAACCCGGGTGCGCATTTATGTGACCCAAAACCAAATCTCAACGAAGTCGAAATGCGTTAAAGATCACAGGCGTACTGGTACGGTGTGATCCGAAATGCATTTTTGTGACGTTGCAATCCTTATAAAATAATAATAATCAAAAGCGTTTGAAAATTAAAATTTGCACATTAAGTTAAGGCATATTATAAAATCAGATAAAGAAGCCAAGTACGATAATTGAGCGACCGTGCTAGAACCACGGAACTCGGGAATGCCTAACACCTTCTCCCGGGTTAACAGAATTCCTTATCCGGATTTCTGATTCGCGGACCGTTAAATAGAGTCAAACTTTTCCTCGATTCGGGATTCAAACCGGTGACTTGGGACACCATAAATCTCCCAAGTGGTGACTCTGAATCTCTTAATAAATGAATCCCATTTTGATTGTCCTTTAATTGGAAAAAACTCCTTCACATCGCGCCCTCGCGGGTCAGCGTAAAAAGGAGGTGTGACAGCTCTGGCGACTCTGCTGGGGATGCAAACCCAGAACCACTGGTTCAGGGTTTAAGAATTTGAGCTTGGAATAATTGTTGTATTTGGCTTATTTATTATCTGATTTTATTATATGTTTGTATTAATGTGCTAAATATTGTTTTTACTACTTTGATATTTTGTGAATTGTGTATAAATTGTGCCGATACCTATTTTTCTTCTTCTAAGTCTCTTTAAAATAATATCGGGCATTTGCTGGACATAGCCCGTTTTCTCAAGATAGCCGTGGTGCTTGGCACCCGGTGAAGGATTTGTAGTCACACATGTTTAGGCGGGGAGCATTGTCAATTAAGCCGGAAAGCCATGCTACCGGTGCACTGACACTCCTCGGCTCGAGTTGTCCGCTCGAGTAAAAGCCAGTCTAGACACCTTTTCCAACAAGATGATGAACCCAGAACCACTGGATCAGGGTTTTAGAACTCGACTTTGAATAATTGTTGTATTTGGTTTATTATCTTGGGTGTAAATGTGCAAAATGGTATTTTTTATCGCTTTGATATTGTTTGAACTGTATATATATACTGTGCCGAAACCATTCTTTTCTCACCCCCGGGGATGTGCTCACTGGTTGAGACTCCCTATTCTGTTAGTGTCATACCCTGAAATAAGAAAGAGGTTCGGAAATTTTCTAAGCCGGCTGGCCTTTTGGTTCCCGGAAAGGAGCTCCTTCCTCAGCGCGAGTTGTCCGCTCGGGTACACGGTCTAGATCATATACCGAGGTTTTGAACTTAGAATAACGTGACTTCATGCCGGATCCCTAGTAGGAACGCTTATTTGCATCATGTTGCATTTGACTTAGGGGACTCAACACAGGGGTTGGGTCCGTCTAGGACAGGTGATCTAAAATGAAAAGACCATCCTGCTGCATCCTGTTTGTTTTACGCATTTATTTGCTTCAGACTTGCAGGCTAACCATTTTTTTTTATATTGAGGAAAATGAAAAAAAAATTTTCAAAATGGTTTCAAAATAGTTTGTTTTTTTTTACTTAAAAAAAAGAAAAAAAAACGTTTGTTGTAAAATAATAATAAAAAAATGTGTGATTAAAAAAAATAGTTTCAAAATAGTTTGTTTTTTACTTAAAAAAGAAAAAAAAGTTTGTTTTAAAATAAAAAAAAATGTGTGAAAAAATAATAAATAGTTTGTTTCCTTTACAGATGTAGTTTGTTTGACCAAACTGCTCAGGTTTGATTCTCCCCATAAGGTGGGATACGTAGGCAACCCTCATCGGGTCCAACCACCCCTTCAAAAAATTAAAAAAAAATGTCGAAGTTTTATCAAAGTAACGCTATTTTTGAAAATAGCCGAATGTTCCGAAAGGACGCCGGAAGGCTGTTTTTGCAAAAATGGCCACTTTGAAGTCTTTTCTTTTTCTTTTTGAATAATAACCTTGAAATATTCCATGTGGAAATGTTTAAAGGCCGTAGCCTCAAAATAAAGATCGGGTCCAACCTCCCCTTTTCCAAAAATAACCAAAAATATCGAAATTGATTTTTTTTTTTGTAAATATGTTGAGTGATGCCGTTTTCGAAAACAGCCGAATGTACCCGAAAGGGACGCCGGAAGGCCGACTTTGCATAAACGGCCACTTTTGGGTCATTTTGTAGATTTTTTGGTCGATTGACCCTCACAGCCTTATAATCTTCGTCCCCGAGGCGCTGAAAGGCCGTGTTTGTAAAAACAAGGTTTTTATTCCAATTTGAAAAAAGAAATGAGGTTTTCAAGGATAATTGAAAAGGAAAAGCTGGAATGATGCATGTGGTGAATACATATATGGTTAACTGACTAGGTGCATTGCATCCAACGTGCGATAACATATCTGTTAAACTCTGCGAGCTTACAAGTTTGTTGCATTTCCAGAAAGTTTAGCGGTTGGCTTGACAGAATATTCTGGCCAATCACCATTACCATACTGGATCAAAAGGGCCAGTTCTAGCAAGCATGTCTAGTTCCGGCAAAAGTCTTGATGGAGAGAAAACAGAGATATAGATCATGAAAGATGAGGTGGACCGGTTGAGACAACAAATAACGGAGATGCACCTAGCCTGGGCTAGGGGACAGTCATCACCAAACCTTCCTACTCTTACACCAGCTCCAGAGCGTCCGCCCATTGACCCCTCGACAAGTGCACCGATCTATCCATATTATCAAGAGGAAAACCCTTATACATCCCAGGTTCCACCAGCTAGACAAAATACTCCTCCTCCGGTCACCCCTGTTTTTGTGGCACCTCCACCTGCTACGTTACAAAAGTCGTCCAGTGAGCCACTTTTTCAAATCCATGATAATAATTGTTATTCTCCCGAGCCTACCTTTAAGGCTCCTGAACCGCATTCACACACCCCTCACTGGGATAACCCGGCAGAACCGGAAAAGCACTTCAAAAGTTTGGAACATGAGGAAGTTATTCGGAAAGTCAAAAGCCTGGAGCAATCCTTCAGGAATATGCATGGTTTAGGCAACCAAGTCAGCGTTGCTTACAAAGATCTGTGCCCATTTCCAGATGTCCAGTTGCCCGCCGGGTTCAAAATGCCCAAGTTTGATCTATACGAGGGGCATGGTGACCCAGTAGCCCATCTCCGAGGTTTCTGCAGCAAAATGCGAGGAGCCGGAGGGCGAGATGAAATTCGATAGCTTACTTCGGTCAGAGTTTGGGAGAGTCCGCATTAGAATGGTACACCAGGCAGGATCCCAGCAGATGGTTTACATGGGATGACCTGGCCCAAGCATTCATCGGCCAGTTTCAATATAATCTTGAAATAATCCCTGATCGCTTATCATTGCTAAAGTTAGAGAAGAAACCCGCCGAAAGCTTTAGAGAATTTGGGTTCCGCTTGAGGGAACAGGCAGCAAAGGTAGATCCACCGATGAGAGAGAACGAGATGGTAGATTACTTCTTGCAGACACTGGAGCCAACTTACTTTAGTCACATGGTGACATCGGTTGGTAAATCTTTCAATGAGGTGGTCAAAATGGGCGGAATGATAGAAGAGGGACTTAAGTCCAATAAGATCTTGAGCCTATTCCGCGTTGAAAGCAACAACTCAAGCTATTCAGAATGGCACAGGGGTTGCATTCGGGAAGAAGAGAAGAGAAGAAGTTGCAACGGTAGAGGAGGGTACTTGGTCCAGATCGAAAGGTCCTTCAACTCATTACCAAGCCAGACCCTACCACCCAAATCACCCTAATCACCCTCCCCGAAACACATATCCACCACCAAGGGCTTACAATAACCCTCCAGGACCAGGTTTCCGAGGGAATCATGCCTTCGGAAAGGAAAAGACACAAAGAGCATTCACTGAGTTGGGAGAAACTTATACTGCTCTGTTCCACAAATTGAAGCATATAGGTTTGTTGAGTCCTGTTGAGACAAGATTGCCAAATCCCCTACCCCCAAATGTGGATCGCTCAGTAAGCTGTGAGTATTGTTCAGGGGCTCTCGGACATGATACCGAGAAATGTTGGAAACTGAAACATGCAGTGCAAAATCTTATTGACACCAATAACATCGAGGTTCAGACACCAGAGGCACCCAACATTAATCAGAATCCATTGCCAACTCACCCTTAGACCCATATGATCAAATTGATACACAAGGGAAGGGAAAATTAAGAAGCCCGATCTGTATTCCACAGCAAAACTAATCGGCAGAATTTGGTATATAAGAAGTCATGCTTGGTAATCAGGAGGAGTCTTCGGTGGTTTGTTTTTGTTGTCATTTCTTTTGTCCGAGTTGTTTCCAGGGTTGTGACCTAGATTTTGTCTTGTAGTGAAACCCTCTTTCTTTCCATTTTGGTCATTTCAGTTTGCCTAGTCTTATCAAGTCTCGTTTCAGGTTTGTATTTTTGGTTTGCTTGTTTGTATTTGAACCAATTCTCCGTTTAGTGAAACTTTCGGTCTTTTATTACCCAGTCGTCTTTTTGTTTAGTTCTTCTATCTTTAGATTTGTCATTTGTTCGAACGCCGATTCTAATGACATGGCATCGCACATAATTTTGGCCTAATATTAAGGGTTAATCATGAAGAAATTGGAAGATAATCAGGACATTTTAAAAGAAATAAAAGCGATTTGAGATTATTTGGAGCCCGAATCATGTGAGACTGGGGCAGGTAAAACACGAAGAAACCCTTAAAGGAAAATTGGCCATGCTAAGACGGGGTTCGCTCGTGATACTGAAATGAAAGTGTCGTCAAGCAATACTTTAAAATGATAGATGAAAAGGCGAATGGACGATATGGTTATCAATTAGGGCACAAACAGAAGATGTCGTGAATATGTTGTTTGAACTTGGCATGTTTTGAAGATTGGAATGACGAAGGCATTTTGTTCTGCTATCCAAACACTTTATCCATCATCAACCCTTTGAGCCTTAATTTAAATTCTTTTATACCCCTCCTTCGGAATTAGTTGCAAAGACTAGAAACACAAGTTTGAAAGACGAGAGAAGAAAGGGATAAAGAAAAAGAAAAGAAAAGAAAACAACAAAAAGAGATAAAGAAAAAAAAACAAAAAGAAAAATGAAAAAAAAAGGGAATTGGGAACTACGTTTGACCTGATTCCTTAAAGAGGATACGTAGGCGCTTCACAGCTCGGTCATAGTGTAAATAAAGTAATAAAAATTCCCCAAGTAAAAAACTGGGGCAAAGAAAAATTGTGTTGATTATAAATAAATTTAGGTCCGAAGGTTGTAAATTTTGAACCCAAAATTGATTTTGTTTTGAGCCTTCAATACCCTTTCTTTCTAGCCCTATCCAAATCCCACATTACGGTCCAGAAAGACCTTCTGATCAGTCTTCAAAAGATGCCACGTCAGGCGAGTGAGAGAGTCCTATCGGAATATAACACTCTGATTTTCAGCAGAAAAGACTCTGATTCCCAGCAGAAAGGAAACACGAGAGAGTCTTAGCAGTGACACCCCAATCCCCAGCTAAAAGTGATACAAATGAGAGAGTCTTACCGGTGAAAACCTTCACGGGCACCATAAGGCGACGAAAGCTGAGAGAAAATCAAAATGAGAGAGGCTTGAAAGTGAAAACCCTTCGGGCACTACAAGTCGAATAAAGGTGATAATCAGATGGAAATCACGAGACAGAAATCATGAAAGGCAATTAACGACGGAGGATAGGCCATATGTGCATGTCATGACCAGTAGAGTTGGTATTCGCGTTTGATAAGTTTTTATAGATATTTCTTGCTAGAGAATCATTTTTTTCCCTTTGTCTTCTATTTTGTTTCTTTTTATCTTTCTCATTTTTATCAAAAATTCCCCATCAAAGTCTGTCTAGTCAGAACAAGTGAGAAATGACTTCAAAACTTGCCACCAACTTTCCAATTATTATGCAAAGCAAGGAAATGCCATTGACGACAGAGAAGTAGGGTGCAAAGAAGATTATTAAACTGGGGCAGAAAATTTTCTTTTCAGTTTGAAAATTTTCTGGAAGTCAATATCCACTTAGGGAAGAAGGAAAGTCATAAGGGAAATGGTCTTCGAACCAGTGTCATCCTCAACAGCCTTCAAGAAGAGTGAAACACCAATTTTGAGGAAATGAAAATCCCCCAGCAATGTTATCTACAGCAAGTTCCGAGGTGGTCGGACAACACAGAATGATAAAGGAAGAAAGGAAATCCCATCTTCAACAAAATAACCCCCAGCAAGTTGAGAAACACAGAACGGGGAAGGGATAAATGGAAAAACCCATCCCCAGCAGGAATATCATCTCCATCAAATGAAATCATTCCACAACAATGTTTTGGGAACCCCGAGAGAGGGAAAGGAGAACAGGAAAAAACACCACCACATGAGCGGCACAACCGCTCACAATGTTTTGAACTAACAAATTTTCTTTGATTTGAAACAGGGAAAGAAAGTGCTATTGATAGCAGAAAGTCATGCCACAAGGAAGAACACCAATATTGGGGCAGAAAATTTTCTGCCGTTGTTGAAAATTTTCTCGGAGAAACGAGGAAGGCAATTCAAGATGACGTGTCAGGTTTGTCCACCTTCAAATAGGAAGAAACAAGGAAGGCAATTCAAGATGACATGTCAGGTTTGTCCACCTTCAAATAGGATGTTTCGGGTTTGTCCACCTTCGAACAGGACGTCTCAGGTTTGTTCACTTTCATACATTGATCTCATGGGAGTATTCGCCCTCGAATAGGATACAATGGGAGTATTCGCCCTCGAATAGGATACAGATGGGAGTATTCGCCCTCGAATAGGATACGATGGGAGTATTCGCCCTCGAATAGGATACGATGGGAGTATTCGCCCTCGAATAGGATACAATGGGAGTATTCGCCCTCAAATAGGATACAATGGGAGTATTCGCCCTCGAATAGGATACAATGGGAGTATTCGCCCTCGAATAGAATACGATGGGAGTATTCGCCCTCGAATAGGATACAATGGGAGTATTCGCCCTCGAATAGAATACAATGGGAGTATTCGCCCTCGAATAGGATACAATGGGAGTATTCGCCCTCGAATAGAATACAATGGGAGTATCCGCCCTCGAATAGGATACGATGGGAGTATCCGCCCTCGAATAGGATACGATGGGAGTATTCACCCTCAAATAGAATACGATGGGAGTATCCACCCTCGAATAGGATACGATGGGAGTATTCGCCCTCGAATAGAATACGATGGGAGTATCCGCCCTCGAATAGGATACGATGGGAGTATTCTCCCTCGAATAGGATACGATGGGAGTATTCGCCCTCGAATAGAATACGATGGGAGTATTCACCCTCGAATAGAATACGATGGGACTATCCGCCCTCGAATAGGATATTTTACGTTTGTTTTATTTTACATTGTCCTTTGCATATTTCATAAATTATTGCCAGAATGCATTCTTAATTCAAAAGTTGCTACTAAAAGCAGGCGCCTACCTGTATAACAAAAGGCAAGTCTTCAGTCTTTACATTGCAGGTCTTGAAACCAGTAACCCACCATAAAGCAGAGGGTTACAACAAGAGATCCCAGCGCAAATTCAAGCGCATGAGTCAAAGGAAATGAGGGAATGAAGGAAAATTTTCCCAGCATCATTATCCTCAGCAGGCAAGTAAACAGTTCTAAAGATATCCCCAGCAGCCAGGAGGGCAAGCAACACGACCCACGAAGAAAGCAGTTCCGAAACAAGGAAATTTAGGAGAAATGATGGTTCAAGAGTTCGATGCAGCAAGAATAAAATGGTACAAGAAGCAAAGGAAGGCGATCTAGTTATGAAGTTGTAGTTGAAGTCAGGGAGCCCGCCTGAAGAACGGAGTGGCGAGTTATTATTTTTGGAGTTGTTGTTAAAATCAGGTGCCGCCTGAAGAATGGAGTGGCGATTTAGTTTTGAAGTTGTAGTTGAAGTCAGGGAGCCCGCCTGAAGAATGGAGTGGCGATTTAATTTTGAAGTTGTAGTTGAAGTCAGGGAGCCCGCCTGAAGAATGGAGTGGCGATTTAGTTTTGAAGTTATAATTGAAGTCCGGGAGCCCGCTTGAAGAACGGAGTGGCGAGTTATTATTTTTGAAGTTGTTGTTGAAATCAGGTGCCCGCCTGAAGAATGGAATGGCGATTTTTGATTAAGAGTTTGTCGATAAAGTCAGAAGCCCGCCGGAAAAGCCGAACGGCGTCTCAATTTCCAAGATTTGATAAGGATAGTGAAGAATCGGAAAGTTACGGAGTGTAAAGGAAATCCCCAGCATGA
Source organism: Nicotiana noctiflora (assembly GCA_032618575.1). Classification (NCBI taxonomy): domain Eukaryota; kingdom Viridiplantae; phylum Streptophyta; class Magnoliopsida; order Solanales; family Solanaceae; genus Nicotiana; species Nicotiana noctiflora. Next base: position 17,684 of record JASVEL010011786.1, on the reverse strand, counting down.
ATTCAAGTTTGTAATCGAAAGGAAGGCAACAAGGATCAGAAAGGTCAGAAAAGACTTCGAAGGAAAATAGCTCGAAGATCACGAGGAAGGGACCCATGGTCGGAGTTCGGCAATCAAGATAGGCCGAAATAACAATTGTCATAAGAGAAGAAGCATGTGAAGAAACATCAGAGCCAGCAGGATGGCAAGGAAACATGACAAGATCAAGTTGAAAAATAGATAAGAATTTGCAATACTGTAACTTAGTCTAGCTTCTTATTTTTCGTTTAGCACGGTGTAATAAGGAGATCGGTTAAGCAGTGGCAACAGCAACAACAGCAGTAACAGCAAGATCACAGCAGTCATGGTAGTCCCAGCTACAAAAATTTCCCGAACTACATTGATTTCCAAGCCCTAAACCCCTAAATTTTTCTACTAAATTCCATAGATTTCTAGTTTAATTAGTCAAAGGTGTTACAAAAAAGTTTAGAGTCCAAAAACCCTTACCTCCACGGAACCATCTCGAATTCCCTCTTCAATTTTCTCTACCAAGCTCTCTCTGTGAGCACGTGATTTTTGCCCTACAAGAGATTTACTCCCAAAAATTCAAAATAAAATTGTTTTTGTATCGTTGTAATATCTGTGGATTTTTGTGTTAATTTTCTTATTATTTGTATTCTTTGTGTATGCATGTTTGATTGTTTAAATTAAGAAAAATACAAAATATATTGCGTTTGCATTCTTAGGTTTTAATTTACGATTGAAAGTAATCAAGTTTATTTGACAAAAATAGAAAATCACAAAAAATATGTATTTTTGTATTTTTAGCATTTAATGTCCCAATTGTGTGATTTTTAGTTTAATTTAATTATAATAAGAACTTAATTAGTATTCTTATAAACTAATTTGATTTTTGTAATGTATTTTAGAGTTTTGGTTTTTAATAAATTAGGAATTAAAAAGAAAATAAAAGAAAAGAAAAAAAATCAAATAAGAAAGGAAAATCGGAATTGGGCCATCTCCAATCCAGCAAAAACCAGGCCCAATTTAATTCACTACCCAATCCAATCCCTTACCCGGTTAAAACCCACCCCGTCGCCCCAAAACGAACCAATAGGATGATCTGGACCGTTGGATTCCATTGATCCAACGACCCAGATTAAAATGCCAAATTTAATATACCCAAAACCCATTAAACCCGTCTGCCATCTCATTTCACCAAATGACCCGTTCCCTTTCATCTCTCACAGAGATAGAGAAGAACCCTAGTAGCCGCCGCCCTTCACCCCGCCTGAAAGCCGGCGGCAACGATGCCGTTGGCCTTGAAATCAACACCCCTGAGCCACCATGCCCTCCTCTTCCCAAATCCCTTGCCAGCTTCCCTCGAATAACACCACAATTGTTCGAATTTCAAATCTAGGGTTCGAACCCTAGAAGCCAAGGCAGGTTATTCATCAGACGATTTGTTTTGGGGAAAATAATCGGAGAGATTAGAGTCGATTGGGTCTCGAAATAATGTTGCTCGCTTGGTCTTGACAAAAGAACAAGCCAGTGACATTATTTGGAGATTAAATCGGGGAAAAAATAGTCCAAGTTCAAGTTCGATAGGTGAGTGTTTTTGTTTCAATTTTCTTTATTCTCTTCTTCTTCTTCTTCATCTCGCTTTTCTCGAATTCGTTCTATATGCTTCATGTCGAATTAATTCCATGGCGGGTCAAATTGATTTGGTTTGATAATTGGTTTTGACTCGCTGTTTTGATTTCGTGGGTCGAATTGTTAAAATTAACCAGCTTATATTATTGGTTTTGGTAAATTGCCCGTATGTTTTGCTCGAATTGATTGCGTTTGGACTGGAATCACACTTTGGTCTGTTTTAGTATGTTTGTCTGATTTTCTTGAGAGTATCTGTTACTAGAATGCACACTCGACTCAAGTCGACAATCGTTAAATGATTGATTCCCCATTTCCCTGAATCTGCCCGAGACTTGTCGAGTCACTGTTTCTGTCGATTGACTGTTATCAATTGTGTGCATTACAATCGATTAGTCGAACATTGTCGATTAGTTTTATAAGTCTGTTTGTTAGCACTGTTAGTCAGAAATTGGCATATTTAGGATTCAAAAGACTGCCCTGCACATGAAACAGAGCAGTGGAACCTGCTGTTACAGCAGGGCACTTAGCCATGTCTAGACATAAGCAATTGTTTAAATAATAGGACCCATACTTAGACATATTATAGTGATAAAACAAAAGGATGGGTTGTCAGGGAATATTTGGGTCAGAAATTAGTTTTTAATATTGTTAGGTGCTCTTAAGAGCTGGAAATCTAGAAAACACATGGGGGGAGTGATTAAAGGGTTAAAGAGAGGCACGTGCAAGGCAATAACAGGGAAAATTTGACAGAATGAAGGGAGAACACACACACACACACAGAGATACTGAAAATGACTACTGTTCCATTGAACTTAGTTTTTCCTTTTGATTTCTGATATTTTACAAGTCTGTCTTTGAAGTTTTCTGTTGATCCAATCTGGTATTCAAAAACATACATATAGGGGAGTTGAAGGAGGGTACTAAGGGATACAGGGGAAGTTTTAAAAACAGAGAGGGTCTTAGGGGATTGGAGATTGAGAGTTTAAGGGAGATACATACAGAGAGATTTGGAGAGCCTGTGAGTGAGGAAAAACAGTGAGAATAGAGGAGATACATACATAGAGATAGAGAGCCAATTCTGAAAAATAGAGGGGATACAGATAGATTTGAAGCAATAGGCATTCTGAAAGAGAGAACTGAGAGTTTTGTGTATAAAAACAGAAGAAAAACACACACACAGGGAGATATACAGAAGACATTAGGAAGCTGGAAAAAAAAAGAGAAAAAAAACTTGAAAGATAGACTAACAGAGGGAGATTAAAGGAGACTAATAGAGGGTAGTCTAAGATAGGGATGAACCTGAGAAAGAAAAACAGTGAGAGTAAGGGAGATTTTTAAGGAGAGAGGAGTTTCTCAAGACTTTGGGATCTAGATTTTTGAATCTGGAAAACTTTGAGAATCATATAAGCTTCCTGAACATCAGAAAACTTCCAAAAATGTTGGTCCAATTCCAAATCTGAAATTGAATATTTCAGGTCATTTTTTTCAAATCACTGTTCCATTGGTGTGTTCTTTAGCCGGTTTATTGACATCCTCAATAGTTTTGGGTGTTCACAAGTTGAATTCTATATTCAGTCAAGTTTGTTATTGGATTTTGTTGGCTGGTTGTCTTTCCGATGGTTTGGACATGATCTCAAATCTATTTAAGGTCCATTTGAGTCATTTGTGGTCGCGTCTCTATTTTCTGTTGGGTCTTGGGTTGCTACTGGTTTAAATCCGCGACTGGATTGTGATTTGCTGCTGTAATTCTGTTGCTGCTGCCCTGTTGCTTGCCACTGACCATTCTTCTTCCCGTTTCCATATCTCAGGTACACTGTCGAACTCGTTATGGTGTAACTCCAACATTTGCAGTGAATCGAAGTCATAAAAGAATATTTCTATTTAGTTTTAAAAGCACTCGAGGTGTATTGAACTGGAATTGTGTTTGTAGTAATATGGATTGTTATTCATTTCATGTAATTTAACAGAGCGTAATTTGTATCGTATGATCATTAGATACATCCTAATTATCGTGCTCATTAAGTGCCTTCACATGTTACTGAAAGAGTAGAAGAATATTGCCTAGGACTTTATGCATGTTAAGTTTCTATTTCGATTGCATGATTGAAAGCAGGAATTGTTAGAGTGTTGGTCTAATAACATGAACCGGATATCAGTATTGTCTTCGAGGTTCGTTTAAGTCATATGGGGGAAGTCAAAAGACATGCAATAGATAAATAATAGAATGCTGAAATTGAGAATTCACACAACTAAAGCATCATGAGCCATCGGGATTGATCCATCCGATTCTGTATAAACCCAAAGAAGGTTGAAATTTGAATACAATCAAGAAGGAGGTTAATAGTTAGGACCGTCGTATTAATTAGTTAAGGTGACTCTATTATTAGAGACAAACCATATAGATAATCATTAGTCGCTTTAGGATATCCTCGAATAAAAAAAAAATAATAATAAACAAGTTAGTTGCTTTAAGTGCGTTACTTAAATAATTTTACTCTCTTAAACCCGGATGCGCATTTATGTGACCCAAATCCAAATCTCAACGAAGTCGAAATGCGTTAAAGATCACAGGCATACTGGTACGGTGTGATCCGAAATGCATTTTTACAACGTTGCAATTCTTGTAAAAATATATTAAAAGCAGTTAAAAGTTGAATTTTTCACACGAATCAAAGCAAGGTATAAATCAGATAAATAAGCCAAATATGACAGTTGAGCGACTGTGCTAGAACCACGGAACTCGGGAATGCCTAACACCTTCTCCCGGGTTAACAGAATTCCTTATCCGGATTTCTGGTTCGCGGACTTTTAAATAGAGTCAAACTTTTCCTCAATTCGGGATTCAAACCGGTGACTTGGGACACCATAAATCTCCCAAGTGGCGACTCTGTATCTTAATAAATGAATCTCGTTTTGATTGTCCTTTAATTGGAAAAACTCCTTTGTGCCCCCGCGGGGCGCGCCAAAAGGAGGTGTGGTATTTTAAATTTTCAATTATTTTATTTTTCTCCATCACTCACCCTACCCCTACCCTTCCCCCAACCTACCCCCGGGGCAAACTCCTTAAATTTTTTTTACTTTTTATTTATATTTTTATTTTTAGATTTCTATTTTTTATTTTTCATTTTTTCTGCCATCCTACCCCACCCCACCATACCTCCCCCCCTACCTACTCCCCCTACGCAAACCCTCTAAAAAAATTTTAAAATTTTTATTTTTTGTTTTTACGTTTTTCTGACCACCCCACCCCACCGCACCCCACCCACCCTACCAATACCACCCCACCCCCTCCCCCCACACACACCTTACCCCCGGTGCCAAACACCTAAAAAAAAATTACTTTTTGCTATTTTAATTTTTAAATTTTTATTTTTTGTTTTTCAATTTTTCTACCATCACACCATACCCCCACCCCCTAAAAAATTATTTTTTGTTGTATTTTTAATTTTTATTATTTTATTTTTCTACACCTCCTACCCCTCCCACGTCCCCCACCTCCTACCCCACCCCCACCCCGAGCGCAAACCCCCCTAAAATAAATTTTTATGTAAGATGAGCATGATTCTAAAATATGGGTCATGTTGGGCGGGTTGGGTTATGACCCATTGTTTAGCCCATCTTGACCCGGCCCATCTTAACCCAAATTCACTTTGGGCTGGGTTGGGCAATGACCCATTTATTGACTAACCCATCTTGACCCGCCCAAATTCAGCCCAACCCACCCATTTTAGGTTAGTAAATATGGAGGAATATTTTAGTATTTTAACTTTTGACCTAAAGACTTTTTTACTTTTAATATAATATAGACGAGGATAAAATGTTTAATCAGGTATAAGTTTTAAGACAGATGTTTAATTGAATGCAAAAGGTGACATGTCCTAAAATTTTCCCTTATTTTTATTTTTTATTATCTATTTAATTTATTCGATAAATTATCCGATAATTGCTAATTCGTTACTAGTTCTTTCGATATTTTATTGATTAGCTAGCATATTATTTTACTTATAAATCGATAACCAATAAACCAAACCTATCAACAAGCACCCTTACTATTAATTGCCTACTAAGAAATAATTTGGCAATAAATAACATAATGTGAAAGTATAGGGGTCTCGGTGCAATAACTATTTTAAACTCTTTAAATCCCCAGTTTTCTCTCTCAGATCAAAGAAATTACAGTCGGAGTAGTCTTGTTCTCAAAGAAATCCCCAAAAGCAAAACCCAGAAAACCATCAATGTCTGGGATGGAAAGATTGCAGCGGATGTTCGCCGGAGCTGGTGGCGCGTTAGGCCACCCACCCCCGGACTCTCCCACTCTAGACTCTTCTGAGCAAGTTTACATCTCTTCTCTTGCTCTCCTCAAGATGCTTAAACACGGTAACTTAGGGTTTCTTAATTTCTCTACTATCTTCGCTCTTTATATATTGTTTTTCGGACTGCAAATATTGGATCTGTCTATGTATGTGTCTGTCGGTGTTGTGTAATTAGTTTTTCTTTTTTAATTTTTTTTATGTTAATGATGTGCAGGGAGGGCTGGAGTTCCTATGGAAGTGATGGGATTGATGCTAGGGGAATTTGTGGATGAGTATACTGTACGCGTTGTGGATGTGTTCGCAATGCCTCAGAGTGGTACTGGAGTGAGTGTTGAAGCTGTTGATCATGTTTTTCAGACCAATATGCTTGACATGCTCAAGCAGACTGGCAGGTAATAACTGCTTGCTTGCTATTGGTATCATATACGATTAGTTATAGTTGAATGGTTCTTCCTTTAGCTGGGTAATATGTTATTTTTCCTATGCTTCATCATATGCTTCTTATAGTTGCCTAACAAATTCAAAAGTGAAACCTTTTTCCAGGTATATTAATTTGGTTAAATTTGGGGGCGTTTTGCATTTTCTTTGTGTTCCTTTCTCATGCCAATTGGTATGAATAAAAGGACGCTTGATTGTGAGTGAGAAAACTGAGCTTTGGAATTAGATTTTGGAAGGGTTCTTTATGTGGCTGCTGTGTGAACCATTCCCCCTTGTAAATGGGATTATGGGAATAAGTCAGTGTTGGCACCTAATTTGAAATGCTCTAAGATAGGATTCTTCTAAGCTGCAAGATTTTATTATTTGAATTGACACCTCTAGTTAGTTTGCATTCCATTATGTTCTACAGCTGCAGAGTGACTGAAGTTCTAGACTTTGTTTTAACCACTATGTGTTTGCTGAAGAGTTACGGCTCTTATCTGAAAGTAGCTCAATATGTAAAAGACAAGATATTATTGAACTTCTGGTTGGATGTTTTTGTCTATGTTAAAGTATGAGACTTATGTGTTTGTTTCATGAATATCTTTTAGTCCTTATTTTTGCCTGGATATAAGTTGAGGTGTGTCTCACATAAGAACCAACTTGAAGATGTGATCATGGGATAAAAGATTACTTTATTCGTGAATTATGCTCTTTGAGCTTTCTGGTAAAGGACCTGGTGTATTAGCTAAGATTGTGTGGTTACGCTGTATATTAATTAATTTTGGTGAGGGGTTGATTATTTGGAATCGGGTACCTTGAGCTTTCATTAGAATCAACCTTCAAATATGCTGGCATCACAAAGTTAAGGGGTTGTCCTGTAAAAATTTTGGCATGTTGAATTAACAGCTAACTGATTTCAGATTGCTAGAAGCTAAGAAAAATGAAGCTAATCTTGTACAGTTTAGGAGTTGTCTGCTGAAATTAGTTAACTTGGTAAACGATTGGAAACTAAATCAGTTTATTTGCTTGCAACATAATGTAGAAGATTAGGACGTTTCACGACCCTCTTCTGTGTTCTTATATTAAAAAAAAAACACTGTTGTTTTCTACTGGTTAGAGACTATCTCTAACACCCCCACCCCACCCCTACCCCCACCCCCAAAAAAAAGAAGGAAAGGGTGAAAGAAAAAAATAAAGAATTGAAAAAGAGCCAGAGTAGGAGTCCGGCTCCTTATTGAGAACATGGAATCAGAAGTTGGTAGTTCAAACTTCAATTTTGCTACTTTAATTTTATATGATATCTTCTCTTCCATTTTCTGATGTGCCACTATCTCATATCTCTTTGTTTTTTTTAATGTTTGTTTAATCAACTTGTATACTATTCTTTATCGTGTTTTGACACTGAGGATGCCCTAAAATGCTACTTTGCTTTGTGTCATAGACCTGAGATGGTTGTTGGTTGGTATCATTCACATCCTGGATTTGGCTGCTGGCTTTCTGGTGTTGACATCAATACTCAGCAGGTTATCCTTGTCATTTCCCATTTTGATTGTTAGCTAGTTCATATTGACTTAGAAACGTTCTATGTGAATCATGAGCCGCTGAGTAAGAATTGTTGACCATTCTGTATGAGTTATTTAATTTTAGATCAAATCACCCTGAGTTAAATGATCTTCTGAGATTAATATGAAATTGAGAAAACATGCTCTGTAATATGGACCGAATTCCTTGTAATATGAAATTTGACAAAGGCGGTGAACTAAGTTGCACGGACGCTTCAATTTGGTGCCCTCCTCGTCCCGATACGAGACTTGGACGAGTGTTGGAGCGGGAAGCGTCCCTGAAGACTGTCAATAGACTTCGGATACTTTGATCGGAGCCATCGACAAATATGGGAGAAAAATTGAGATTTGGATTTCTCAGAATCAAAAATTGAATAGATTTAAGTTATGGAAAATGGCATACCTTCAATGTATCTTCGAAAGAACAATGTGAAAAACATACATGAACATGGTAGAATTCAATCTTTCATTCTCCAAGATGGACATTATTCTTTCATTCTGCTACAAGCACAACAAAATAGCTACTAAATATCAAAAGAATATTACAATAGAACTTTAATTAAACAAATCGCATATAAAGAAAGAAAAGATATAACCTTTCATCCAACACCAAGAATGGTACATTCTTGATATAAAGAATATAACTTGTATTGTGAATTTGAAAATAAGATCTTAAACAAAGTGAAAGTGTGAATTAGAAATCTAAAATTTAAGACAAACAAAGACATTCATATCATCCACAATTTAGCTATTAATAATTAGTAAATTACATGGCCAATCAATAGTTCAATACACTAAGTAGAAATTCACCTTTTTACCAAAAATAATAGAACATTTGAACTAAAGTAAACTAATAAAAGGCGACAAAGCATAGTCAAGTTACTCAAGTTAACTACTCTTAGGCCCTAGCTTTCCTCCACAACATCTTCAACTTCTTCCAAATCTTCAACTTCTTCTCTAAGATCACTCCTTCCAATTGAGGTTCATCTATTGATAGCTTGGTTAAACCATCAATTGTCTCATCTATATCAAATTGATCCCCACCTAAAGTAACAATAGATTAAAAAGAATTGATATATTAGAAAGTTTTCATGAAAAAGCAAATGAGTTTTGCAAAATAAATAATTGAGGAAAATATCAGAATAAAAAATATATAGACATATCTAAATCCCAATACTTGCTCGGTCCACATGTATACTTTTCCTTCTTGCGAGAGAGCAACTGTAGATTATAGTATACAAAAACTAAATCTTCGGCTCTTGAAGTTGCTAATTTGTTTCTTTTGATGTTGTGAATCAAAGAATATGTGCTCCAATTTCTTTCACAACAAGAGGAAGAAGCCGGTTGAGTAAGCTAACTTGTAAGCTAATCTTTGTAAGAGTGGAGCCGAGACACCATGATTTGCCCACCAAGAAAGAGGATCCTCATACATCATAGTCTCAATCACATGAGGCTCGCCAAAATAACCACCCCCACTACAAAATGACCCATACTCCAATGAGACTTGCTTCATTTCATCATCTTTAAAGTATCTTCGCAAGCATTTGACCCTATTTGTTGAGATTTCTTGATCTTCATTAGGAGCTTGCCTTCGAATTCCTCGTGATAGTATTTTGGAACCAAAGAGTGTGCCAAGCAATGCAAAGGGGTATTATTTTTGTTCCACCTAGCTACAAGAATATCATGATTTGTATCAAAAAAGTTTGATTGGCCGGAAATAATATCCTTCCCCTCATGCTCATAGATAATTTTCTTAACCTTCTCAATCATCGTATCCCACATATCATCAATGAGATGTAATTTTGGACTATCAAGATCGGCACTTCTAAGCATATCTACCATAGGTTCCGTAAAGTTGAAAAAATAATCAATGTTATCCCACCATTCATCATCCATTATAAGGGATTTCATTTCACGTGCTTTAGCTTCAAGTCCCTTATCCCCCTTATAATGTTTCCATTCATCATCCATTGCCATTTTCTCTAGTGACGATTTCACTTTTTGAACACGAGTGGTCATAATAACGTGTGAGGCAAAGCTTGCTTCGGCAACTTTCAATAAGCACCTTTGAATGCTTTTGAAAAATTGTTAGTGCCATATCATGATTCGCAATAAAGTTCTTCAAACTACTCATTTGACCAAGTAAATTCAATATCCATTCGCAATTTGAATAGTGTGGTGATCTTTCCGAAGGTTGGCACATGCTTTTCAATGCTAGATTTAAACAATGAACAACACAAGGAGTCCAAAATATATGAGGAAATTTTTGCTCTACGGTAGAACCGGCTAATTTCATGTTACTTGCATTATCCGCAATAACTTGAACAACATTATTCGTACCTACATTTTCTATTGCTTCAATAAACAATTTTACAATATATTCTCCATCCTTTATAACCCCGCTAGAATTGATTAAATTTAAAAATATTGGGCCCCCACTAGATGATCTCGATAGTTCATATAAGTTGTTTTGTTATCGATTAAATTAGTAATTTTTCCAATAATTATATAACCTTAACTATTATTTAACTACATTTCAAGTATCTCCATAGTTCATAACTTGTACGGATAGGAATGATCAAACTATCTTATAAGTTGTTCTGTTATCGATTAAATTAGTGATTTTTTCAGTAACTATATAACCTTAACTATTATTTAACTATATTTCAAGTATCTCGATAGTTCATAACTTGTACCGATAGGAATGATCAAACAATCTTGTAAGTTCCGTAATCGATTAAATTAGTGATTTTTTTTCAATAACTATATAACCTTAACTATTATTTAACTATATTTCAAGTATCTTGATAGTTCATAACTTGTATTGATAGGAATGATCAAACGATCTTATTATAAGTTGTTTTGTTATCGATTAAATTAGTAATTTTTCCAATAACTATATAACCTTAACTATGATTTAACTATATTTCAAGTATCTCGATAGTACATATAAGTTGTTTTGTTATCGATTACATTAGTAATTTTTTCGATAACTATATAACCTTAACTATTATTTAACTATGTTTCAAGTATCTCGATAGTTCATAAATTGTACTGATAGGAATGATCAAACGATCTTATAAGTTGTTTTTGTTATCGATTAAATTAGTATTTTTTCCAATAACTATTTAACCTTAACTATTATTAAAGTCCATCTACTTACCATTATATTTCAAGTATTTTGATAACTTTTTATAACCTTAACTATTATTCAATAATGTGATCCCTAACAAGTCTAGTTAAATAATGTATTTTTTTCAAAATTATATTACCTTAACTATTATTTAATTATATAATAAGTATTTAGTTTTTTTTAACTATATTGATAGGAAACGATTTAAGAAGACGAGATCACTAATATAATTGTTAGCTTTTTCTACATTTTAGTTATTCACATTTTAATTATTCACAATATTTTTTATGTCAATATCTATTATTTCTTCTATCCTGTATAATGTATTTTATTTTTCGATATTGAAACTTCCTAATTTGATACATTTGGACATATAATCTTTTAATTTTTCTAATAAAAGTTACATATTTGAAAACTATACAATACTACTAAGTTACGATAAACTTGTACAATTATTAAATAATTTCGTATAAATTAATTTTACATGATTAAAATATACTAAAAATTATTTAGCAAAAAATCAATATGCTAATAATTAATTTAGAATTATTCCTATATATTGTATGAGAAAGAAATATTTGCAAATAGCAATAAAAAATCTGTCAATAACGTGTGTCAACTCACATATGTGGAGTTTAAAGGGGACAAGTGGCATATAATGAAGAATAAAGGGGTTACTTTATATTATTACAATTAAGAGTCTTGGAACAGCAGATCTTCATCTTCCTCAAAATTCCCCAACTTCTCATCTCCCCCAATTTCTCATCTTCCTCTTACTGATTCTCAAAATTCCCCAACTTCTTTCAAGCTCGTATAGATCGCCATTCACGCTTGTTCTCGTCCCTTCTTTTTTACCTCATAAGATAAAAAGAAAACAATTGAAGGCAAAGTTCCATCTACATCTGCTTGGTCTACATGAAGTACAAAATCAGAACATGACTTGGATAGTTCAGCATCCAAGTCAAAATTAGAAGTACAAAATCAGAACATTTGCATTCATTTTTCTGCTATTTATTGGGTATAATAAAAGAAAGCAATTCAAGGCAAAGTTACATCTACATCTGCTAGGTCTACATGAAATACAAAATCAGAATATGACACTTTGAATTTTTGGTTTCTCCGACACACATAGCAGCAAATATGAGACAAAAATACTACAACATTGAAGGTATGCCATTTTCCATAACTTAAATCTGTTCAATTTTTATTTTGAGAAATCAAAATCTCAATTTTTCTCCCATATTTGTCGATGGCTCCGGTCAAAGTGTCCAAAGTCTGTTGACCGTCTCCGGGACGTTTCCCGCTCTAGCACCCGCCCAAGTCTCATATCGGGATGGTGACGACACCAAAATTGAAGAGTCCGTGCAGCTTAGGACGAGAGAGGGAGGGATTGATATACTTCTTAAGGTGAATGTTATAATTTGTTGTTTCTTAATATAGAAGGTGGGGGTGGCCCCAGTGGATGAGAAGATGCGAGAGGCAAAACTTCGGTGGTTCGGGCATGTGCGGAGGAGAAGTCCCGACGCCCCGGTGAGGAGTTGTGAGCGGCTAGCGGTTGTCGGTGTGAGGGGAGGCCTAAGAGATGGGGAGAGGTAATTAGACAGGACATGGCCAGGATGCGGATTTCCGAGGACATGACCCTTGATAGGAAAGTCTGGAGGTCTAGTATCGGGGTTGTAGGATAGGGGCTTCTAGATTTTTCATACTCCTTTCCCGGGGTGTGAGGCGTGGTAGGGCCGCCCACAAATGATTAGTTTGTGTTCTCTTTTGGTAGTCATTTCTGGTAGTTATTGTTTTGATATCTTTGCATGTCTGTTTATTTATGGTACATATGCATCTTATGTTTAGATAATTTTTATGAGATGTATGCTGGAGTAACTAATGCGGTTTTTGTTTTTGTTTTTATTTTTGTTTTTGTTTGCTTTTTTTTCCATGCGCCGAGGGTCGATTGGAAACAGCCTCTCTGCCCTCTCGGGTAGAGGTAAGGCCTGTCTACATATTACCCTCCCCAGACCTCACCTTGTGGGAATATACTGAGTTGTTGTTGTTGTTGTTGTTGTTGTAATATAAAAAGCTGGTGTAGGAACTCACTTTTACCGTATTACAAAGAAGTGGGAGAAGTCTCACATCCCTAGAAAACCTCTTTTTGCGGTGGTTTTTTGCATTCTAGAGCTGTAATTTGTTGGCATCTCCATGACAATTCTGCTATGACAGAACTAGGATGGCTGGTTATAAAGATTAAGGTTGAACACTCTTTTATGATAAAACAAAATCCTCTGGACAGACCATTATGGCTTCTGTATTGACTAGCATGGGAAAGTCATAGAAATGGACCGCAGCAAAATTCTGTTTGCAAGGATTAGAAAGGTAAGTGCGTAAAAACTTAATTTAATATGACGGGGAAGAAAGTTCTCCCATCTTCCCCTCCCTCTAAATAACAAATAAACAGGATAGTGAGCAACATAGTCGAGGAAAAAAAAGGAAACAGGATAAATCGTTTATCCAACTTTGCACTCTTGAGTGTTCAATTGCATTTTGGTAAAGCAGATGAGCACATGGACCTATCAACATGACTTGATTCCTATCAGGATGTCGATTTGGTGTGTTTTCGACATGGTCTTCATGTGGAGTACTCCAATAGCTAATGAATGATCTATTGTGCAGAGTTTTGAAGCACTGAATCAACGAGCAGTGGCTGTGGTGGTGGACCCTATTCAAAGTGTTAAAGGGAAAGTGGTAATTGATGCCTTTCGCTTGATCAATCCCCAAACTATGATGCTTGGCCAAGAGCCACGGCAGACAACATCAAATCTGGGACATTTGAACAAACCATCTATCCAAGTAAGTGCCATTATTAATCCTCATAATATCTATTAAAGATTCCCCCCCCCCCACACCCACAACACACACACACGGACACATCCACACACCCAGTCTCCGTGTATGAGCGACCCATTACTTCCTGGTTCGGTCCTGCTGGTGGTGATACTTCTAAATGGAATATCTTCTGCACGATTTTCACGATTTTTTTAGTAAAATATAGTTCCACTAGTCTTAAAAGGTCTAGTTGATCCATATTTTCCAATTAAAACTTGTTGTCCGAGAACCACTCTTAAAACTATTTTTTTTTTTTAAATATTCTCCTTCCACTACGTATGTCTCAATTAAAAGTAACTTCTTAGTTAAGACCATCAAACTGTGTTGCATAAAGCCATAAACTCATTGATGGAGTTTTTTCAGTTTCAATTTTTTTTTGGGTTCTTATAGATGCATTTTGCAGGCATTGATCCATGGATTGAACAGACACTACTACTCAATAGCCATAAACTACAGAAAGAATGAACTTGAAGAGAAGATGCTACTGAATCTTCACAAGAAGAAATGGACAGATGGACTCACACTCCAGCGTTTTGATGCTCATTCCAAAACCAATGAGCAAACAGTTCAGGTAATCTTTGGGTTAGCGTGGTACAACAGCATTGTTATGTCATGTACCAACCTTTGATGGTTAGAAGCGCAGAATATGGTTGCTGATATTTTTTTGTCTCTGCCTCTCCACGGTAGAGAGAGAGAGAGAGAGAGACTAGGAAATATTGTCCTTGACATGCTGGGTGACTCTTTTCAAATATTCTCATGTGCAGGAGATGTTAAACCTTGCTGTCAAGTATAATAAAGCAGTGCAAGAGGAGGATGAGTTGCCTCCAGAAAAGCTAGCTATTGCAAATGTAGGAAGGCAAGATGCAAAGAAGCATCTTGAAGAGCATGTCTCAAATTTGATGTCTTCAAACATTGTTCAGACATTGGGAACCATGCTTGACACAGTTGTCTTCTGAAGTTCGTTTCTCTCGAGTCTGCAAAAATTGTGTTTGAAATCGCTCAATAGGAACATGTTGTTTACTGTTTTTTTTAATGTGACCAGTACCATCATTTTAACTCTGTGATAGCAGCTGTTACTTGATATGCTTATGTTATCTTAAGATGACTTCCGACTTATAGTGATCACCTTCCACTGAACCGTTTTCCATGTTCAGTGCCTCCCAGCAGCGGAGGCGCTGTAAAAATTTCACCTGGTATCAGTTTTGACCAAGCTATTTAAGCTATATCCAGTGTTTCCAAATTTACTAATTGGTTGCCAGTATTAAAATTGCCTGCTCTTCCAAGAGTACGCAAGCTGTGACTTAAACAAAACTGATTCTGTTTGATTAAATTGAAGTCGGGGGTTTGTTCACGGGCCCTCTACCCTTTTATTCTAGGCAAAACCATATCTGCTATGGCAGCAACTCTCAGATTTTCTGCACATTAAATGGGAACCTAACCGCGCTCTTTATATTGTTTGAATTACAGAAACTCCTCCCTATGAAAGGCCATTAGATTTTGGAATTTGTTTTGTTAAACTAGCATCGAGAGTTGTTGTTGCCTCTTTATGTAGCTCTACTTAAGCCTAATAGAATGACTATGGTGTTCTATAGTTAGAGATACTCTAAGGTCGTGTATGATGCTAACAGTTTTATCAGATGGCGTGAAGGGATTGAAATATGGTGTAAAATTATGTTGTCTAACAGATTTCTGCCACTATGCTCCAACTTTGTGACAATGTTGGTCACTTTTCTTATGCTGGAGATAGTTTCTTTTTGACTGATATATGTTGCAATAGCAATTGATGAGGTTGCACTTTTTGGTATTTGCCGAAAAAAGGCATGACTCGTGCCAGATTTACCTATGAAATGTCCTAAAATTTAAATTGATCTTGAAAGAGACAAATGGGGCTCAAAAAACTTTAAAGACAAATAGAAAAGTGTACATTAGAAGGGAAAAAAAGTTTACATTAGAATGAAACAGGTGGAGTTTATAATTATACAAATTTTGACATGACAAGTTAGCAACCCTAAAGCAAACATATCACCAATCACCATCACAGGGCGGTTACTTTTGATTAATAAAAACAGCCCAACATTTGACCAAATCAAGTGCTTTCTCACTGGTAGGATTAAAGATGTGGAAAACATGATCTTCCCCTTTAGTTTCAATAATTTCTGCTTTTCCTTTCCACTGACTCTTCACCAAAGATTCATAGTACAATATCCCTCTATCTCTCAGAATATCCATTTCTGCAACACAAACAAGAATCCTATCACAAGCCACTTCTTCAAGTTTTGGTGCTTCATCAACAAAAGGATTTATCAAAGGGTCATCATTTCCTTTATTTGATGGACAAACAAATTCCCACCATTTATCCACCATTGTTTTTCTTGGATCTTCAACCTCTATACCAATAGGTTTTCCTCCCCAGAAATATGGACTAATCATGAGCATCCCAGAAAACTTCATTCCTAAACCTTCGTCTGATTTCCCAGCTCTGATTGCCATGAAATGTGAAATATTAGCACCTGCACGAGTTAATTTCACTATAGTTACTAAATTATATCTAGTAATATCGATTCATATAGGAGAAAATGTTTTTTATTGTTTCAAATATTGTACCTAACCTAACAGAAAAGTCAAAAAATAAGGGTAAAACAAATTTTTGTTTATTATTTATGAACGGTTGAATTTTCTTGAAATAAGAAAAGTTTCTGGCGTAGTAGCAATTTGGTTAAAAATTTGCTTTATCTCACAGCTTCAGATCGCAGGTGTGACATTTTAATTTTTTTTAATCCCCTTAAATAAATACTTGACTCGCTACAACAAGAGGCAAACTACATGTCAATCCATATTTTATCGAAAACTTATATATGTCAATCCATATTTTATCGATAACTTATATTACATATATAGGTAAAATATTAAATTTTAAAGGTGTATGTTATATTTTTTTATAAGTTTGAACACTTTGAAAAAATAATGGCTTCCCACCGCCTACAGTCCAATATGGCATAAGTGATGGTTGAAGCAAATGAAATTTACCCACTAAAATAGTAAAGTTAAACGTCACACTTACCTGCGCTATCTCCAGCCAAGAACACAGTATCAAAGTTAACAAGCTCATTCAACCAAACTTCAGAGCCATGTTTTGAGTTATGTGCAGCCACCCATTTAAGAACAGACCAAGAATCATTATAAGCTGTTGGAAGAGGATGTTCTGGGACTAATCTATAATCAACCGAGACAAGAACAACATTAGCTTTGGACACAAACACATTGAGAGAATCATGGTACTTAGGATCACCAACAGAAGATATACAAAATGCTCCACCATGAAAGTAAACAACTAAAGGAAGTTTCTGTGATTTTGTTGCTGAATTTGGTCGATAAATCCGAGCAGAAACGCCAGTTTTTGGATTAACTAAAACATCTTTGGAATAAACACCAGTTTGAGGATCATAGGTTGCTGGTGCGAATTCAGTACCTACAAGTCTTTTGACAGTTCCATTTTTGTACACTTGTAAATAAGGAAAAACATCATGGACAATTTCAAGATTGTTGGTTGTGTCCATTTTTTGTGTTGATAGGAAAAGATAAAAGAGAAGTGATTGGTAAAATAATGGGAAGGAAAGAAAGATTGATGGTATACAAAAGCTAAAGGCACCATTATGGGCTTATATTGCGGCCTATGACCATTTAAGTGGGGCCGGCTCTGCTTTTTTTTCACTCTTTGAATAAGGACCAAAATTATATCAAAATTAG